>NJPT01000039.1:0-413528 GCA_002946425.1 Rutstroemia sp. NJR-2017a BBW
AACCCTAACCCTAACCCTAACCCTAACCCTAACCCTAACCCTAACCCTAACCCTAACCCTAACCCTAACCCTAACCCTAACCCTTTCTCTATATGCTCTTTACTCTCCTTATCCTCTTCGCTCTCCTTATTCTCTTTACTCTCCTTATCCTCCTTACTATCTCCTTCTATACTCTTCTTTTTCACTAACAGTATAACCAAATCCTCCTTCGCTCCTATAGCCAATATCTCCTACTAATCTATCACCTTCAAAAAATTATTCATATCTACCTACAATTC
Source organism: Rutstroemia sp. NJR-2017a BBW (assembly GCA_002946425.1). Taxonomy (NCBI): domain Eukaryota; kingdom Fungi; phylum Ascomycota; class Leotiomycetes; order Helotiales; family Rutstroemiaceae; genus Rutstroemia; species Rutstroemia sp. NJR-2017a BBW. Next base: position 279 of record NJPT01000039.1, read on the forward strand.
TTCTACCTCCAATTTTCTTATATATACAAACTCTACCTTCTCCTTCTCCCCGGCATCTCGCTCCTATAATAACTATATCTTCAAATACCCCAACCTATTATTATTATAATAGCTAATAAAGATAGCTATATTAGTAATACCTTTCCCTACTATAAATAAGCAATCCTACCCTTTCTTCTCGAATAACTTCGCTACCGGCAATCCTCGCTCGAACTACTAGCCCTCGGCCTCCTACTACCTTACCCGAGCCTCTATACTCTTACTACCCCCTACCTACCCCGCTTTCCACTTATATACTATCTATAAATATTACTTCATTATAGTCTTATTCTTCATTACAAATCTATATAGCCTCCGGGGACTTTCCCCCTCCTCCTTATATACCCCCCCAACTGCCTATATATAATAGTACTTATTATTCTTAATCGGGACTAATCTCTTCACCTTCTCCTACTCCACCTCGCCTACCTAGAAGTTATCTGCTATCTCTACTAATCTAACTAAACCGGCTACCTATACTATAAGCTCCTTCTAGTACCTAATACTTAAGAATATATACTTCTTATATAAATATATATCTATCGACCCGATATCTATATAATACTAGTACTCCTTATATAATACTATCTCTAATATCTTCCAGAATTACAAATACTCTATATACTTATTCTCCTTCTTCTTTCCAACTTCCTTTCCTTCTCTCTAATCCGATTCGGCTCCTTAGTCTATATCGATTTTTATAGTCCTATAAACTTCGGTTAATTAGTATACTTATCTAAATATATAATATTAATTAGTAATTCATAGATCAGTAGAATTATATTGAAGAGAGATTAAATCAGGTATTTATATTATACTATTTCTATAGATACTAATCTATATATAATATAATCCTATCTTTAATCCTAGTTCCAGTTCTTTTCCCCTTCCTCCTCCTCCTCCTCCTCCTTTTTATCCAGTAGATAGATATAGTATATATATAATCAAGTAGTAAGTAGTATATCCCTTTCCTAAATAAGAAGTAGAGCTATACTAGATAGAAAGGTATTATAATATATATACCAATATATATATCTATACTCCGGATAACAAATATATATAAGCTATCTATATCCTCTCAAATCGAGGAATAGTAGCAATACCAGATTCCTCTTTATAACCCAATATTACTCTTACTATCTGACTACTACTAGCAGATAAAAGATATAGCTAGAAAGCAGAGATATAGAGGGATTAGTATATATATAGTATATCGTCTTCTACCTTTATGATATAGTACAGGACTGCTATAGAGACTAGAACGAATAGAGGTTATAGTTGGAACGAATAGCGGCTAATTTTCGCCCTACTTAGGGGATTCGACCAATCCGCACGCCGGATCTCGACCGAATGGCGGCCATTCGTCGCGGAATAATAGGTCAGGTATCGTAAGCAACCTCAGCAGTACTTGTTAATTATATGCCTGATATCGTATAGTTGAGGTACGCAGCCATCGCGGCTATAGTGGAACCTTTGAGAGGAAAGGTTGAGTTATTGATAACCTTGACTGGGGAGTCTTCCGGTCGGGTGAGCATTGCGTCGGCGGTGTTTCCATAATCTCCTAGCCCCTCGATATCAGGCAGCGGAGTGCCTATATCACTGTGCCAACTTGACAGAATGGTTGAGTTTGTTATACCATTGATGACGGTGACGTTGTATGTGTTGAGACAGAAGTATAAGGCGCACTGCCAAGCGCGAGGAGTTTGATTATCATAACTCCCCGAATATCCGGCCTTCTGAACCTCCGGGAATTGCAAAATGGCGATGGATGAAATTGGGTTAGCAACGCCTAGTTGCGATCGAGCCACAGGCTCAGGCATATCACCCTTTGCGATCATAACTGGACCACTCGTTAATGAATCTTCGCCACTCCCTACATAGAAACATCCAGAGGCAGTGATGTTATAGTCCCCTGGGAAAGTGTATGTATAGTTTCGCTGATCATCAGTTCCTCTACCGGGGCCCAACCGATCACCAGGGCCGTGGCTGTAGTGCTTCATTTTGGTCTGATCGGTGACATTGTTACACTTGCTGCAAAACGCGAGGCTATCAAATAGCGGGAAAGTACAGTTGCCTGTCTCGCAAGTAGGCAAAACTTCCATAGGCGTTGTGGGTACGAAGAGCCCACGATAGATAGCAGCTTTCATACCGAAATCTGGGTTGGTTTGCAAACCGCCTGCAACTAGATAAAACAAATCAGTAAAGCTTTGAAGAGCAAATAACCTGGCTTGATTCATACAGTCTGAAAGAGAAGCACCGGCATCATACGTTTGCGCTCTGCTGATTGTTGAAGTGGTGGGAGTGGCCATTGGTTCCACGGTAAAGAATATTATTTGCTGCATGAATGGTTCTACTCCAAGAGCCATAATCGTAATGAAAGCTCCCAGACCAACCAACCAAGGCGATCGGGTCCTGGCGATCAGACAGAGCGAACCCCAAGGCCCACGACTGGCTTGATCAAATAACTCAAAGTCTCGCATCTTCCGGGTGCTGCTAAACCAATGCCACTTCAGCTGGCTGATGCACGATGCAACAGTAACAAGCATTGCAGCTTTCGACAGGGTCGCTAACAGCGAAACGAGCGCGTTGAAAGTGAGACCGCCCGGCAGGGAAGGAATTGGCCGGTTGTGATAGGAGAGAAGCACGACAACAATACAGGCCATGCAGATGACGCTGACGAAGATGCTAATAATTTCCCATAACCACCAGTTGTGCAGGTAACTTAGAAGGGAGGAATATGTCTTCTTTGTGCCAGTTTGCCCCTCCTGAATTAGGAATTGCTCCTGTGAAGGTTGGTAGGAAATACTCGATAATTCCTCTTCGCAAGTGTCTGCTTTCGGCGGAGGGAAAACGCTTGTCGCAGGTACTTTGAAACAGGATGGAAGCGCATTCGAATTCATACCTGTTTTCGCGGGATCCTGGTTGAACGACATTGTTTGCCGTGGAACGAAAAAGATATGAAAAAATTTAGGTGATGTCAAGACTATTCTTATGAATAATCTTCACAATTGTGGTGATGAAGGGATAGCCTTGGATTTAGCGTATATGGAAGCCTAAATTTAGTATCTTGAGCTAAGAGTTTCATACTGTAGCACAGCCCGAATGTAATCTTACGTACAGTACGAAGTAAGTTACACAAGGTAGGTAAGGTTAGGTAGGTAAGGTTGTTATCCCTAGTGTGATGCCTAACCAAACTGGATTCGGTATTTAGATAACAAGGAAGGCAACAACAAATATACATTGCATAGTGGCGCAATGAAACTATATTCTATGTTCTAAATCTCGTGAGAGGGTTGGTTTGGGGGAAGTGCTAGAAGAAAATGTCCGCTATCTTAGTGGGGTATGTTGGATATCGCATTATCTCGAACAATAGGATATTTATTACCTATATTCATTCCAAAGTCGGTCGTGGAAATTTGGCTTTTGACCCAAACAAAAAGTGAGCCAAGATTATGCAGAAGCAAAATTGTCCGAACTAATCATAAGCTACATCCAAAACTGAGCTGGACAAAATCAAAGCAGTTTACGAGGTCCGGCAATCATACCACTACATCCACCGACGAAGACCAGCAACCCAGTGATCGTACCGGTTTTAATGCAACACCAGCAGACTCGGCAGTAATGATTAATAGAAGTCAAAGGGGCCGGCATGGCATCACCTCAACATGACTGCCACCCTCCTACGCTATCGCCGCCACCAAACAAGCAGAACTCCCAGAGTAGATTCCCGACTACGAGCGGGGCACCTAAAGGAGTCCACTGTAGGAGCGGCATTTACAGCGCGCAAGTTGTAGAATTCTGTGACTGTTTCCTACGTTAAACAAATTTTCCTTATCGATGATAGGGCCTAAATCATATGTTTCATAAGTTGCGCTGCGGGGCACTAATTAGTAGCGCACCTAGCCTAATTATCCACCATGGAATCTTCTTAGTAAGTCCGTTATCACCGTACCCGGAGTTAAAACTTCAATAGGTGCATCTTGTTAAGTGAGGGACATGGAGCGGTAAACTTTGCTTAAGCTGGTATATTTTCTCATATATCGATATCACTTATCGCTTTCCTCTTCTTCAACGTCAAAATCAAGTTTCTCCCCTCAGAATATATAGGAGTATCCATAGGTAGACCTTCATATCTTACTGTGTCTCCAATGCAACCGTTTCGATTCACGCTCTCCAACAATGGCACCGTGGTAGGTGTACATTCTATCCCATCATCATCAGCATCGCCTGTTGATTACCGTCCTTTGATCGTCGGCCTTCACGGGGGATGCTATGATCATCAATACTTTGACGCCACTCCTAAGTTCTCCGCCTCTTTGGCGAGCATCGCGTTTGGGGTTCCCTTTGTATCCATCGATCGTCCTTCCTATGGTGGCACAAGTTCTATTTTGCCCATTCCGAACGGTTCTGATTTCCCCCAAGAGACTGGTCTGTGGTTACATCGCTACATTCTTCCGAAACTCTGGTCCGAGATTGGTCTACCGAACCAATGCAACTGTATTGTCCTCTTATGCCACAGCTTGGGGGTAATGGGAGGCGTGGTGGCCGCAGCTCTGCATGCACAAGACGAAACGCCATTATATCCCCTTGGGGGTCTGGTCGCAAGTGGCATGGGCGATAAGCAGTCCTTATTCATGAAGAGCACTGCCCCTTCTTACATAACCGTCGATACTGATCACGGAATGTTTCCTCTGGACGCCAAGGATGCTATAATGTTTAAACCAGGGACTGTTTCCTCGGAGGTTTTGGAACATAGTGAACGTCTCAATGCGGTGTCTCCTCTTTCGGAAACAACTCAATTTCCGGCAGTCTGGCTTCCCACATGGAAAGAGAGGTGGGCAGTGTATGTGTCAACACCTATAATGTTTTCTCTCGTAGAAGACGATCCCTTTTTTGTAGCTACGGAAAAAGAGATTGAAACCTGTGTGTAGGCGTTCAAGAACAGTGTTCGTGTAGACGGGAGCTTGGTTAGAGGTGCCCCTCATTGTATGGAACTGAGCCACTGGTCACAAGGATGGTATGCTCGATGTTTTGGGTTCGCGATGGAATGCTCTGCTAGTTTCGCTAGCGCCAACTAGGATATTACAGCAAATGATATATATAATTTCTTTCCTCAAGTAGGGAGAGGATAATTTAGAACAGTTTATCAAATAGAGAATTTACTATTAAGTTAGTTAATATCTCTCGAAATATAAAATTACGAATTTATATAAATTATTAAATATAATCAATTTATATATATCTAGATTTTATTCAAATATTATAATAAATTTCAGTTTGTTTAGAGAGATCTTTAAGTAATATAAAGTATAATAGAGTAATTTCTATTCTCTATAGTCTGTCACTTCTTCATTATCTTTCCTATACTCAGCTCTTGTAATAAACTCTCAATCTTCTCGAAAGAAATAGGTTTCGTCAAGAAGTCGTCAAACCCACTCGCCTCCGCCTCATCTCGGTCACGCCGACTAGCTAAGCCGGTCAATGCAACCACATATGCACGATGCGCCCCATTCTTTACGGAGCCTCCTTGCTCTTTCTTCTCACTTCTTTGTTCGGTCAAATTATCTTCCTCCATAAGAGTATCAACCACGCCAATATCCTCTGATACAGAGAGGTGTGCGAAACTGCGCTCAAAGCTTCTTATTATTCTTGTTGCCTCAAAGCCGTCCATCTCAGGCATCGAGATATCCATGAATATGATGTCAAAGTGCGTGCCCTTGCGTGCAGCTTCTCTCACAGAAGCGACGGCTTCTATTCCGTTGCGCGCTGTACTGACAAATTCGAATTTGCGCTTGAGTAGGTATCGCTGAATAAGTCGAAGGTTTAGCATATTATCGTCTACAGCAAGAATATGAAGCCCCGAAGTCGAATCTAGAGGAACGGATGACGAATTTTGCTCTAGGGAAGTAGATTGTGCGATTTCTGTTGGTGTTTGAGATGTAACCTGAGACGGTGTCTGAGGGTATATAGTGCCGAGACTGGCGAATCCTTGGTTGCAGACATCATTTTGCGCTTTGGAAGTTAGTATAAGGTTTTGAACCGGGTCATCATTGCTCGATGATTCGTTGGGATTTAGTGATATTTTAGGTGGTTGCGTAGTAGGTCCAAAATCTGTAAAACGGTTTCCATATGTAGACAGACGTTCTATAGGTAAGAATGGTGTTGACTTACCCCTATTTGATTTGTTGCCAGGTGTTAACACTGCTGGTGAAACATCCTGTTCTAAGACTGCCAAAATAGATCTTGCTAGTTTGAAAGGTCCAATAGGAGCACGAATACCTCCTACTTGAAGCCAGTACTGCCTAGTGTTCTGGAGACTAGCTATGTAACTGTGGACGACCAAGATATGTTGACAATCGAAAATGTCTGAGGGATCCACATTTGCCAACTCATCATGTTGATCAGTTATGATTAGGTCAACATGTTTCAACTGTTCCTTATTTACATCTCCCGATATGACCTCGTAATTACTAAGACTTGGGAGTTAGTATTGATATTACTAATGCTCAGAAATGTGACCGAGACAAACATGCCCTGAAATTTTTGTAGCAAGTGTAATTTTGGAAAATGAGTATCAATAGCGAAAGGACACTTACAACCACTTAGAACAGTATCGCTCAATACAGTTCCAAGATACTTCTCCAGGTCGAGAGGCACCCTTTTGTTGGACGCCTCGAGATATCAGGACACGCTTGCCCGAGGCACGCGCCTGGAGGGCCTGAACAGCTCGCTGGGCATCTTCTGATACTTTCGCCAGCCCGCCAGGCGCGGTGTGAGCGGGTTCTGACCCATCAGGTCTTTCGATTGGAATTGTAATCTCGATATCGGTACCTTTCCCAAGCTCGCTCCGCACAAGTATCTTTCCCCGAAGCTGGTTGACAATGCTCCACCTGTTTTCATTAATTATATGCTCTCGTTCAATCAAAAGCCATTTCCTCCATGTCCTAGCATTGGAATGTCTTATCTATTGGTAGAGGATTGCACAATGTCACTTACACGATAGAGAGCCCAAGTCCAACTCCTGTGGCAAAGCTGTCTTCTTGAGCAAACGGCCGATAAAGCTTTCGCTCCATGTACTCAGAGGACATTCCCTTTCCAGTGTCCCTTACATGTATCACTAAATTCTCGCTTGATGTGCTAGCTGACTTTTTAGAATCATTTTGATGCATTTTCCGAAGTCCAACTTGGACCAAAATGTAGCCCGATGTGGTGTACTTTTGTGCATTGCCAAAAATATTCATCACAATTCGTCGCAGCGCGCCTAGTTCAATTCGTTAGACAGTCCTAGACTGCGTGGGGATAAGTATCAATACCGGCCTGTACTCTAAAGTCCCAGTCTTGATGCTCGATGTCCAAAATGATCTCCACAGCCGATAGTGGAGGGCTTTGGGAGGTCCCGAGGTCGTTCGAAACGTCGTTAGAAATTTCTGTGGACGCGGCTCCCCGAAACTCTCCCGCCATAATCATTCCGTTCACCACATCTTCGCACAGTAAAGCAAGGTTGGTCGTTTGGTAAAGCTCATTTGATATTGAATCTTTCACTACCATTAGTATGTGAACGCTAAGATGTTTGAGTAATGAAGCATACCATGCGGACTGCCCGAATTGTTGAATGAGTTGATCTTGCTATAATCCAGTACGTGATTGATCGTGTCCTGTAGCAATGATGAGCACAGTCTATAAGCCACTAGGGATGTATCCTACCAAAAGAGTCCCACTGCAATTCTGTATCGTTGATACGAATTCAATTTGCGAGGCATCTAGATCCGAATCACGGAGAAAATCTGCGCTTGCAAGTATACCATGTAACGGACTTCGAAACTCATCTACTACTGTCAGCACTGATTTTTGCACCCCTGTCGAGCCTCTGAGCTTACGAGAAATGCTACTTATGAAGTCAGATTTCATCTTGTTGGCTGTTATAGCATCCAGTCGAGAAATCTCAACCGTGATAGAGTTAGTGAATGCTGAGAGATACGCAATTTCACTCTCAACAGTAAAAACTGGAACTGCGGATTGACTCCACACAAAACAGCCCGAGTACCACCGATCTAGCCGCACTAATTAGTATGTATGGCAAACAGTATAGAAGGTGTATTCTACCTCCAGCAGCGTCCCAGAGTGGCAAGAATATGATCTGTCGGGCTTTATGGAAAATTTGCGACAGAATAGTCGCTTCTGCCATCTGCTTTGTCACGTCGCTAGCAGGGACTAATCGTCTGCTTCCAAATGGACTTCCCCTATCAAAGCGCTCCAAGTCATTTATCTGATCTAGCGATGAGAAAAAGCCCTTGTCATCAATATACCATACGTTGCCCTTGGGATAAGAGTTAAGAAGAGACTGCAACGTTTTCCCGTCCAACATGCTCGAGTCAAGATCAGAGGTGGCTGTGATGATCATGAAGTCAGCAGTGCCTTTGAGAATTAAAAGCAACCAGTGTTGGATAAAATTAATCCATACGTGACTAAATCGCTGATTACTAGAGCTTAGTGTAAGATAGCACAAAGCTCGAAATTACTTCGAGGGACCAACGTTTGTTACGAAAACACATACCAATCTCTGCAGCAGATATCGCTTGGACTTTGGACGCCTTGTGTTTTTCTGTTGAAGATTGTATTGATCGCCGAGATAGATTTTCACCAATCTCATGGACAGGCTGGCTCAGTGTAGCGCTCCTAATTTCGCTATCGTGCTGCGACTGCTCATTCTTAGTTTGCAAAAATTGAGCTCCTAAAATGGTGGTTTCATCCAGATAAGCATCAATACTACCAGCAGCAGTGTAACCAACAGTGGTATCCAAAAATACTACGCCTCCAGAATTGAGCTCTAAGGACTGCCGAAGAATTAATGCAGCTTGGTCAAGAATCATGCTAATCTTGTCCCCAACGGGGGGGTTCGGTGGCTCGGTCGGTTCTTGAATTTCAGAAGCTTCACGACCATCAGTCATCCAAACTCCAAGTAGATCTGATCGGCGTTCATCCGTCTTCCTACCTCGCGGCTTCTTATCCGTAGATGCAAACGTCGCTCCAGAGCTTGAGTCAGTAATACGCGAGGCTTCCTCCAAAAAGGTCGCAATTCCTTGACTCATTAACATGACCCGCCGTCTGTCTGCGGCCTGTCGCTTTGTCTCGAGAAGCTCCATCACATTGGCGGCTTGCTGATGGAGGACTGTTAATTAATTAGCTCAACTAGAAACATAGAATTATTCCGAAGAAAGCCACAAACATTCACGCTGGACTGTAGACAATCCGTCTCGCGGTTTGTCGTCATATATGAAGAGTGATCCAATGTTAATGCCACGATTTGTTGTGATTGGCGTTCCTGCATAGAAACGATAAGCTGCAAGTGAGCCATCTACAACAGGCAAGGAAGCAAATCTAGCATCGAGGGATAGATCATTGATGACGAAGCAGGGATAGGGATCCTTGGTATCCTCCAGTTGAAGCGTATTCTGCGCAATATCAAAACCCGGTTCCAATTGAGACGGGGAATATCATACCTCACATAGTCCTCCAGGAGTGGAAACAGTGGTAGAGCCGAACCATGACGAGTCATTCATTACAAAACCGTCTTCAGAAGCTCCCACACGCGTCGCTCCAGCGACGAACCATTGCTCAGCACGGTCAATCAAGCTTTAAAATAAGTAAATATCGTCTTAATGAAGGCAGAGAGTCTTCACCTTACCATGCCATGAACGCCATGCAGACGCCATATCACTCTCTCAACGTAGGCAGACAAAGCTGCATCTCCGATGAGTAGCTCATTGAACGGTTCGTCAAGGTGGTCTTGCTCCTCTTTATGCGGCGCAAAGAACCTGGGAAGTTTATTAGCCAGCGTGATATCGATATCACATGATTGCAGGAGATCCGAGCTGCACTTGTCATAGTAATTGATTGAGCACTGCTTGATGCGGGCAGGCCAACCCAGCTTACTTTTTCAACTCGAGAGCTCTCTGACTCTCTGTAACGCGGCGTGAAGGGTCCATAGCTGCTATATTTTACAATACGCGAGTCTTTGGTGGGGAAATGATGTTTGCAGCAAAGAAGAGTTGAGCTGCCTTTTTCATATACGTCACCTTAATAGAGAAAGGTCGGAGATATATCTGCAGTAGGGCACGAATCTGCATCGAGTCGGCCGCCGTATGTATGACGTCAACGTACATGCTGCCTGGTTTGGCAAGCTGCCTTGAATATTATACACAGCATAAAATGAGAAAACAAAAATTCTTGTTAAGAGTATACTAGAACCCACCTATCTATCCAATCAGGGGTTTCATATACCAGAAGAGGGTACCAGTAGAGGGCCCGTGACAGTTAATAGGCCAAATTTTGCTCCACTTGACGCAAGCGACCAATCCGCGCGCGGGATCTAGAACGAATAGCCGCCATTCGCTCCGGAATAATAGGCCAGGACAGTTTTCTTAGATCTTCGTGTAGACTTATTGTCGTGAATATAATACAAGTCCCTCTACAACATCAAAATGTCTTGGAAATTGACGAAAGGTACTTAAAACCCTCTCTTTTTCCCTCCTCAATAACAACATTCATACGCTGATTTTCTACCACAGAATTGAGGGAGATCTCGACACCCAAGCCAGATGTACAGGGCAGCAAAGCTATACCCGCAATTGACAAAAAAAAACAAGTATGTAACCTACACCGTATACCTAGGTCTTGCTAATCCTTTCAGCCGCTTCCGAAATCATTCCAATTCAACTGCAGAATCAGCCTCGACAGGGGATTTTGACAGTTACCCTTTACGAAGGAGCCGATCTCTCCGTCGCAGACAAATACAGCGGCATGTTCCGTAGGCTTGAGCGTGAGCCTAACTGGGAGGACGAGCAATTTAGAATACAGAATATTGGTGGTCCAACTTTCAATCATCGATTTTTACCTTACGCCATTGTGGATTTTGACAAATCACAAGTGATTATCGAATCTATTTCAGGAACTACTAAAAGCCCCTTGTGGGCAGGAACCAAGACTTCATATATGTTTGATGTTTCTAGGGTATCTGTACCTCAGGAACCCAATAGCTTTCATTGGAAATCAAGATTTTTTCCTTGGTGTCGCAAAGCTGGATCCCTGGGTCGACCAATACAACCAAATTACTGCTACGGCGGAGTTGAGTCGAGGAGAAAAGTCTTCCAGTTCAAAATGGTTGGATGTTCAAGATGGCACGGGCAAGATTCATATTGGAATTGAATTCGTTGAGCGTAGATTACCGAGACTAGGAGACCTTTATGCACCAGACTATATCGACTTCATAAAGCTTATTGGAAACAGTAGTACAGGAACTGTGTTTAAGGTTAGGACGAAGGGGACACAATGATTCTACGCTTTTAAGAAGATTCAAAAGAGCAATAATTATATGCCCGAAGTGGATCCCATCCTCGTTTCTGAGATCAACAACCCTTTTATCGCACCGCTCACATATGTTTTTCAAAATTCCAACAGCTTGTTCCTGTTTTCACCATTTGCTAGAGGTGGACAGCTTTTCTACCACCTTCTGAAGGAGCAATGTTTCGGAATCAATAAGTCGAAATTTTATAGTGCTGAGCTCCTTTGCGCATTCGACTGTTTACATGATTTCAATATCATTTACTGCCACATAAAGCCAAGGAATGTTCTTCTAGATGCCTTAGGACATATTACTTTATGCGATTTCGGTCTCTATATATCAAAGACAAAAGTGGTTCAAGAACTACCAATGCTAGAGTATCCACCTCCTGAACAACTCCTCGGTCAAGATCTTACCAACGCAGTAGATTGGTGGACATTGGGAGTGTTTCTCTACGAAATGTTAACAGGATTTCCACCGTTCTACGATGAATATACTAATGAAAAACATTGCAAGATTCTTTCTGAACCCCTCAACTTCCCTGGACCAAATATCATCCCCCCCAACGGCCCAAGACCTCTTAACTAAGCTTCTCAAACGCAATCCCGAGCAAAGATTGGGAACAAACGGTGCCTCTGAAATCAAAAACCATCCGTTCTTCCATGGTATAGATTGGCACAAGCTTCTCCAGCGAAAATATGAACCCACTTTCAAACCGAACGATATTACAGAGATCTTTCGAGAAGAAGCACAGTCTGCGGGCGATAGTTGGAGGAAAGCTCTATCAAAAAGAAATATCAACAGCAAGAGTAACAACAATCGTTCGGCCATAGAGTCTACTTTAGTTGATAACCATAATAAATCCAACGCATCTCCGGGTAAAGATATAGCAGTAGATGTATCCATACTACCAGATGAAGCGAATCTATCTTTTACCTACCCACCCACTCAAGTAAACATAGACAGGGGTGATGAATGGATCTTGGTATGGGAAGAGGCGGCCGAAGCCTTCCACTTCTGCAATCGCTTCACAGGTGCAATACAATCAGCCAATCCTCGAGCCGCAGGGGTCGAAGCCAAACCAGTTCTTGCAACTTCAAAGCCGCAAAGCACTGCACCTCATGGTGGTTCTCTTACTATGCACACTTTGCCTAGTCAAACCCAGATGCAGGATGCACTTGAGGTAGCATTAAAAGCCGGATATAAACATGTGGTTCCGCAACTATTAGAATACTATATGGACCTGGACATCAAACTATTCGGCGACTCAAAAACACCTCTAGAATGGGCTACTGAACAAGAAAATCTTGGTCTGGTAAAATTGTTTCTGGATAAAGGCGCTGATGCAAATTTTACGTCCGGCGTATTCACTAGAAGTCCAGCATTAATGAAGGCAGTAGAGAAAGGGAATCAAGAGTTGATTAAAGTTTTAGTACAGAGATCGAACAGGTTACATTCTACTAGAGCTTTATATCTCGCCGTGGATCAACAGGACAGTGCGATTGTCAACCTCTTGCTAGAACATGGTGTTAGTTGTGACTTTATTGAAGGAGATCGACCTCCACCTATTGATTATGAGGAGGACCACTGGCGCATTATTATGTCGGCAGAAGCAAAGGAATTTATACCACCTCTTGTCCGAGCTGTCTTTTTGGGAAACACAGAGCTAGCGCAAGTGCTACTTGTCAATGGGGCAGATGTTAACGTAGGCTATCATGATCTTGCCCATGGCTATAGAAAGCCTTTGAAAACATTTATAACTTGTGGAAGAGTCATACAGATAGCGATGCAGCTACAAAGTCAGGACATGGTGGACTTGTTACTTGAATCTGGTGCAGAGATCGGTCTTCCACAACCTGTCTGGCTATATCATGAATGTCGGGGTACACCGAGGAATTTATATCTTAGAATTACGTCAGGCTTGAGGACTGCAGCGGCAACACTGAAGCAAAGAAAAGAGGGCAAAAGAATAGCTAGTTAGTATAATCAGTCGCCAGATTATATTCATGTTATGAACCGTAAGGCCTGAGGACCTTAGGCTCAGGATTGTCTAGTGATAATCCAGTAGAACCTCAGGCAGGAAGAATAGTTGTCTCACTGATCTCACTGATTGAGATTAGTGAAATAGATGAGACTCACTTATCCTAGCGATTAGGATCACTAGGACAGATGAGACGAAGGTTTATATAGGTAGATAGTATTTCCTTAGTATATGGAGCTTCGTGCTCAACGACAATTACTACTTGTTTACCTACCATTGCAATTACGATCGATTCCCTATATAACTGTTTTTAACAATAAACCTACGATAATACTACCAAGTCGTCGCGACTAATAGTATTCGAGATCCTGACCACTTCCACGTAACTCAGAAGACAAGCATTCGTAACATATAATTGATACTTTTATTATAGAAAATATAGATATCTATACTCGGAGTTATTATAAGGATATAATATTTTATTTAGCAGCGGCTCGAGCTTTCTATAAGAAAAACTATGAATTATTAGTAATAATATTAAGAAGATATAGATTGGATATCAATAAAAGAATTAAATGAAAGAAGTGATATAACCTTATCGGGATCTGCGGGGTACCTTAATAACGGTTATATAACCATGCTCCACCCGGAACTAGCCGCGCGTCGCCTGGATAGTTTTGGTGTTGACGCCGTGCTTACTTATTCGCACAGGCGGTTCCTGAGCTACCGTGAAACAAACCAACCTCACCGTGCCTATCCATCACCTTTTCGAGTCATAGATATTAATGGAGATTCCAGCCGTATCAATAGAGAGACAAAGCCCCATCGTTACACATCGATGTAGCCGGCCAGGTCAGAAAGGTCTTCAGAGCCCATCCCAGCATTGCGATGACCCTAATGTCAGCAACAATTCCTGGGCATGCCAAAAGGCATCCTGTAACCGTTGCGTCGACCTCGATTGGAATCTCTATTGCCACCCGACTTATGCTCATGAACTCTCGCTCCCTTATGCACAAATACAGACGACTTTACAAAACATCACGTTATCTGCCGAGAGGGGATGTCAGATTTGCTCGCTGCTCTGCGAAGGCATCACAGCTGTCAGCAGATCCTTAATAAATAAGGATGCATCTTATTCCGAGATGCTCGCAAAGAGCATTTTGGTGATAGAACTCAGACATAACGGACCCGTTATTGTGGATATGCGCGCTCATGAGGACGAGGATACAACTTACCTCTTGGTGGAATTCTACACCCGTCAAGGTACGCCCCCTATTCATCATTTCATCACTTAGCCAACCGAACTCTAGATAATCAATGTCTAATTCCGACTATAATGCATACTACAAGCCTGCCACTTCGGCTCGACATAAGAAATCTCACGACGTTTGCGAAGAAGCACATGGATGATTGCACGAGGCTTCATCCAATATGCTCATCAAATATACCGAAGTCTCAGCCCACACGAATCATAGATGTTGGTCTTGAAGCAACAGTGCAGAATTTATGCTTAACCGCACTGAAAGATGACAGGGCTCAATATGTTGCGCTTAGCCACTGCTGTAAGTTCATCGACTTTCGCGCGGACACTGTTTGCTCTGAAAGCCGGTGAACCACACCTCCCCGCTCCCGAGGAAATCCCAAAGTAGCATAATTAACATCACTGATCTTAAGACATACGCACTAGTGGCACGCTAACTTCTAGATACTTCTAGGGGGGGATACCTCAACCATTCTCACAACCACAAAGGACACAATCGAGCAGCGACGTCGTAATATCCCATTTCGAGAACTTCCCAGAACCTTCCAAGATGCAGTACAGATTACCCGCGCACTCGGCCTCCGCTATCTCTGGATAGACTCTCTATGTATCATCCAAGATGACAAAGATGACTGGCAGTTTGAATCCGGCAAGATGGCTGATATATATCTCGGATCCTGCCTCACCATCGCCGCAACTGCTTCATATGACTCGACCGGGGGATTCTTCTTCAACCGATGGACGTCTCAGCCTGGAGGAATAAAAAGTAACGTTGAGACTTTCGAGTATCATCGAACTTTCCATGGCGCGGATGTCACAATCTATACTCGCCAGGGACTGGATAGTGGTCACCAAAGGATTTCTGGATATGCCTCCACTTCCACAAATACAGCGCCTTTGCTACAGCGCGCATGGGCTTATCAAGAGCGGATATTGGCTCCGCGAATGCTTCATGTGCATATGGAAGAGATGTTTTGGGAGTGCAAGAGCTGCACAATATGTGAATGCGGCTATCTCTCTTGGGAGGGCAAGCATTTGGACCGCAATAAATGGTCTCCCATCCGAGATACCCTAAACTTAAAAGGTAGAATCGCACTGGCGGTAGATGAAGCGACACCCGTTGAAGATGTTCATACGATGTGGCTGGACATCGTCGAAGAGTATTCCATCTTGGAAATCACCAAAGAATCCGACAGGCTCCCAGCTCTTTCGGGTCTGGCAAAATTCCTTTCGCAAAAAGTCCAATCAATTTACCTCGCCGGCTTATGGGAGAGTAATCTCGCAATCGGACTTCTGTGGCACCGCTGCAGCATCTTATACAGTTCGTGCTTTCGCGACAAACTTTCAAACGTACCCTCATGGTCATGGGCGTCCATAGTGAGGACTCATCAAAGCGTAGACGAGAAAAACCAATTGAATCACATAACCTACGACGAGGTCCGCGGGGGAATCATCCAAGACCCACGACTCAAAGTCATGAATGCAGCTTGTAAAGTCACGGGCACTAGTCCCTTCGGAGAAGTCTCTGGAGGCACAGTTTGCATCGAAGGCGCACTAATCATCGCGAAATATACCTGTTCGCTCCATCTAGCTCGACCGCAAGTACTGTATGGAACGGAGGCAAGTGAGGTGCATATTGATATTTGGGAGCCGGGAGAACCTGCTGAGGTTTTAAATGGCGAGATGGTGTTTTGTCTATTGTTTGGGATGAGTGGGTACAATTTTGCAGGTCATGCTCTAATTTTAAAGGCTGTAGGTGTAAATGTTTACCGGAGAGTTGGGTACTTGAACTTGGACTCAAAATTGAGGTGGTTCGATAATGTTATCCCGTTTGTTGTTAATATTATCTAGACATGATCAGCTGCTTATACGATGTCGTTATACCGTTCTGCCCTGGCTTAATAGGTACCCCAACCCGGCGGGTACCTTACCCACCGGGTGGGTAGGTTCGCAGCCTACGCTAGCCACTAAGCCCAGGAGGTTGATGCTCTTGTTGGATGGATGGATATAGGAGGATTAGGTGCTTTCATTTCTTCTTCTTGCTAACCTTAAGTCATTCATTTATGTACTCTCGATGGCGAGCTTTCTCGGAGAGGAGGTTAGTGCAACGCTTCGGTCGTTTCGGCCATTGCGGTATATATATATATACTATACGAATCGCACCTATGCTGGCTAGTCATCCCCCCTACTGCTATCAGGCTATATAAGGAGACATCTTCTCCCCTTCCTATACATCTAGCTCTTTAGCTTATAATTCTAAGGTGTAACCTAAGTCGTACTTCCATACCAGATCCGTAAACCACACTGGGCATCACGCTTGGAGTCTAGTCTAGTCCCCGAAACAGTTCTTAGATAGTAGCATCCATCCATCGAGAACTCATAGCTGTCCAACTCATTGTAGTATTGTCTATATAGGCTCTTTTAAGTGCGATAATGATATTGGCTACATAATTTGCTCCTTACTACTACACGGTGTTATATAGTATAAGCATTTAATCACAAAATAATCCTCGATTAAATATAGATATAGAAGTTTTGGAGCTGATAAATATAAGACTATCCCATCATAAAATTCAGAGCAAGATAAACTCTTGCGATGAAGCCTTCCCTTCTTCTACCAGACCTATAAATTCACCTTCCATCATACCATCGATATCTTGCAAAGCACAGCACCCAATCAGTAATCTAATATCCATTCAAATGAACATATAGAGAAAGGCATAACTTACAGCATACACCAAGATGATAATAGATATCTTGACCTAAGTATTTGCGGAGTAAGCTCGGAGCCTTAGAGCTCAAAAATATAACTATTAAGTCTCCCTTCTGGGTATATACTGGAAAAAGGCCCATATAGCCCTTGGTTGTTCTACAGAATCCCGACTCTATCGAACCCGGATGTTTCCGTAAAAACAATCTAAGATCGTCTTTTGGGTTACCGCGACCGATGTGATCTGGACTGACACCAAACGTGAAGTCAAGCCAATAAGCCGGTGGATCATATCTCCACTTCTCCCCGTTCAAACCTCGCCCCCTAGTTATTGTCCGGGTATAGGCTTCCTTTTCGCCTTGAATATCTCTGTAAATTGCATTAGAGTGATTATGACGACACCACACTTTCCATTTCTCCCAATGACCTTTGAAGGGGTTGTTCTTAGTGTCATCCGATACATTGTTTATCTCATCGACCTGAATACCGTGGACTTGCATCTTCCATTTGTCCACAGGGAAGTGGACAACCGGCAGGGTGCTACCAGCAGCTCTATAGTGGCATTTAAGTGGTTCATGGAAGTAGCATGAAGGGTAGTTCTGATCCTTGCTCCCATAAAGGAACCCATGAAGGAAAAATTTCGATCCTGATGAGGTGGTGTATGATTTTCATTACCTCGGGTATGTGGGTGAACACGTTTCGAATAAGGTGAGCGATGCTCCAGTTTATTCGAAATATAAACCACTGTAGACGAGGCATGCATTTGTTACTTGATATAAGGGTCAACAAGGGCATGTGCATCATAGGCGTAGTGGGAGGATGCAGGCACCGAGGACGTCCATATTCTAGTCCTTTTCAATGAGATGCTTCACTACATTTGTGTATAAGCTCGAATTACTTTTGGCGTAATCTGGTTCCAAACCCTTGTGATCGACAAGACCCAAAATCCCATATATATGGTCTTTTGGGTCAGTCGCTTTTAAACTGCGGGAGAGGAATAAGCCTTCAAGGAGCGGCAATGTTGGCTGGAGAAGTCCTTGTCCTTCGTGAAAGCGCCCGAACGGTTCCTCGGCGGAGTATGATGGCCACCTGACCACCTTTACAAAAAATTGATTCGGCGGTGTGCGACATTGCACTCCTGCAAGATTGCAGAATTGTAAAAACTTTAATGAATGGAATCCAAGCTGCTCGTAAAGTACCACAACATATGGTAGGCAAACGAGCCAACAACACCTCTTGAACAATCCAAACTCGTTTCCAATATGGTCGGTCAAACAACAAGCGGAGGGCTTCGCAGTGAGGCTCAAAAATAGGATCACTGACGAGTGACCAACAGGAGTGGCCAGTTTTAGAGTTAAGGGGGGCGCTCCTATAAAACTCCCAACGCGTTGGATCAGTTCCATAGCCAGATTGCTGTCAGATTCCTCTTCGCCCAGCCACATCCAAACCTCGGCAGCAGAGTTGTAAATATTGCCCATACGCTTAACCACGGCACTCCTCTCTACGACATCATTTTGATTGATACAGAGAGCATCGACCCACAACCGAACTATGTTGACTGGATCACGGAATTGTCGAAGTGCGGCATTGAGGTTAGGAGTCACATAAGCTGTGCTCCCGTTCAGTAGGATAGGCTGTGCGGGCTGCGGGTTACCCCAAACATAAGAAAGTGCACAGTACGATGTAACTGCCTTATCTCCCGTCTTTTCTCGTATCAAATCGCATTGGATTGCTGACTCTACATCAGAAGACGGGAGTAGATGCAATATACGGATTTCGTTATCGAGAAGGCGACTGCCGGAATCCATTTCAATGTAAGAACTTAATCAAAATCGTTTTTACGGATTGTTAGTATATACGTAGAACGAGATTATAAAATGCAAGAACAATCCGAGATCTGGCTCAAATCAGTCAGCTGGGTGGGAGTGAGTTGGGGTTTGGATGCAGTTAGGCAGCAGCCATTATCGGATCCCTGCCAGTGGGGTCAATTATGGTATCTATCCAATCAAAGTTACGAACGCCCCTTTTCAAAGACAATTAGAGTGGTCACTCGAATACTTCAAGCCACGGACAGTAAGACAGAGGGAAGAGAAGATAAATAACTCCCTTTGGCCCCGGCTATCAATATGGCGATATAGATTTACAACTCGAAATTTATAACCTCAATGCTATCAATTTCTCCTTATCTATCTTCGTTGGCTTTTTAAAATCTCTCCAGCGTATACCTAGATTCAAGACACTCTCCTTGTATGGGATCATGTCGGAATTTACATCGTATTCAGATGTCTATGACAAAAAAGGGTTCATTGATCCATTATCATGCATTGGTCAAATTGGATTCTTCGAGGCCCTGGGCCCAACAGAGAATTTTCTAGAGGAGGAAGACTTCCATATTGCCACAGCTGCTGCGAAGAGAATAATCTTCCGTTCACATGAGGCCACATACCTCTCAGAGAAAGTTAAAGGCCAGGATATCTATACGAGACTGAGCAATTTGGCGCCAGATGTCGCAAAACACTTCACAGTTAAGGACAATCCCATAGGAAATATGACCTTTCGGTTGTGGGCACAGCGAGAGACTGAAGATATAAGAGAAGACGCTTATGTTGCGCTCAGCTACTGCTGGGGGTCAATTAAACATCCACCTCCAGAGGGTGCCAAGTACCCTCTCCCAGTTAGTCCATTAATGTTTGCAGCGCTAGCAGCAGAACGGCAGTGGAGGACAACGGGCATCTGGATTGACCAGCTGTGTATCGATCAGAAAAACAATGTTGAAAAGGGCGTGTCTATTGCAGCCATGGATTCTGTTTATCGCCATGCCCAGTGCGTCGTCATTGCTTTGCTCGATATTGAGGTAGCATTGGCTCACCAGAATTTTCTCCAAGACTTCATCAAAGTCTATGAATCCTCGGCGGGGCCGGGATTAGGACCACACTTGCGCGAAACTCCACCATACTTTGAGAAGAATCCAATCTTGAAACAATTTTTTTACTCAGTTCTTAGCTCCCGCTACTTTACTCGAGCATGGTGTGCACATGAGATGGAACTCGGCACAAATTTCGTGTTCTATATCCCCTGCAAATCTCGACTCGAAGGAGGAGAATTCAAAAAGATGCTAGCAATTACTGGCACATTCTTTGGATATATGCTTAATCTCTCAAGCGAAGTGCCAGGCGAGCATGGGGATCTAAGAGACAAACTCATTAGAAAATTCGGCCTGCGAACACGAATAGCTGAATACTTATCACGGAAGAAGACTGATCCAGTCAAGTTTGACGTTCTTATACAGCCATATACTGCGCAGATACGCGAAACCTTAGAACTCGCAGCTGGAGGTGACCCTAAACTCCCAGTGATTATGCGAGAATCAAGTGCCCTCCAGGATAAGGTCTCGATTGTGCTGAACATTCTAGGGACAGGTTTGGCTACAACCCCAACAGAGCAAATCAGACATATAACAGAGGACGAGGCGATTTGCCGTCTCATGATCCTGAGTCTTGCAGCTCTTGATCCTACTGTACTGTGCACTGTGGGTGAGCCACTCAACCAGGCCTTAAGGACCAACAAGTCGTCTTGGATCTGTAGACCCACATGGCATGATCTAGGTTCCGGGGGAGAACGCCGCGACCATGTACCACTCATGTCATCAAAACTTGCAAGCTTCATCCAAATTGATCCAAATCCTGAGCAGGAATGGATCAAACTCGATGTTCTAGCTCTAGGACAGATGCGACCTCCTTCAGAGCAGTATCGGCAGTTTGCAAGTGTTCTTACTCAGAAGGGCATCGAGATTGGATTAGGTAGAGCTCCTCCAGGCCCATATGGTAATATTGGAGCAGAATTCACCGGCAAAACAGATACCGAAAGCCGGTTGATGCTCATGACCGCTGACTCATCCAGTAGCTGGGGAGTAGGTCCAATGTTTCAGTATTGGCAGACTCGAGCCTTATTCGGTAAGTCTAGAGAAATATTCAATTGGACAGTCGCATGTATACTTGAATGCGGTATGTCATGGATGCTTGGAACAGCGCGCAAGTGTGGTTTCGCATCAGTTGATAATCTGGAGCCTAAGCTGCGTAAATACTTCCATGGAGACCATTTCGAAGGAATTCAGAATATGGGATGGGCGAAAACAAAGGAAGGACGAGAAGCAATGAATGCGATATTCAGCATTGCGAATTGGGCCATGGTATGGGGAGCTCCTGAATCGTTCGCAAAGAAGGTAGATAACATGCCAATGTTATCTAAGCATGGTCAAAATGGGAATGCAATGGTGTTCTTGCCGGGACATGGACATGCTCTGTTGCAAGTCGTTGTACCCTGTCCACTTTTATCAGATGAGTACGGACGATTTTACCGGGTGTGGCTTCTTGAAGCCAAGGATGATCCTTTTTATGAGAAAATGATGAGAGGTGAAGAAGCAGAATGGTTTTTACAGGACAAGGCAATCTTGTTTACAGATGTGGATGCAAAACATACGATTGTCTTACCTGGTTCGTTGAGGGATGGATTGGGTGGGTGGCGACTTCGTGAAGGTGTTAAGGTATATGGACCGCCGTCATAAAACAAATGTTTAAGAGATGAAGGATAATGTAATATGGATCACAAGATCACTGCACCCTAAATGAGGTTCGAAGTCTAACACGACTTTGAGGTGTTATTGGTAGAGAGTCTTGCTCGATGTCTGCAAATTAGAAGTGAATACGGTAGTTTTTAAAAATGGTAAAACAAGTTGGAAGGACATTTCATAGAGCTGACGACCATTCTTTGATAATTTGAACACCAACTGCCATTCAAAGTGGTCGCTGACCCAAGTATTGATTTTAGTACGGACTAATTCCTAATGACCCAGAAAGCCAAGCTCTCGTCATGTTTTAGCTACATCTTCTATAGGGTATTCCTTCTTTTGCCATCAGCCATACATCCGGCGAATATATCGACCTGCCCATTGGATTGTGTGCACACCTTCAGACATACACTCTTAATACCCGTTATATTGTCTACAAAGTCCACCATCTTCCCTTTGCACCCAGTCTTCACTGCCTACACATTGACGACACCAGAGAAGACCGTTCGGATCGTACTTATCTTTGATTTGACGAAGACGTGCGTAATTGGGTCCGAAGAACGACCATTGCCATCCCGGTTCGAAGGGATTTGCCTAGTGTTGCTCAATTTGTAAGTAATGAATGAAGTAAAGCGAGCGAGTAAGCACACAAGAGAAAGAAGAGAGAGATAATATTACCTCGTTGAGATAAGCTCCCGATTCCGGTGCCAGTTGTCGAAGCAAGTTGAGCTTGTTGAAAGTCATATCATCTACAATATTTTTTACTTGAGGCTTGGCCAGGGAATCCTTCCATGATCGGGAGGTGATCAGATGCACTACTGTGTCTCGCCATGCGGGGTTTAACGCGTTGTCGACGGGCTCATGGCTGATTGTCATGGTGCCAGAAATGGAGGGGTTGGGAGTTCCGTCCTATTTTTTGTTGTATTGTCAGTCATATCATTGATTTTCACAGAATCTGATAGTTGACTTTACCAATGGTACGATTGCTTGGGGGCCAATTTCCTCGAATGTTTGAGCTACAAGATCCTGGTTTTCGGTCACTGCTCGGCGCGTTATTAGCCTCGAAGCAGTTATTGCTGTTGTTGTGCCAACATTTTCTGACGCTGGTAGTAACTCAAGAATATCATAATAGTTGGTTAGGGGAATTTTGGCAAGTGAATAATTCACTGTACCATTGGCCGCTGCAAGAAGTTGTTGAAGAGGCCTTGTGATATTCTCGAATGTTCCATTTGGTTTGTTGAACAAGAACAATGAGCCAGCACATTGTAAAGTAGCGCTAGAGGGAGGCCCACCAATGGTATAATAGCCCTTCAGCCCTTGGTCTTGAAGATGTGGTAGTAAGGCGTGCACCTGCGCAATCAGTTTCCACCACGATTTCGAGGATGTTCCGTTATTCGCAATAATACTTAGTCCATGCACATCCACGACTGGCTGCGGATATGCCTTGATAGTTATACTGAGAATAACACCAAAAGTGCCACCTCCTCCGCCACGGATTGCCCAGAAGATATCTTCGTTCTGGCAAGCGTTTGCGGTGAGGAGTTCGCCGTTGGGTGTTACGACAACAGCTTCAAGGATATTGTCGGCACCCATGCCATATTCTCCAGTCAAAACTCCATGACCACCGCCTGTAGCCCATCCGACGACACCAACATCCTACGGAGAAAAATTAGCGGAGTTTACTGATACAGTTAAACAGGATATTTCTACCATGCTTGTGCCAGTGACAGCTATTGCATTGTTGTGTTTCATGGCATCCAGAATCTCGCCATCCTGCACACCGGCACCCAATGTAGCTGCCATCTGAGTGTTCTCTGTGTTGGCATTGCGGCTACAGTTTTGTGACAGGAAGTCTTTGTGGAATTGTATACCCTTCATGTTGTGCGTCCAAATTCTGGAAGAATGTTAGGAGATACATTTCCTTTTTTCAAGATTCAAATACAAACGACAAACTCCCGTAGTTCGTGTTCCTGCTTCTGTCAGCTTGATTTGACCTCATCTCAGAGCCACAAGATAAACAACTCAATTATTGGGCAACGTACCTTCCGGCGCCATTATGTCCAGTGTTCTTGATATTCGTTCGTAAATTCCACGCAGTGGCAAACTTCAACGCAGCCTGTACGTGGCTTGCATCGGTAGCATTCACGACATAAGGAGGCAAAGATCCAAGTGAACAACCCTTTGTCCCTGCATCGGGATCTCCGGCAACGCTTGTACCGTTCGGATAGATTGGATTGCAGGTACTGTTCGTCCACGGCGACGCAACGCTCACTGGATCTGCCGAGTGGAACACAGACGTGTTCCAGTGAGAAAGGACAAATTGGCAGGCGGCTACGTTGTAATTGGGTTCCGCAGGATAGCACACAGATGCAGGTGGTACGGAGCGTATTAGACGTCCATCGATGGTCTCGTTGAGGGATTTCCAGTCTGATGCCTTTGGCCAGCATGAATCCGAGGGCATCTAATCGTGTCAGCGAAGTAGCTCAATTATTCGCAACATGAGAATACAACAATTGATTACTTACACATTTACATTCGTCCGCGGTGACAAATGCACCTGCAGCTAAACAGGCTGCAATCGCTGAAGTGATTAGTCGCATCGTACACGTGGTAAACTCAAGATTGTTCTGCTGTATTTTGAAACTTTGATGTGTTGAAGTGTTGAGGAGAGAAGATCCCCTTATATGTAATTCTGGGGCGCACAAAACCCAGTGGGTTGCAATGGGTTGGAGTGGATTGAAGTCGAAAAAGCTAGCCGACAAATAGATACTTTACTGCTTCGCACCGCCATTTGTTGCATATTCCCATACCGTATATAATACGGTGTCTAGCATGGAACTAAGTGCAGATAATATCTCCGGTTAACGAAAAGTCTAAATTTTCCTCCCAGGCGCTTGTTCATGTATTGTTTTTCTAGTTCCATACTTCAATGAAATCCATTCGATCATAACCAGGGCTAGTAAGCTCAATAATTTTAAATACAGCGGATAGGTGGATATTGAATGTTGAATATATTGTGTATAGATTTGCACAGCCCGTAATTCAGTAGCAGAGTTACCGAATTGGGAAGTCCGTATTGTATACGCTGACCACAAGTTAATCCTATCTTTAAATTTAATCTATCGGCGCTTAAACAGCTTAAGGCTAATTGAACGCCCGAAAAATGTGTATACACTATATCGTAAAACCTTGCATAGATTTCAGAAGGTACAAGTTCATTTGTTCAGTAATACTCTTTTCTCTTCTTTCCTGTTGTATCCTCATTTCTTGTACTAGCAAGTAACTCGGTCTTGCAGCGTTGTAAGGATTTCACAATCTTTGCGTAATGGGGAATGAATTGCCTGAAATATCCTGTGAGAACTAGGAACTATTCCAAGCGCTGAAGCGTAAATGGAAACTAAATGTGCTTGATTGTCTATATATCCAGCTCGAGCAGTACCTAGACCGTCTCAACAAATCCACATTCAATTGCTCTTTCCAAAGCACACTTCCCCTTATCGTTTTTCGCATCGACTTCTGCGCCTTTTCTACCAGTGATCTTACAAGATCCACATAGTCGTTCACGAAAACTTGCATTGGCGCGTTTCCGTCTCCATCCCTTATTCGAACGTCCTCTCCATTGCCAATCAAGAGCTGTGCCATCGCGAGGAAGCTTCTATGGACCGCCGAATGCAGTAGAGAGAATGCATTTCCTCTCTCATTCGAGCTAGCATTGGTTGCACTTCAGCGTCGCCGTCTCGCCACTTTTGAAATATCTCCAATTCAAAGAGCCACTCTCCTGTTCCAGGGTGACGTCAAGCAAGATTATCCTTCTGCTGATCATGAAACATCCTCTGAGAAAGCCATACTAGCATCTTTTGCACCTGTCGCTTCTTTCTATCCTCCCTCGCTTTTTTGTTGGCAGTAACCTGCAGATTAGTCTCATCAAATGAGAACACACTATTTAGGTTTTGGCACCTTTGGTGAAGGTCGTTCACAGCCTCGCGCGTGTGCGGGGCCAAAAATGCCCCCTTCAATCGTTCCCATCCTAGCCTATTACCCTCAGCTCTCTTCTTCAAATCAACTAAGAGTTTCTTCAGCTCCTGTTCACAGTTCTCCAACATCCGCTTAGTCTCTGTTTTCTCTGGGGCTTTAGGACCTAGCTACGAGAGAAGGACTGAAGGTTCACCCAGGTTCACCCTCAATTGCCGTCTCAAAGTCCTGGTTAAGGATGATATTCGTATTTATTTCCGATAAGACTATTTTGAGGAACATAAGATTTATATAGATACTTGAATAAATTCTAGATTATTAGATTGCGAATAACTTAAAGTAAATTCCTATATTACAATAGATTAATCGTAATATTAAATAATAAAAGAAAGCTAAAGTATATAAAGTGGTGGTGTATATAGAGTGGTGATAAAATATATTATCATTTCATTTTGTCAGGGTCGGAGTAGAGATTATTTCCGAAAAGAGGGGTAATGGAAGTTACACGGCCGAGAAGCAGGGCTTAGCCCTAGGAATCAAGAGATAAGAAGGAAGATTGAGAAGAAGGGAATCAGCAGCAATTAGTTTGTCTTCAATTAGTACCCTACGTTTACCCTCCGGCAACCCTCCGACGACTAAGTGACCCGTTACAATTCCCTGCCAGTACAACCTAACACATTTAGTCTCATCTTACCATTTCAAATATTTAACCGAGGTTATCCCTCCAGGAATACTCGAAATCGCTCTTCTTTATCAACTAATCTCAGTTTATATATCAACTCTTCCCCACTATCCAGAAATAGCTTTCTTTCACACCGATTCCAATATAAGCAGTTCGGATAAAGTTACACTGAATGAGAGTGAGATGGAGATTTCGCCTCCTTGGGGAAGTATTCCAGTCGAAGCCTATATTCTGGTAAGCATCAAGTTGGGGGCCAAAGTTATAATCAATCTGATTTCATTCACCAGCAAAATTGGGATACGAGCTCTTCAACGGCACCTACAGATCAACTTCGACATCTCGTGCGTCTTTACATTGGAGCTGGATATCATGATCCTGTAAGGTTTTTTTGTTGCCATCCCCACTACTTCATTTAACGGAGAAGCTTATTTTTGGGGGCCAAATTCGTCCTACCGGCAAATTGTATTGGGTTGTATTGACTAATTCAACTCTTCTTTCAGACCACTTTACCATCAATCACACCAACGGATGATCAAGTAACCACAATCTTGCAGCCTTGGCGTACCCCTTTTCAAAGAGCGGTGGCGACAGAGCCTGGTCAGTAGGCTGCGTAAACGGATATCCGTGGTAGTACCACTTGGATTTGAGGGGATCCGCAGATTAATCCGCAGCAGAGCGGATTTTGGCATTTTCTAAGTGGTAGTACTACGGATAATCCGCGGATGGGCGTGGATAATCCGTCAATCCGGCGGATTGTCAAAAATCCGGCGGATATCCATGAATCCGGCGGATTATTAAAAGAAGTGGAGATTTCAGGTCTAAAAAAAATTATATCCTCAAAAATTTACAGTTTTCAGCCTCAAATTTAAGGTTTTATACTAATCTTTATGCTGATCATAAAAGTTATACTAGTATTTATACATTTATACAGATATTTATGTATTTTATGCACGGATTTTAAGGATTTCTAGAATCTACGGATTCCAGGATATCCGCAGGATAATCCGCGGATAATCCGTTTTTTTGTAGAGCGGATTGTCTCCTAAACGGATAATCCACAGAGCGAGAAAGTAAGGGGCACCCCTCCGTGGAGCGGAGCGGATCAGGATATCCAAACGGAGCGGATTATTTCTGCGCAGCCTACTGGTCAGATTGGATGTATTTGGCTCCGGACGGACTATTCAGCTGAGTCAGAAGGCGCGCATGAATCCTTGCTGGAAAACGTGGATTTGTTCAATACTTTAGATGACGAAGATCGTCTTCTCGATGATGAAGATCTCTACGATTTTGGACAAGAGTGGCAAAAAGTTCTTGATTTGATGCCTGAGCTTGTCGTTTCTACTGATGCCTCAAACTGGCACTCCAGTCTAACCCTGCTCACTGAAGCCGAAGATGAACTCGACAAGGCAAAAGCATATCTAGCCGGCGGAGATATCCAAGGTGCACCGGTAGAACTAATTGAAGGTATGAGAACTGTCTTGCCTGCTGATAAAGCTGGGGAGAGTGTTCTCCAAATCCTGCGGAGCAAGGTGCACAAGACCTGCGTTGTGAACTACATCCTTGTAGAAGACTCAGAGGCTCTGGAGACCCAACAGCTTCTGCTGATTTTCCTTGATGCCCACGGGAGAGTTGTGAGGTCTTCAAGAGTGCCGCCTGATCAGGCGGAGCAGATGGGTGGGTTCTGATTGGATGGTAGCTGGGACGAGGTGGATGAATGGATGGAGGCAGACATCGGTGATGACTACCAGGTGGGTGGTGTCTGTGGGTATTTGTTGCACATGTAAACTCACACTCAAGGTGGACTATGGCAGGTTTCAATAGAAGTGGTCAAATTGCTAGGTAAATTATGCTTCAGTTATGAATGAAGAAATCAGAAGTACAAAACGTTTTCTTAGTATTCACATATTGCGTATATTGCTGTAACCCAACTGGATGCCGTAATGCATACATAGTATCCCAAGAAAAGTTTAGCACAATCCGTTCCAACATAAGGATTCCAAGTATCAAACTAGATTTAGTAGTCAGCTTTTGAAAGGACTTCCGAGTAGAGCAGAGATATAACTCACCTGATCAAGTGTAATATGAAAATTGGAGGCAATACTAGAGCAATTATCCCTATACAAGGCCTGATAATACTTGGTACAAGTATCGACAGTTTCAGGTTCCAAAGGTGACGGAACAGCTGCTGCAGTTGTCGTTGTAGTTGGGTTAAGTGTCGGGGTACATACTGCGGGGAATCTGGTCGATGTCGGGATAGGAGCACTGATATTCGGCCAGCAATATGGTTCTATCAAAGACGCGCATGCATCTGGTAAGTCTGCCTCGGTGATTCCATCCGTCTAGTTCTGATCTGTTATTGGACAGTAGATAGTGCGTTCGGCAACGAGGCTTGACAAAGTTGCGTTTGCGAGATATGTCCTTGTCGTGCCCGCCGCAAAAGTAGTCTGGGTATTGTACCATTCTGTGGTTATATTTGAAGGATTCATGTCTGCTGTGCCGGTAGTCCATGGGCTAGAAAATATTGAGGATCTGGTAAGGTCACCGTCAGTACTTTTTTCAAGGTTCCTGATACACCCGGTCGGTTCAGATTTTACATGCTTACATGGTCGATGTGGTAATGTTCATCTGGCTTGTAGTATAGTTTGTCGTTCCGGAAGGACTGTAGTCTTAATCAATACGACATAATTTCGAGGGCTGAAATGAGTGGCACTTACGAGACGCAAATACTTCTGCCAAGCATGGAATCCAAATTGTGACAATTTGAATGGATGGTTCTAAGTCAGATTGTTAGCCTTCGTAAAGAATTACAGGCAGAGACAAAGGAAGCTTACGGATTCCATGATATCAATTGGATGGTGGTGAAGCCATTGCATCAAATAATATCCGCACAAGTCTGATTCGCGGTGATTGTCTGGAGGGCACAAGATTTTCCCAGACCTTTATCTTGTACAGGCACGTACAGAGGCACAGCGGGTAAATATAGGCTTAAGGGACTGAATAATGAGGTGCTAGAATGCTTGACTTGATTGAACTAATGGGCTATCTACAGTGGGAAGGACTAGCTATATTTATAGGCCTTTCAGGCCTATTGCCTTAGGCTTGAGCTACAGGCTTCGCAAACCTGAAGTCATAGGCTTGAGTTACAGGCTTCGCAAACCTGAAGTCATAGGCTTCGTAAGCCTAATCGATCACTACGACGTTCAGTTTAAGGTGGTGGGTATAGACCCACCTACCCCACCACCTGCCCCACTACAGCGGCTCCAACACTTTAAACCGTTCACTGACAATATCGATTGTATATATAGAACCACAGCCCCCTGAAACATCCTACACCTCCAATCTAATAGTCCCAAGATTATCGTGTAAATTCTCCTAAATCGTTTGTTCGGCATCGTTCATTCCTTCGGGCATTTCTAAATCACTACCGGAGGAAGACCTGACTTTACAGCTTCTGCGCTTGGTGTTTGTACTGGTATTGATGAGGCTGTTGCTGTTGCACCTTCGGATGTTGTGCCGCGTACTGAGACGTCTGAATATCTGATTGGGGTTATATAGGGCTTTAGGACCTAGCTGCGATAGAAGGACTGAAGGTTCAATTGCCGCCTCAAAATCCTGTTTAAGGATGATGCTCGTGTTTGTTTCTGATAAGACTGTTTTGAGGGACTCAAGCTGGGACATGAAGCTCCTGGAATTTGATGGCACATCTTTCCAGTCTTTACCAAAAGTCCCGACAACCTGTATGATCTGAATTGTTAGGCCAATAACACCTATGACGCCGGCTCCAACCCCGAATGCTTCTGCCATCGTTATTAAAATTACAGCTGGCCTTTGTAGGTCGATAGGCTTGAATACAGAGGCATATACGACCCGAGCTTTCGTAAAGTCCGTGTTTACTAACAAAGAGGTCGCAGGCTCTGCTCCAGAGAAATTCAGATAAGGCCGAGTAAATATTATGGTGTGGTTCAGTCGTTCAGCTTCACTCAGCCCCACGCACATGGGACGTATGATGACTGAAAACCCTTGGCAAGCTGAAAGAACGTGTATGTTTCTCCACCGAGGCAGCCACCTGCTGCAACATTGTCCACTACAGGAATCACCTCATTTGTAATCTCGAATAATATTTTTCGGAAAAACTCCTCGGTGTGCACACACAGCTTAGTTCGTCGTATGAAAACGTAATAGATATAGTAAAATGCATTGTTGATGGATATCTCTCTCCTTCGGTCCTGAGGCAACTTAGGTTGTTTTGCTGGACGACTTCGTAGGTTATTTAAGTAAGTAGATTGACTAGAAAGCTATCTCAATATTGTAAAGCAAGATATGATTCAGGACTCAGTGTTAGAATAAGATTGCAGATGCCTAGGGTGGAGGGGGGTGGTCAAAACAATTGGCAAGAACACCATAGTGGCGGAGGTAGTGATAAACGTAACCTGCCAAACCCAATATGACTTTGACATCGCATTTTAAAGGCGTTATGGGACCTGGGCCCGCACTTGCGTAAAATTCTGTAACTGCGTCTATTCAAAGCTAGTATTCAACAGCTTCTAGCGCATTCTGCTGGACCTAGGCACGGCGCGAACCGAATGCTCCAATTTTGTGCATGCACTTCGTGCCTCTACCTCTGGCTTGGCTCGATATTACAACGTTACTTTAATGTTACTTTGCCGAAAACGCCCATAAGGTCTCGGCTGCTCAATTGAGCTAATCTTACTTCTAACCCCGCATTCACGCAGCATCCCTTGTAATTCCCCTCCCTAATCTTCCGGGTTTTAACCCACCGAGGACCTAACGCGGTGTCCCCATCTAGGGAAATGTGCTGGGGTCCGCGATTAGCGGTGCATTTCGAGGCTGCCCGGTACTTCAGCATCTGACTCTATCTTGGTAGGTGCGGTATAAAAACACGCATTCTAGGAGATATCTTCTCCATCACGGTGGTGTTTATTACTAGCAGAAATTGCTTGTGTCTTCACCAAACGATTCGTTGCCGTCAACAATTTCAAATTCATCGATAAAAGCCTCTCTATCCGGAGAGTTCTGCAATTTCTACGCTGATCGTAAAAGATATTGCCAATCCTTTGCCTTAGGAGCCAAAACTGTGTTCGAGTTTTTCGAAGCCAGTATTCCAAGCAGCACAGTCGATCAGCATTTCACAGGCCGGAGTTTTGCTGAATAAGACCTTCAACTAATCCCAGTTGAATACTGGTTTTGCTGTTTTATTTCTGACGAGAACGAGGAGCACTCTGAGCTAATGGAAGACACCCTCGGTGTGGAGAAGGTGGCGATGGTCTCCAGTCACCCAAAAGACCATATTATTAATGCTGACGAGTTGCGACTCGCTCAATTGGGTTAGTACAACTCATACACTGAACTAGAGTGTAGTCGCTAATATGCCAGCCAGGTCATAAGCAGGAGTTGAAGCGTCATTTCACGATCCTGTCACTCATTGGTCTCGCTTCTACGGCGACGGTTTCTTGGACAGGATTGGGTCTAGGTATTGTCACCGAGATCAACGCAGGTGGCCCTGGTGCTATTATATATGGCTTCATACTGGTTACTATACTTCAATCCTTTCTTGGAGCCTCGCTTGCCGAGTTCGTATCCAGTTACCCCACTGAAGGCGGCATGTATCACTGGATAGCCGAAGTCGCACCAAAAAAGTCGAGCGCTATTCTGAGCTTCTTTACTGGATGGTTCACGGTCTTGGGATGTTAGTGACAGTGACTTCCGCGTGCAAAAATCTACGAAAAGCTAATTCTCATCTCTCCAGGGATTT
The DNA here is from genome assembly GCA_002946425.1 of Rutstroemia sp. NJR-2017a BBW. NCBI lineage: Eukaryota > Fungi > Ascomycota > Leotiomycetes > Helotiales > Rutstroemiaceae > Rutstroemia > Rutstroemia sp. NJR-2017a BBW. The sequence goes on from NJPT01000039.1 coordinate 32,605, forward strand.
TTACCACATCGTCAACAGCCTTAATATATGCCCAGACGATGATGTCCCTCATTGCGCTCTATCTCCCGGATCTGGTGATCCAGCGTTGGCAGACGTTCATCATATACCAGGGACTGAACATCATCACAGCGAGCATAGTTCTCTTTGGCAATAGGTTAATTCCAGCAATCAACAAATTTGCATTGTTCTATGTCCAGATAGGATGGTTTGTGGTGCTCGTCACTGTTCTCGCTTGTGCGCCTTCACATCAGAATTCCAAATTTGTCTTCAAGACTTGGATCAATAATACAGGCTGGGAGAACAACATCATCTGCTTCATCACTGGCTTGGTCAATCCCTTATACAGCTTGGGCGGCCTTGACGGAATTGCGCATATCACAGAGGAGATGCCAAACGTGAGTTATTTCAGGTTCAAACTAAAGTCATCTTTAAAACGAGTATTGATGCTACGTAGCCTTCACGCAACGCACCCCTGGCCATTGCCATCACCCTTACCATTGCGTTCGTTACCGGTCTTTCATATATCATTGCTCTCATGTTCTGCGTTCAAGATTACTCCGCCCTTAGCATCACCAATACTGGTTTACCTCTTGCAGAGCTGTTCCGCCAGGTTACACAGTCAGCCGGCGGTGCATTTGGTCTAACATTCATCCATTTTATCGTACTGGGACCGACTACGATCAGTTCTCAGCTGTCTACTGGCCGTGTCCTATGGGCATTCTCGCGAGATGGTGCGATGCCATGGTCCTCTACTTGGTCACGGGTTAGCACCCACTACGGGGTCCCATTCAATGCACAGCTTCTCGTTACTGCTGTTGTAGCCGCCCTGGGTTGCATCTACCTTGGCAGCAGCACCGCTTTCAACAGCATGCTTGGGTCAGCGGTCACAATAAACAACATCGCTTTTTTGTTTCCCATCGGCACAAATATGCTAACAGGGAGGGCCAACATGTTTAAGGGCGAGTTTCATATGGGAGCCTGGGGATGGCTGGTCAATGGCATAACGGTAGCTTGGCTCATATTTGCGATTGTCTTCTTCAGCTTCCCTTATTCTATGCCCATCACGGTGCAAAGTATGAACTACACTAGTGTAGTTGTGGGTTCACTTCCTATCTTGATCTTAGCCTGTTGGCTCATTGTGTCAAGGCAATATAAGGAGCAAATTGCTACGAATAAAAAGAAGTCCTGATAGGCGTATGACGGGGAGGATATTTCATACCGAAAATTCTGTTGAAGAGAGCAAATTCATTTTATATGTGCTTGCTTGGCTAGAAAACAGGAAGGTCTCATCTATATAATAGCTAAGAGTAGTCAAAATAGTCTCGAAACTACCCATTAGGTGTGTATAAGTTATCATAATCTACCTAGGTGCCCCAACTCAGCAAGTACCCGATCCACTCGGTAGGGGTAGGTTCGTAGCCTAACAAGAGTTAACATCGACCCGACATTCTAAGCTACATGAATCACGGTAGGAACCAATAAATACCTCTAGCAAGATTTCACTCCATTTCTCTTGAATTCAGTAGTGAGATAACATAGATAAAGCTTCAGTTCATCTATGAAGGTAGGACTGAAGATAGAAGAGAGGAACGAAAGGACGAAACGTTTAAAAGGAGTGGAAACTCTTCCTGAGAATTCAGAAAGAGGGCTGTGTGACCTAGTATCATATAGAGCAAGCTAGCTACAAACGAGCGACGTCAACAAAGTCTATGTTCCAAAATATCCATCTATCCACCACTCATTTCCACGAAACCAATCCTCCTCCATCCCCCCTGCTTCCAACATCTCTCCTTCCTCTCATCACCCATCCTCCAATAAGAGAAACCATAATAATTAGAGAGGCCATCCTCGAACTAGTACGGTCTCTCTAACTAGAGAAGCATCTACCCCTAACAATGATCACTCTTTCCCTTTCCTGCATTGATACATGAACCACACTGTTGAAGGTACTTGATCACTCCGTTACTTCCCCCAATACAATTGAACAAGGCATCTTTTCCACCGTTGATTTCGGTAACGCTGGCGTCAGAAAGTGATTGGTCGATTTGAGCTTGGTAGTTGCCTATCTTCTAGTTTAGTGAAGAGTGAAGAGAAGGGAAAGGAAAAGCTGCGGGAGAGGTTGTGGGTAGGAGAAAGAGAGAAGGGGAGAAGAAAGAATACGAACCAAGTCCGGTAAGCGTAGAACCGCAGTAATTCAACCCAGCCCTACAGTTATCTGCAAGCGCATTGGTGGCAAAAAGGACTATGAAAGCGGAAAGGATGGAGGTAGGCTTCATGATTGTGACCTGGGACGGGAGTTTGTTGATTTTATAGTTGGGATTGCGATCGGAAGGTGATAGTGATAATAACTTGTAGCTGAATGTATGTGGATGAAGTCTGATGGATGATGTGAAGAGAAGATACTTGGGTGCTATCTGAGTTTATATACTTTTTTCTGCTCTGTAGTGGCTTTGAATGTTTAGTGAATTATCCAACATCGTATGTCCTTTTGCATAGATGATCCAAACAGGCGTCTTTCTGGCACCGTACCATATTATGTAATATGCTAGTCAAATGTAGCAACAAAATATTATTCCGTCGTTAGGTTGTATAGAAAAGTAAGCTTATCAGCAGTCTTGGACATGACTAATCACACATATTGTAATGGAATCTCGTGGTAGATATTGTACTGTAAGTCTGTGATAGGCTGAACGAAGGATTAACACCAAGTTAGCTCGACTACTATGTACTTGGTCCCAAGGATAAATACTTGTAGTCCCTGTTTTTTATACTAAATACTTTTCACCCAATCAGCTCGCGGAAGCAAGTTATTCTGTGCTACATGATTGGCTAGAATTTAGATCGTGGAGCGACAGGGACTACAAGTATTTATCCTCGAGACCAAGTACTCCTTCTATCTTCAGCTGCCGGGTAACCTAACCCATTTAGCTGTCACGGGCCCATTTAGGGTATGTGCCACCCCTGATTGGGTAGGCGGACAGTGGGAAAACCCACCTATGGGTACCCGTGGGTGGGTTGGAGATGGCAATTACCCACCCATGGGTACCCATTTCGCAGCCTAGTTGAATTAGTAGCATTCCAAGTACCTATTTGTATCATTCAATGACTAATGCCCTTGACACGCAGTCAGCCGCGCAAACCCACCTCACGGGAAACGTCACCCAACTTCTGCCTCCCGACCTGGTTATCAACGTTGAGATGCCTACAGCCAAGAAGCTATTGAATGCTATCAATATACGACGACTTGGCGAGCTCACCGCTGTCCGTCTTTGCTTCTATCTTGAACTGAGTGAAGCTGCGGTGCATGCAATCCTGACACAGCCTTTGTCGCTTTCGTTTTCCTTTCGACCTCTTGACACCGGGGGGATGTCGCCTAGCTCATTCCTGACTTTTGAGCGTGCGCAGCAATCATCTCGCGCTGGCTCGTATCCTGCCTGAACTTCACGTCGAGGTTAGATCCTTCATGGTGGCTGCTACGATGAGTGAGATATCTTGGTTATTCGCACCTCCAAGCGATTACCACGCTCGGATTTGGAGTGAGGAGACGTCGTGTAGACTCGGTGCATAGGATGAACTTGGACTTCTTCATCATCTTTCCAAGCCCCGACGTGTCATGAAGGTTCTGCAGCCGCCTTCTCACGTTTCGTTCACCCTCATCAGGCGTGGAACGCTGCATTATGCATATTCGAAACAACCACTTGTACTGCGCGGGATCTTCCATCTACCAACATCTCTCTGGTTCTACCAGATGAATGGAGGGATTCTAAAGACTTCACTAAAATCAGGCCGCTCGCAACATGTGTCAGTGTTGCTGTTGATACGAGCCCAGTAAAGAGATTCCGTTGCTGAACACCATACCCCATAAGCTACGCTGCGTAGAGACGCTAGAGCAGCTCTTTCTCCTCAGAGAGTCATACTGCGCCCCGCTCCGACTATTGTTGGACAACTTGAACATAGGTTTTCCACACTTGTGTTAGAGGTTGAAAGTAGGACCATATCAGTCTCAACGGGCCACTGCAGGCCATGGAAATTGTACAGTCAATCAGCAGTGCAAAGGCCAGCTTGCAAACCGTCTACACGTAGCATGGTGAAACTAGCACCACGATCTTGTGCGCCTCTCATAGGTTGTGGTCGCAGTCGCAGCACCGGTAATCGGGCATAAGTAGGAATGATACCGAGATGCAATTAAACTCAACTGGAGATGGACACCTGCTGTCTACGTGGTAGATATCCTTGAGTAAGGACAAGCAAGGGCATGGTTGTGACGGGCATGAAATCTCACGTTAGTCTTCCGGCAAACAGAAGATAGCTCGGAGCTTCCGCCCGAGATTCCGAAAACAACTATGGAATTGAATGTTTTGGAGATCGCGACACCATTGTCTCGGGATGCATCCTCGGTACCTTACTTGCATGATGAAGGGTCATCTTCTGGTGAACTACCCTCGTTCGCTTCTTTTCAGCTGGGTGACTCCCAGTAATATTGCTGATAAAATTCCGGATCGGCTTATTCGATTCGGAAGAATTCGAGCTCTCTAGTAACGGGGCTTTGCCATTGGAAGAAGAACGAGCTGCAAGGGATATCGACTGACTGTGGGGAATACTTAAATGTGGAGCTTCTGGCCAATTTAGAACACTGCAGTCGTACTTGTGCTGAGCTGCCAAAACGCATGCCAGCTCAGTGCGGAGTGAGTAACTGTAGCGGGGTCAATTGTGCATAGTTATTGGTGCTCTATGTTTTAAGCTGTGGTGGAGTGGTGGAAGTTACAAAATGAGTGAGCGGGTGGCTTCCTTGTCATCTGAAGGTCTGGTTGTAGTTACGTAAGATGGTCAACCAGAAGAAATTGCTGGAAGGAATTGTTGGAAGCAATTGTTGGAAGCAAATGGATTTGATATTGCGTGAAATGAGTCGTTAAGTTGGACTTCGAGACTTCATGTCGGGGTGGTGAGAGTACTGTACCTCTAATGGCTAGCCCGTAACGTTAAACTTTAAGCTTAACCACTGAGGGACTCCAATCTCACGTGCCTACATCAGTGCTAAACCTTCGCGTAACGTAGAGCGCGGTCAAGGCTATTTTGACGCGGTTCACAACCATCGACAATCGAGTGTACGAGTAGACAACCCGCATATATACTCTTATCCTCAATACCACAGACTGTCGCCGGCAACACTTCCAATGCCTCCAAAAAGGAAAGCACGCGCCGCGGATACAGACTCTGAAATTACGGCACCACCTGCAAAGAAAACAAACCAAAGGCACGGCCCAAGGTGCCTCTTCTGCTGCAAATGCAAATTACATGTACTCAGACCCTAATTTGGTGCGCACTTCCTTTTCTTTCGGTAACTTTGAACTCATTTCTTTCTTAGGCTGTCGATTCCACACCAAGCGAGATCATCTTCATCAATTGGGCAACCCCCGAAGACAGTGACGCAAAGGATGACGGAAATGAAGAGGAAGAACAAGTCTTAACCGGATCGCTGAAGGAAGGTTTGGATAGCATAGCGAAGGCAAAAGCTAAGGCGGTGAACGGAGCTCTCACGAATAAATCTTTCACTGTCGAGGAAGCCAGGCGCATTATAAACGAGACATCGAAGTCATTCCTTCAAAAAATGGACGAAGCCAGACAAAAGTTTGTGGATGAGGGTAAACTGACGGGAGAAGAGGCGAAGGCTATCGTAGGAGTAGATGACTACAGGAAGAAAGAGATAAGGGAAGCACGGCACCATCTACAAAAAGCCCTAAACGAAATTCAAAGGGAGAGGAATATTGCAGTACAGACGCTGGTACACGAAAAAGAACAAGATGGGGCGAAGGTCTTGACGAAGTTGGAGCTACAGCAGCAAATCAACGAAGTTTCAAAGCCATTCGAGCAACGGATAGATAAATGCAGAGAGTTTTATGAGAAGAACAGACCGTTGACAGCAGAAGAGGTTAAGGCAATAATTCCGACCATAAGGCACACTGAAGAAGGTGGAGGGCGCGGTGAGAACGACGAAGAACCCAAGGGCAAGGACAAAGATGCGAAGAACAACGTCGCTGCGCCCCCGAGAGTCGCTACTGATAAGGGCATCCCCGTTACTAAATTGGGATGGCAGAAATTCGTTGAAATAAAAAAGGAGGCCGATAAACGGGATCAGGAGGTGCATGACATGTACATTTACAATGACTTTACAGGCTATGGAATTAAGGGAGTAATGGAAAATACGGCAAGTCCATTCTTCCTGGAGGCAAGTTGCTTTCTGGAACAAAGTCTAACACAAACAGCTTGCGGAGTTCAATACTGTCATCTTCAAGAAGGACATCTCACCAGTCAAGAAATGGGCCATCGTTGAAGGGCTTATTTTGTACCTACGAATAGAAGACCCTATAGAGTTGATAAGTATGTTGCATTTCATCCTCTGCGAATGCTTACTCCACTTACTCTCCACTGCTTTGTACGATTTTCCACAATCTGACATATATTCTCTAGCGAAAGATGATTCCGAAGGGACCAGCGAAGTACTCGATATGCTAGGCATAATGTACCTTACCGCCCTCGAAATGCTCTACGAAATTGGGTCTATCGGTACTACATCCCCACTGCTGGATAATGTCGCTATACTCACCTTGTTGATCGACTTCATGTTCAATACGGCGATTGACTTCAAACTCAAATGCCTATCTGAAATTGTTCAGGCTAGAGAGGCTTATGGCGTAGCGCTTGCCCCATCGGATAAGGTTGGAAGTATTGATCATGGTGTTTTGGACATTATTAGACAGCTTGGCAAGGTTACGAAGAAATTACCCAGGGTTTCTTGGAAGACTGAGGTATGTTGATGCCCGAGGACAGTCCCTGCTGAACTAAATACTAATATTCAAGGGATAGTATCCGAAGTTTAAGGAAGAGCATCCTGGTGGTAATAGGTATGGTATTACATTGATGCCGGAGAAGAAGAGGGCGTCCCATAAGTTTGGGAACATGGGGGGTAATGATTCGAATTTGGATACTGATTCGGATTGAATTACTCTTCGCCGTGGCTTTTGCTGGGGTAAACGTTGGTTTCAGGTCATTGCCGTACTGCCTCGCCATCAGACTTGTAGTGCTTCCCATAAAATGCAGATGCAGGCCTCCTTGTATACTAATTTTTTCTTTCGGGGCGCCTAATGATACTTTGATTCTAGCTCCGACAGTGGACGAGAAAATCATCAGCCTACCATAATCAATTGTAATCAAGTGATGGCATTGGCCGAGATATACGCACACTCTGCTGCTGCAGTGCTGCAGTCGGAATCGGATGAATCTTGGTGATGGCTTGTTACCTTTACAGTGATTCATGCCGCATTACTCTGGACCACAAACAAGTTATATCGAAAATTTTCTAGTCACAGGAAGCGACGACGTAGTCTGCTTCCACTGCAGTCGCCCTCGGAGAGCCAGCGGAGCGTTACTTGACTAGCTACAAGTATACATTCTACTTTCACACAGTATACATTTTATCGCTACTTCTGATGGAATGGGGCCATCACTATGCTGCAATTTCGAAGTGCAGGAAGTGGTTTCAGTAGAATCTAATCTCGCGCACATATTTCTCGCGACCTTACTTGTAAGTTACGAGTTGCTACTGGAGATCCAGATACGCCTCACTCCAATCGAACGCCATTCGCCCGGTATGCAAAGACCCTGATATGGATCTTCTCCGCTTGCGTTGACCAAGTCGTTTGCTGGAACGAGCATGGATCAAAGCTCTTCATTCCTTCAACAGTCACAATCTTTAAAATACCATTCATCTAGCTCAAAACATACCACACTCATTCTCTTTCGTCATCATTCGCGCCAGCGACTCTTGAGGTACCATTTCAAAAGAACCATCCTTCACTTTGCAGTAATAAATAAACAATCTGAAACTGGAAGAACATAGATAGCTCAATCTTTCTTCTCATCCTTGGTTAGTCCTTCAACAAACAGTGGACTCTTCCACAGACTTTCCCAGTCATGAATCATATTCGTATTCTCTTTACTCGCAATCACGGCTTCATTCCCTCTCGGCCAAAGTTCCTCCTCGTACTTCATTACCGCCTCCGCAAGTTCCTCTGCTGTATACTGCTTCATCTCCCTCACATACTGCTGGAAAGAAGCAGCATCTGCAATTGCATTACCAAGCCCCTGGCCTCGATCTAATCATGCATCATCAGTATGAGCCGATCAATTTATTAAAGAAGATTAAAAATGTGTAATGGAAGGCAAAACTAACGGAACGTCATTGGATGAGCAGCATCTCCAACCAATGTAATCTTCCCACCCCTATTATCCCATTTCTTTGTCGGCCAATAGCTTAACCTATTGTGCCAAACACTTGCCCCTTCTGGAATACCAGCAAAAACTTCTCGAAAAGGTGAGGCGAAATCCTTTCCCTTCTCCCTCATTTCAGCCAAGATAGCTGTTCCTTGGAGATTAGTGGGTTCTGATGATCGCCATGTTTGCATCAACATCCATGTCCATTGCGCTGGATCTTCCGACGTGGAATCGTGAACTTAGGTGTACGTGTGTCAGATGTAGGGTCACAGGCAAGGAAGGTAGTTATATACTTACTACTCGCCCAAACAAACATCCCGTTCGGATGGACCACAATACAGTATCTCCGATGCATCTTTCGTAATGCCAGCGAAGCCTCCTTGTTTAAAGTTGTCAAGGCAACTGTAACAACCACATCGGAATCTATTAGCTGTGCCTCATCTTTTCCAAGCAGATATTCTCTAGTTAGGGAGTGGGCTCCTTCAGCTCCTATCAAGAGACATCCTGCTTCCTGTGTGCCATCTTCGAATGTCAACGTAACAGACTTTTCATTATGAGTAATACCCTGAAGGCGTTTACCCCACTATGTATTCTGTCAGTTGGGTATTTTAGTGGTAAGTTAAAAAGGGGGGACGCACGCGGATGTCGAGATCTTGGCTCAGTAGCTCGAGCCATTTTTTCCTTCGAAGTCGCAGACTCCACGGTGCGGGGATATTTTTCATTAGCGATCCCGTTTCTCCGTTGATTACTGGCAAGATACTCTCGGCATTGGGGGTGTATTTTGGGCTTAATATTCTTAATACAGCTCTTCCTGACCTGGAGAAGTTCTTCGAGATTGGCCAAACTTACTCGGTCTGTACGGTGTAGAGAAGTGCTTTCAACTTCTCTGTAAGACATTCATCCAGACGAGTCTGTGCCCAGTAGATACCAAAATTCCAATCGCGGGGTCTTTGCATAAGACTTGAGTCCTGCTCGAAGATTGTGTATGGAATATTTGCCTGTTTGTCTTTTAGCAATAAACGTTTCCGTTATATACTCTCAAATACTGACTCGTTTGAGTACCTGAGCTGTAAGTAGCCCAGACGATCCTTGAGTACTAGTCAATATTGAAATATTATGATATTGGGTGAGATGTCAATGTTGGACGTACCAGCTCCTATGATCATTACACGGAACAGGCTACTTTCAGATGTCATGGTATGGACTTGGAGGTAGCAACAAATGTTTTTGGGTTTATAGAAGTTCGATGGGTTTTGGTGGAGAAGACGAATGAAGATTGAAGGAATACAGTGTAGAAGGTGTCGAATGGGTTTTAAGAATCTTTTCTTTCCGGGGGATAGTCTGAGACTCTGAGATGAATAATACCCCGCACGCTGACAGGCTTACACCCCGTTGATTCGGTTGATGCTGCTCTGTGGTGGATGAGAACAAGGATAATGTCTGACATCGCAAGCCGTCCCAAGTCGACATTGGCTAAGAAATGTCTGGTGCGACCTCAAAAATGGGAACCCTCCGCCGCTGGGTGCATCTAAATGATATTTCTAATGGTACATGGCAAGTTCCAGCAAGATGAACACTCCTTGGATTATTTCAAGTTGAAAAATCGAAGAGAGAGAATATAAATTATAATCCTCACAGCTCTGAAATCAACTGTGCAAGTCTTCCCTTCCTCGCTGAGTTTATCATCCCTTACTCAGCGCTCAACCATGGCTTATGATATCCAACCTGAAGGTGCTTCTTCTCTTGAAGCACAAGTCTTTACTTGACTGCTTAGTATGAACGATTCAAGGGATCTGTATGCGATTTACTGGACGTTTACACACTTCTGTCATTTCCAAGCGCTATTCTACTTGACAGATAATCCAATAGATTGTTGTAGGCTGAGGGTGAGTTTTATCGAGAGTGAATTGATCCTGATTCCTAGTGGTGCAAATTGCGCATACAGTATGTGTGACGGAAGGGGGATTAGTAATTCCAGAGGTTATAATGTTACATGTTAGAAAAATTGTGAGGGCTCAGGAAGTGATAGGAAAAACGCCAATTTCAGACGGAACAAAGGGCGAAGATGGCGTTTCCGACACGGGATACTCCTTCAACCGCACTTCATTTGTTGATGAAAGCGAACCGTCGGTGTCATCACTAATCACCCATACTGGACTACAAAACCAATCATATCAGGTGGTGACTTCTCTACAGCAAAGCTTTTGTGTGGGAACTTCTACGATACTACCGAATCTCTAAGGAACTTAGAGAAGTTTGTTTCCATGTCTACTATGTCTGAAACCTTGCGTCTATCCACTCAGGATGCTGTTGCCTCTCTTCTCTGGCGTGGCATAATCCTTACACGTCAGCGCGCAGGTATCATTCCCTCAGAAGGTGCCAGTGTGAGACATTGCCGCCAGCATCTAAATCTTCCAAGCCCCGGTAACGCTATTTACTACATCAAATTATCACTTTCTGTTTCTGAACTGGCTTCCCTAAACGACTGCTGCGTGATTACTCCGCACTCAAATCAACAAACTTGGAATCACTGGAGAAACTTCCCGCGACTTAGTCGCTTTCGCTGAGAATACAGATGTAGAAGTTCTTACTCGCATAGGAGTACAGCAAGACCTGACTGAGAACACGGTAATGCCATTATACTACTTAGCTCATTTGCATTGGAAACGCATAGTTTAGACTTTGGTGAAGCATTTAGCAGTAAGACAGAAGCAATAAGACTGCTACCGAGAAAGCTCATTCTGGTAATATCAGTTATATTGCCCAGATTGAAGGACGGAAGTTGTGGACTCCTAACGAGATGACAAATGTCATAAAATAAATGAAGGAAGATGACCTGGTTGATACATTTACAAAGAGGAATTACTGAGTGTTTTATATTGAACTTATGAAGTAGAAAGAGAAGAGGATATATCAGATACCCCAGCCATCGACTCGTTGTTTTTCATAGCGGTATTGGTGGGTTGGTTTCTTCTAGACAGCGTCCAATAACACTGAATGGTGCTGTAACGATAGTCAAGAGGATGGCAAAGCCTAAAGATCCACTCATTGCGCAAATTATCAGTTGCCAATTATTCGAGCGTATATTGCCAATAGTTCTAGCATCAAGGTAGAACACAGTGGCGCAAATACCAACTAGTGCTAACTGGAATAGAAAAACCAGCATTGAAAAGAGTCTGCTAGAGAGAAGGGTTTTCCAGAGAAGAGACCGCCCACGAGGATAACTTAAGATATGGTCAAACTCCGGATCTACCATGAGCTGTAATAGGGGTAATTTGGGATTCGAGATCTCTGCTTCATATAGCTCCGTGTGTGAAGCGTGTGAAATTCGTGCGCTGTGACTGTATATACTTTGATCTCCTTCGTCCGTCGTCTCGCTAGCCCATATATGTTCAAACACTACCCCTAGAGGCTGAATGAGGAGAATAAGTGGTACTAGCTGGCCGAATCCCCAAGCATTCTCGTTGGATCCTAGGACTACCAGCGGGAGCATCTGCTGCCGAGGAATAACTATCTGCATGGTGCCATACGCAAGATTGGCAACTGAGAGCCAGATTGACGCTGCAAAGGAGGCAGCGACCTCAAGGATGGTCAGGAGAGGGAGCGCCATTCCGAGGATAAGACGGAATACCCATAACCAAAGCCGTGTCCTTCCCCTCCTATCGTATCTCGTCGCTATGGCCCTAAGAGTCACGAACAAGGACTGTTCTAGAGGATCACGAATATGATTGTGATAGTATCGGTTCGTGCAATCGAAAATCGCCCCCATTTTTGAGACATAGCTCATGATCAAAATGATAAAACCCAGTGGCGCATCCGGACTCACGCCGTCTCCCCATAGTTTCCCCCAAAAACAGGAGGCAGGGATAGCCCATCCGGTTCGGCCCTCTAGCATGCTATCCCACCAAAATATACCCCAATCATTGCTAATGGTAGGTACGACACCAATGACGAGCATAGCAAACAGCGTCAGCATGCCACACAGCCTCCATATCATGATGCCCCTGTGCTCTCTCAAGTATGTAGAGAGTAGGGTGACAACGGAAAGATGCACACTACTTGACATCCAAGCTAAGTAAAGCACAGTCTGGTAATGGTAGACGGAAATGCTCCCTGAACGCAGGCCAACGAATCCTGCACTCATGATTGCTATTCCTGTGACGATTTGTTGGTCACTCAGCGCAACAGCGACATCACGCACGCACCCCTTTAAGCGTTTCCGTCGTTTTCGTGTCGTTGGCGAACAAGAAAGGTCTGATGAGTAAGGATTAATGTGATGTACTGCAAGATCAATGCGGCCTAGCAACGACCTATCCACCAGGCCGCCGAGGTAGGCCACTACGACGACGCCGAGAGTGATGTAGGCGCTGATCAGAAAGGCCAATATTACACCGATTCCAGCTATGTCAGAGTCTCCCCGAGGGATAGCACCATGACGGATGAGGTATTCACAGGACTTGTTCAGCATGCCGTGGGGGCACCGGATGGCTATCGTAATACAGCAATAAAGAGTCTAGATCGTTATCGTATTCCTGTAACCGATGATTTTCCGTACCTCGCAATGTGAAGTGTAACAACTTTGTCTTCTATAAACTCATTAATAGGTAGCTACAGATGTCCAAGTTCAACACACACCTCACCGCCACTTTTGGAACACTTAAGCTATGTCTCACTATTTATTACCTTTTCTACAGCTCATCATATTCCCGAGCAAAACTGTATAAGCCTCCATAAAATAGATCATCCTTTTACTGTAATTCGATGGTTGATGTAATGTTCCGCACCCAAGATGACTGTCCACCCACCACTAGTCCTCACGTGAATTATCACATGATGTGTTGCTATCCAAGATCCATAATAATTCTCTTAGTTCTTAGATCAAGTCAAATATATCCATTGAGGGGCCATCACAAAAATTTCGAGAACAGTTTTGGTATGGTATGCTCGGATGCATTCATTCCTAACAACCTACAATATTCACAAGAATATTCACAAGAAAAGTCGCGTTCATCGACAAGATAAACCGTCAAGATCCCATTGAATCAGAAGCTACGTGGTTGACACAAATAAGGGACTTCTCTCGAAATACCCCAGTTTCGTGCGCAAGAAACGATTCTACCAAGAATATCTCCACTAAGTCGAGGAAATCGGCTTCTTACTCATAGTCTGCTTGAAGGCTTGCAGAGCCAATGCAGGTTCTACGTCAATTAGTATCATAACAACCGCAGTCACGAGTAAACTCACGATAATATGGAACCTCATGTCCTGCTCCAAACACCCTCAACCAACTCAAATTACCAGCTGTCTTATACGTTCCAGCTGCCACACCATTCACAGTGTAACTCTTAACGGCAGCAGCGTTAAAGGCGGCGGAGCTCGAATACGTAATCGCGTTCGCAGCAGCGAGGTTACCAAACCAGTTACAGATCCAATCGGCATCACCTAGGCATCTTAGTAAACACTCCTCAGGACATAAAATGCAACTTACCAGCCCAGATAAGAACCTGAATCCCAGATTGGACAACTGACGACAGCGCGGAAAGGAAAGACCGAGAATCGTCACCAGTTGTAGAAAACTTCTCATACGGTGCATCAGGACATTCCTGGTACGTAGTTGCAGCACCAATCTTTGTCCTCACACTTGAACTCTGTAGGTAAGTAACATAAGTCTCTGGAGGATATGGGTCGTTTGAAGGCTCTCTAATATCATAAACATCAAAGTTTCCATTCGACAAAGGACCTTCAATATCCTGGTAACAGATATTATCCGCATTGACACATGCCGAGTTGGAGCCAGTCGTGGATGTACACTTCTGAAGAGCTGGAACACATTGCGAGTTGTAAGTGCTCAGATAACTGGTGTGTTGAGCTGCGGTGATAAGTGGCTTGTAGGTGTTGTTGTAAGAGTAATCAACATATGCCTTGTAGGAAATAGCGGGGTCAATCCAGCCGTTGTTAATTCCTAGAGCAATCAAGTCGATTTTGTCTCCTTTAAGAGTACCGGCGGCAATGGCAGCATTTTGTTGTTCGAAGTAGTATGCAAACTCCGGGCCATAATGACCTCCGTAAGATTCGGTGAAGATACCAAAGTCTCTTGATTCATATGCTGGGAACGAAGCATAGAAAGCTTGAATGAGGTTCCATACGTAAGGAGCGGCAGTAACCGTGGACGTAACTGAGTCTGTTCCGTATGAGAACCCAACTCCGATCGGTTGATCGACGTAAAGCATGTTCGCATATTCGTTGAAACTGTACGGGTTCAGGGAGGGCGTAGAAGCTCCGTTGTAGAATTGGCAAGGACCATTTTCCTAATTCGTTAGCAGAAACACAATAAAGCATGGAGCGTCCTACCTGGAACAGCCCAATCATCGATGAACAGCCGGGTCCTCCGTTGAACCATGTCGCGAGTGGTGCAGTCGTAGGACTATCACGACTTTCAAAGAACCAAAACCACTAAATCATATGAGCGACGGACAGACAATCTCTGCGACCACCTTACCATGTTCATGTTCTACATCCAGGTTAGACAATGACTCCAAACAATCATGAGCTAGACTTACTGTTCCCACGGAAAGATATCCAGAGTACTGGTTCACTCCAGGCGTCGTTTCACAGATGCCTGAATTGGTAACAAACGACAGCGTAGAATCAGTCGCCGCATGGTAGAAAACGGTATGATTCACACCATCGCGAATCTCAAAAGTTCGTTTGTCCTTTCGTGCGGATTGTTCTTCCGGATTTGCTGTAGGCAAGGCGAGACAGACAACGGGAAGAAGCCCAACGAGCACAGAAACTGAGGGTAGACGCATTTTGAAGGTGACTGAAAAGCGAATTCGGGTGTGTCGATCTCATTTTTCACGGCATAACTCCACCATTTTATATTCCCTCCCATCGACCCATTCATCTCTACCGCAACAAGCTCGTGATAGCGACAAATGCGAATCTGCCCAATGACTTTCCATATCGAGTAGGTAAGAATAAAATTAACCTTAAATACCCCCACAGGATGAACACCCAAAAACGATCAGGGAAGGTAATGTCGATGGCTCTTAAGCGTGATGATAAGAAGCGAGAGAGTGTCCCATACACCAGGGTTAACATGCAAAAGTCCCGAAGCTAGTAGAAGATCACAACGGGTATATGCAGAGCATTGAAGCTTAATACGACGGTTTCGGTATTTGTTGTGTGAATGAGGCAAGTGATAAAGAATAATCGCAAATGATAAGCTTTCGTGGCTAAATGAAAGAGGGGTTCAAGGGTGCATCAGCGATAATGACATGCCTAATTAGGGGTTGGCGCCGGGGGATTGACAACCTATGAAAAGCTTACCCATAAACAAGAGATGAAAACGCGATTTGAAGTTCATATGATTCGTCCTTCGATAGATTTCTACGTTCAAGCAATTTGGCACCGATGCAGGCACGGCAGGTCACCAGCAAGTGTGATTTTGCTCCGGCTCTGATGCCACTAGGTTACATCGTGATACCATTGGCCTTTAGAATCCCGCCCAGACTTGCCTGTAATTTACAGGAAAGCGAAGGCGAATTTGGTCAATGGGTTACGTGAATGAGCCCACCACTTGGGCTCGCTATCCCGCAACCTCCAACTAGCCTACATCAGTCAAGCACACAACTTTCGCATCGCTGTAGCGAAATTTCCATGATGCCTCTGAACTGTTTATGACTCTTCATACTGTCGTCCGAACCTTCAGGCTCGCATGTTTCTCAACGTACGAGATACATACTAAGTACACTGCATATGAATCATGTCGCCGCCAAGCTATGATTATCGCTCTTTCGGTTGACAGCTAAAAATCTATTTTGGACCTTTGTATGACTTTTTGTGCACATGATAATCATATAAGATCCATGGAGCATCTAAAGTAAAATCCAAGCAAATCTATGCCCTGAGGTATTTTCGCAAAGTCAAGACTCTAGCATCGTGTCGAACATGAATGGTTCAAAAATCCCATACACATCTAAGGACACATCAAAGGAGGATGTGCCACCTTCGTCAGACCAAGCACTATATCCTTATCGAACCATAGGTCCCTTAACACACACACATTTCACACAACCCACAACTTCGTATTGGCAAACCATAATCCCAAAATCCAGCCTTTCGTCTCTCCCCTATCGCACTGAACCGCCATATCAGTTTTCCTACCCCGCATCATTGACAGGTTCCACAGCTCTACTACTTCCCCTACGTCCTCTAGGAACCGATACAAAAAGTCGAGCTGTAGCTTCACTTGCTTTACCACATGCTTCAAATACAGTTGTGGGAGAATTGGCGAGGATCCTAGCTGAAAAAGCTAGACCATTTCATCCAGATGTCGTTGTTGGATTGCCAACAGGCGGATTGGTCATTGCACCGTTTGTGGCGGGGTATCTAGGATTCGGTAGGAAATATACCTTTCACTGTCGTGCAATGTGATCTTAATTCTCAAATAGATCGCCATGTTCCTTTCGGCTACACGCGCAAACCCTGGTTCGACGATTCCCTATCTCTATCCATCAGCTGTATCTTTACAGAAGGTACTCCTCCTTGCATCTATTTAGACCCAAATCTACTCGAACTCGTCAAAGGAAAGCGCGTTTTGGTCGTTGATGACGTGATTAGTAGTGGATCGACTATGAAAGATACACTCAAGTTTTTAGAAGGACTAGAAATGAATGTGGTTTGTGTGGCAGTAGGAATGTTGCAGGGCTCAGAATGGAGAAAAGTGCTCGATGAAGACACTGTCAAGAAAATTGTGAGCGCAATTGAAAGTCCATTGCTCAAAGCCGTGAAAGATGGATGGGTTGAGAGATAATAGGAGTGCCACACTGATGTTCGCTGGTCGATGGTGCGGGAGGGGTGAAAATGTCCCTTGGTTTCTTTTAAGAGTAGTAATAATAACAGCTAGTTCGATAATGAGTTTCGTAATTGATTCCATACCACCTTCGGGCGTGAGAAGTTCAATACAATTAGCGTGAAAATCCAATACATTCTCGACTATAGTCTGCGAGAAAAAACGAGAAAAAGTTCGCAACGGACAGATAAATTTCGAAAGAGAACCAAGAGAAGCAGATGCTCGGGTAAAATGAGTTCAAGCGCGTAAAAGAAGGTCAAATCCATGCTTCGCATCGAATGAAGTGGTTGGATTATCCTATGGATCATCCTGCGTACCGATTTAACGTATAGCTTCTTCAAAGACTCAAGAACGTGTGCATCAATTCCCCAGGTGTCTCGAAGAAGTCAAACATCACAATTCCCACTCGCTTCCCCTTCAATCGTCGTAGGAATGGAACTAGCTTTTGGTTCACTCCGCCGGAGGGAGTATATTCAGTTCCATTTCCAGTGGCCATAATTCTTGGTGTGTCGGCTGGCAGGTTCAGGTTATGCTCACTAGATGCGAATGTCCAAAACAAACTGTCTGGATACTGGGTCGTAGCCTTGAGCAGATGTGAAGTCGTCGCGTTATATTTCCATTCGATATTCAAAGTCGCATTCGAGCCTATCGGTGCTTCAGGCTCGTAGTAGTCTTCAATATATGCTGTACTTTTTTGTTTCTTATTGTAGAGAAGGCTAATATCACGAGAATTGTCTGTCCAAAGCGACGGAGAGAAATGAAGGCCATGAAGTGCACTCGAGTATGATTCCGGTAATTGATCTAAATCAAACCGTCGAAGGAGGATTATTTTACCACGAGCCTCTCCTAGAGTCCCCAATTCATTTTGAGTTTGGAGGAAGTATTGCTTCGCGGCAGCGGAAGTAAGTACATCAAAAACCTTCAGTTGTGCTTCTGCATCATTTGAACCATATGCAGTCGTAGATCCTTCATATTGAAAAGATAAGAATAAGACTTCGGATGGATGCTGATCCAGCCAATGGTAGTATCCGAACAAAACATCTTCCATGGTAGCTGTCTGAGATTGGAGAGCTTGACTATGCCAGAAAACCAACGTGGTGTTCGTCACATCCAGTGCAAAGCGAAGATCGAACGCCCGTATACCAGCATTCAGCATGTCATCGATAGAGCTTTCTTGACAGCGGTAATATTCAGCAGGCGAAGGGACTTCCCCACCAAGGTTTGTGATACCCATAAGAGCATTCTGCGTCGCAGCTGAATAATTCCATGTTGCTGTGTCGTGGGTGCCGGGAATGTTCATGTGAACCAGCTTCGTCGCGTCCTGGTAGTTTTTCATCCAGTCCGACGTGTTCGTTTGAGCGGTTTTGTAATTCCTAAATATCGGGGCGGCATCCTTTAGGACTTTTTGTAAAGCGAAGTTCTCGAGTGAGATGTCCTGTGGTGAGCTTTGACGAGTGGTGATTGGTGAACCATGAACGGAGGCGGAAAGGCTGGCGACGAAGAGTATGATTCTAGAAACAGGGCGCGAAAACATGCTGACTATCCCTTACGCCAGAGACAATGGAAGTTGCAAGAAGGATTCAAAGTAAGCGTTCGTGATGCGAATGGGATAAGGCGTCGTATGAAGTTATTTATGGGATGATGATCGCATGTAGTTGTGGGGCATCTCACCCACGTGGGCCCCTGAATCATACCAAGTATGTATCTGACCCTTTGCGCTATTAATGTCTTAATGATAGGGTAGTGGGACTAACAGAAAGCCAAAATTGTTGCTAGTCTATGTGCAACAGAAGTGGAACATTTCATTGCGAAAATCCTTTACAGGGCAGTCAATGCTCTTGCCATTGAGTATAGTCGAGTGTGTTCAATATGTGCACAGCAGAATTCCGTATCGTCAAATTGTTTAGAATAGGCACCGATTAAACGGTCAGTGTCGCTCCAGTAAAAGAAGTGCTAGGACCTCCCCAAAATACCTTGAGATTCCGATCGGTGTGAAGATAACATCAATACAAAGTGAAAGTACTTGCCAATGAGGCTTGTTGGGAATGGGCCGTTCTCTTACACAAGACAGCTTTGATTCACGGCATTCGGAAATTACCCAAACTGATAATCATCGCACATGGACGAGTAGTAATGCCCCCAAAGAGTCAACATTTAAACTCCAGCTGATAAGATCCTCTTTCAAAGACTCTTTGACAGGTGTATCGCCCGCACCACCCACTCGTTGTGTTGATCTCAAATCCCCAGTTTTAATCGTACCGCGACTTCTTCGAGAGGCTAGATATGTGTGGTAAAGATGCTCCCATTCGCGCTTAGAGGTAGCCTCCCATAACTGTTTAGTACACGGCAAAGGAGATTCATCCATGTGGTAATGCGAACATCGAGATTTGATGGTAATTCCAAGGTCTGTGTTGATGACATTTTGTAGAAGCCAGAGTATCGTCCACGTTCTTTGGAGAATCACAGTAAGCAGGGTTCAAAATGATGAAAGACCAGTGTTTACATTACCTGACTTTACTCTCATAGAAGATCCACTCTTGCCATTCATAATACACCCCGTCATGGTCAGACTCCCACGATGAAAGGCTTTCCTGCAAGTCCGCTACAAGTTCCTGCAACGAATGAATGAGTATGACTTCTTGCACGAACTAACAAAGATCCTCTTACCCCCATAGAGATTAAAAGAACTAATGACAGAGCAAGACATCGCTGCTGTTCGGAAGAAACAAGAATAGTGTATATTGCTAGTGCTTGAATAGCCCCCAACCTACCTCTGTGGTCAAATTGACGATACTGAAGACGACTGTTAGTCGAACATATTATAATCACGCCAGATCCCAGAACTCACTTCATTACGCAGCCTTTCAATCTCATTCCGTAAGGTGCGAAGAACAAATGGTGTGCTAGTGGGGGTCTTGCTCAGAAACATAGCTACAAAACTCGAACAGTTCGCTAGCGGTTCAGGAAGGAGTAAATTCTGACTGGACGAATGGCCTTCAACCCTTTCAATGGTTGAATGAATGAAAGGAGGAGGGTTTCTGGCATCCAATCGTCCAGGATACGTAAGCAATGTCGAGAAAACATGGTTGGCAGACATTGTTTCGGGCAATGACTTCATGGTTCTCTTCGACAACAACTGGTGGAATCTGCTCGGGATCTTTAAAGGGTCTGGCCATGGACATGTGTTTTTCCAGCTAATAAGCAATTCCTCATAAGTTGTGTGTGATTCGTGTGGAGCCTCGATACCTCTCTCTGACTCGGACAATCGAGGCGACAAGAGAGTGCTAAATGTTGTAGATGAAGAGATGAGGTCCCCTTCAGGATGACTGTTCATTTCGGGGTCCTGGCTATCGAAAATGCCGTGTGATTGAGCGTACCAATCAAATGCTGTATTCCGACCGTCTAAATTGCTTGCTGAGTCCAGAGCCTCACTATAATCGCACTTCAACTTCTTCGATATGCATCTTGAACAGATAGGGGTGGTAAAACTGCAACGAGTTTTTGCACGGCGGCATTGGGCACAAGACCTCTTGCGGGGTACAGGCATAATTCCATGATAGCCGTGGAACGCTGGATAGAGAGAATATCGCGTTCAAAGGATTGCGATGACCACTTGAACTTCCATTGATGGAAATATGAGTTCCAATCGAAGAAGAATCCCGACGTGGCAAGTTGCAAGTTTCAAGCTACAAAAGGTGCTGCTTCCGCTCCGTCCTTACACCCGCCTCGCCGGAAGTTCAGAACAGGGTTCTTTAGCGCCGGAAGCTAAGCCTAAACATTCATAGTGCTCAAGCTTCCGTTGCCACTTCCGAACACAAACAATTTCAATTCTATCATCGCGACTAAGTCCTTCCACCTCCATGTTCAATTCAGATAAAGATTCTGTATGGAAGTACCAAGCTACCACGAGTCTTTCACATGCATATGGTGAAGAGCGTTCTTCCGCCGCAGTTCCGAGACGGTGAGGTAGGTAGGTGGAGCTTCAGTTCCGTTCAGTCCAATTTGTGTCCTTCGACGATGAGTATATATTAACTTCCATCCTCACCCATCATCTGCTGTACAAAACACTTCAAAGCCCTGTTATCCCCTCAATTCAAGCAGTTATCAATTCAAGCAGTTATCAAACCCCTTCTACAGCCATGTCCGTCATTCGTGTTGGTATTATCGGAGTAGGCGCAACCACTGAAGGTGGTCCTGGAGCATGGGGAGCGACAGCCCACCTCCCTGCACTACTCGCATCTCCTCGCTACAAGGTCGTTGCTATTGCGAACTCGTCCGTCGAATCTGCGAAGGCCTCGATCAAATATCACAATCTGGACTCCAGCATCAGAACATACGGAAGTATTGACGACATTGCGCAAGACCCGGAAATCGACATTGCCGTTGTAAGCATTTTGGTGTCGAAGCATTACGCCATCGCGAAGCAGCTCATCTTAGCAGGGAAGGACGTTTACTTGGAGTGGCCACTTGGAGCGAATACAGCTGAAAACGAGGAGTTGGCCGATTTAGCCAAGACACACAATGTTAAAACCATTGTCGGAAGCCAAGGTCGTGCAAACACGCTCACTGTCAAAGTTAAGGAATTTGTAGATAGCGGCAAGCTAGGAACAATTGTGTCGTCGACAGTCAGCGGGTCATTCTTTGGACTTGGCTCGCACTCTTTTCCCGCCCGTGCATCTTACTACATGTCCAAAGATAGTGGAGGCGACAGCCTTAGCATCTTTGTCGGACATTGTAAGTTTTCCCTCTTTATCTTACTCGTGTTTCTCTGTGTTAACTCGTTCTTGCTACAGTTCTTGATTCCTTCATTCACGTACTCGGAAACTTCAAGAGTTTACATTCAATCACCAAGATAGCCTATCCTACGCTCGACTTGACAGGGCCAGACGGCGAGGTCGTGGAGAGAAACTTTCCAAGAACATCTCCCGATCATATCTTTATTCATGGGACCCTCGAATCAGATGCTATAGTTTCAATCAATTATCGCGAGCCCGGCGGTCCTTCAGCTAGTGGCGTTGGACTTCGATGGATAATTACAGGCACAGAAGGAGAGATTGAGCTCACGGCGCCGGAACTGATGTGGCAGATCGGGACACCTGGGGCCACTTTGCGAATGCGGCTCAGAAACAAAGGCAATTCTGAGGATGTAGAGTACGAAGATGCTTCAGAACAGGATTACATCAAGAACCTAGCAATACCTTCCAAGGGAGTTGCTCGAAGCTGGGAAGCTTTTGCTACAGGAGACACGGATAAATACGCCACTTTCGAGCATGCACGCGCAGTTCTCAGGACAATCGACGCGATCAGAAAGGGTTCCCTCTAAAATCGAGTAAGCTTTCATTAGAAGGATTTTATATTGGTTTTAGGCATACGGTCTGACCGGCTGAGGGAGCAAAAGATTGCATAGAAAGTTTTATGGCCGCACTGAGCCAAGTAGTGTGGGAGCTGGTTTGGTGGAAAGTTTGTTCAAATGATAGTAGTCAAAGACCAACCAATTTCTTACACTGATTGGCTCTTATCCTGCCGGCCTTCCTGTGAATGATAGAAAACCCAATTAGAGATACGCGAAACATTTCGTCACAGCTGTAAGTTCCCCAATTGTATGTACAGGCATCTTCCACGATCTGTGTGTTTTTGATGCTCCATTTTCGAAAACATGTGCCAAATGCAGCATTCTGATTGGCTGTCACCGGCCATTACCCGGATGAAGACGCAGGTCAATTGGAGTTAGATAAATACATAACTCCAATCTTCATATACCCAGGCAGGCCTGATGTCCTATATAACCATCCGATTCCGCAATGTATTGATACGTGGTTGGTTGCTCCAACGTGCCACTATTGAGGAAATCATGTTTCTGCGAATCGCAATCCTTTTCATTTCTGGATATGTCGCTGTCGGAATCGCTCTTTCCCCCTTGGAGAGTTTTTATCCCCCAGATTTGAATGATACCTCGTACATCTCCAAATCATCGATTGGAACATATGGAGGAAGCTATCGGGCACCAACGAGGGAAATATCCTTCTCGAACAGTTCATATGGAGCATACTTTTATTGCTCTATGCCACATCCTCGAGCGGAAGAATACAAGCTCCCTGGACCAATCCAGAACGGAAGCATCAAAGCAGAAGTTGTCTATCTAGAATACTTGCAAAGGCATCAAAGAAGAACGCCTTATAACATTCTACCAAGTGGAGAGGTACATTCGTTGTATCCACTTCCCATCTACTCCGGTTAACTCGATTACAGACCGTACCGTTCAACTGCTCCGATATCCTCACATACCTCTATGCAGGCCCACCAAGTGGCCAACAACCAGTTCTAGTATACGGGCAAACCTACACATCAGCTACGAATCCATTCCTCGGCACGTATATCCCAGGCACGTGTCAATATCCTCAACTCACTATCGGCGGCTTGCTTGATGGATATACTCATGGTCACGATCTTCGTTCCGTCTACGGCAGTAAACTATCACTCTTGCCCTCAAGTCCCTCTCCACAATCCACCTACTTCCGATCATCTGAATCGGCATTGACACAGCAAAGCGCTGGTGGTGTACTCCGAGGTGTATGGCCATCTTACCAAGGTCCCCTTCCCCTCCATCAACAAGCTTCTTCACTTGATACCGTAAATGAGGGATATTCCTGTCCAGCAATCTCCTCCACCCTTTCCAAAATCAAAAGCACAGCTGCGTGGAATGATCACCTTTCAATCACTGCTTCTCTTCGAGCCACTCTTGGATCTATGTTTAACGCCAATTCTTCCTCCTCCGCTTGGCAACAGACCTTCGATCATTTTGCAGACAACTTCCAGGGTCGTTTGTGCAATGGGTATGAACTTCCCTGTTCACCCACAACCGGCGAATGCGTAACGCAGGACATGGCGAATGAAGTTTTCCGTGCGGGAGATTGGGAATGGAACTATTATTGGCGAGCCAATCCGTATGTGAAGGAATACATACAACTTGTGGAGGGGTTGTTTATCGGTGAGATTGTAGCTAGGTTAGAGAGTGTCATGAATGGCACCATAGGCAGTGGAAAGTACAGCCATACCTTCGTTCACGACGGCGACATTGGACCAGTGATTGGAGCACTAGGAATTAATGCTTTGCGGTGGCCGGGAATGGGAAGCAATATTGCTATCGAGGTCTGGTGAGTACATCCGGTATCCATAATATGAAGATAATTAACAATTCCCTCAGGAAAACAAAAAGTGCGAACACGACTGTAAGCTCTCCATTCTTCGCGAGGGTCTTATACAGCGGCCAACCACTAGAGTCAATATACGGGAGGATGGACTGGGTTCCACTGTCCGATTTGTTGGCCATTTTAAAGCAGTATGTCCCAGGCGACATCATCGGACAGTGTAATGCTTGAGAATAATGTAGGAAAATCAGCTTAATCGCACTTCTCGAAACAATAAATGAATGTAATTGCTGCTCTGAAGACGAAAAAATTCTTTTGTGATGCAGTAGGGCAACATGTGATGGTGAGCTGTGCAGATATAAATCCCATCTGCAAGCTCAGTGCGATCATGCCGGGAACCCATGCAGATGGGACATGGCCGGCATAGTGAGCGGCCGGCAAAATATGAAAAAGACGCAATTGGCCGTGATAAGCAGCCGTGAGAGATCTGAACAGGTTCAAACAGCTGCTTTTCAATGGGCTCCTCGAGGATGGATGACGCGGGAGGGTGGGAAGGCGAGAGGGGGTGAGATGGTGAGGCGAGAGAGGATGAGAGGGTGAGTCGGGACCGAGAGAGAGACTAAGAGTGGGGTCGAATCTGGGGCTCCTCACCACCCACTATGCTCGGGTCACACGTCACATAGAATCGCCTCAGGAGTCAGGATCGAAGGAAATTGCTTTTCATGGCTCGTTCGACGAAATTGGGAGCAGAAAAGAAGAAGTGTCGGGGATGATTAATACTTATCAATTCATGTTGTTTGTTTTGAAATGCTCCTGTCCTGGCTCAAAATCACAAAAATTCTGCTTCCTCCGCGATGTGGCACAATTTACATACTTGTGGCGCAAATGCGGAGCTCCTTGCTTCAAGACCAATTAAGACACATGCCACACACAACACCGGATTATTTGCCGACTTTTATTCCTTTCTTCGCACACTTCCCGCATTATCCATCCGTGTGGGTATGAATTCTTCCCGTTCCTCAAATTCTCTCGCAAGTGTGGGGATCGTGGGGCACCATCAGTATACGTACCACATGCTATCGGTCTTCTAAAATGTTCAAATATATATATCATGTCGGGAAACACAATGGTCTCTAGTAGAAAGGTCAAGTAAATCTCATCTGCTTCTTCCCTGTACCAAGTACTTTTCTTAGAACTTTTCCAACCCAGGATACTGTATTACTACTTAACTTTTTATACTACCTACCCGAAAAGATGGATAGGGGTTCCAAAATCGTAATCATTGGTGCAGGTGAGTTTACACATACCCAGAAACGGCAGTAAGGGTGCTGACAGTCATCTAGGGATGGGAGGTTTAGCTTGTGCATTAGCACTTGCTAAGGAAGGTTTCACCAATATCGATGTGTACGAGACCGCATCGAATCTTGGATTTGTTGGCGCTGGAATTCAGCTCGCACCAAATATGGCCAGGATATTGGACAGACTCGGATGCTGGGCTGATATCGAAAAAGATGCTGTCGATCTCCTGGAGACGAGTATTAGACGTAGGTTGAAGTTCTTGTCCATATTAGGAATTCACTAACGCAAAATAGAGGGAGACTCCGACAAAGAGCTGGCTCACGTGGATCTCGTATACATTAGAGAGACCTACAAGTATCCTCACATGGTTGGCCACAGATCCTCTTTAGCTGGCTCTATGTACGAAGGATGCAAAAAGGAAAAGGCAATCAGATTCCATTTCTCTACCGCCGCACAGGAAGTCGAATCATTCGGACCTAAGCCAGCAATCAAGGTAAAGCCACGCCAGGGAGAGCCTTACACTGTTGAGGCCGATGTGATCCTAGCCTCAGATGGAATCAAGAGTGTTGTCCGAGCAAAGATCCTCGAAGAAATTAAGCACGACGCCAAGATCGTAGACACAAATCAAGCTGCGTATCGGATCATGCTGAAGCGAGAAGAGATGGAGAATGACCCTGAACTACTGGAGTTAATTGAGGGGAATAAAGTAACCCGATGGATTGGCGAAAAGCGACATATCATTGCATATCCAGTATCGGGCAAGACCATCTACAACCTGTCCACCGTTCAACCCGATAAGAACTTCGCTGAGGCTCCTTCCGCTACATACACCACGAAAGGGTCGAAGTCAGTGATGTTAAATACATTCTCAGATTTCTGTCCGAAAGTCCAACGAATGCTCAACCTGGTCCCGGACGGAGAGGTATGCGAGTGGAAATTGCGCGTACACAGTCCGTTACCTACCTGGGTTCACGGAAGTATTGCTCTCGTTGGGGATGCATGTCATCCCACATTACCACATCTTGCTCAGGGTGCTGCTCAAGCTATCGAGGATGCTGCCGTTCTTGCTGCTGTCCTTTCACGCTGTCCTAGTAACGACGCGGAAAGTATCAACAAGTCACTTCGGGTGTACGAAAAGGTCAGAAAAGAGCGTGCAGAAACACTAGTAGAGTTAGCTGCGGCCTCCGGTCGCGCATTACACCTGGGTGAGGGCGAAGCCAAGGCAGAACGAGACAAGATGTTTGCGGCTCTGAAGGAGAAGCAGGGTGCGGTACCAGACAAATGGGCGGATGCCGATGTCCAGAAGAAGATTTATGGTTTCGATTGTTACCAAGTAGCGTTGGATTCGTTTGACGAGATATTTGCAGGCCTCGGCTCGAGTTCTGCAAAAATATGATTGATGTACAGGACGTGTTTTACATTGAGCAGCGTTCAGGGCCTCGGAATGAATACCCTTAGTTAACAAATCAAATTGCTTTGCAGCGTACTCTAAACGTGGGCGGCATAAGGTAATGACTGCAAGTGTCGTGTAACTTTTCGTAGCTGATCCTTTTGCCCAGCATAGATCGTCATGAAGTCTAAGTTTACCCCGCAACCCCCCCGCTATGTGTTGTTTGTGAGAACCTGCACCACTTCAAAATAATACATATATAATCTCTCTCCTTCCCTTGGAATATTGATTTCATCGTGAGAATATTGAAGGGAACCAAAATAATTAACTAAAGTGATCGAGAATGTCTAATACGAAAACTGTTCATGTTCCACATTTGGGCGGAATCGATGTTGGGTAAGTCGCACCCCGTTCTTCGATACAAGGAGGCGAACGACGAGCAACTCCCAGCATACTAAACGTCTATAGATATCAGATGCCACATCCGTACGATTCATCTAAGCCCACACTTATCCTCGTAAACTCCTTCACCACTTCATCGGAGCTTTACCGTCAACAATATGCAAACAAGGAGCTGACATCCGCGATGAATCTCCTAGCAATTGAGCTTCTTGGTCATGGCGCAACCCGCACCAAATCGGAAAACTTCACATAGTTTGTTCTCTCTATTTCCAGCGATGCACCACCATGATTGCTGACTAACGGCATTCAGCTGGGACACAGCAATAATGAGCCTCCAGGTAATGGATGCACTGTCTATTCCACGTGCCTTCGTTCTTGGGACATCACAGGGAGGCTGGATAACCGTCCGGATGGCACTCCTCGCTCCATCCCGCATCTCCGGCATCATCCCACTTGGAACGTCAATGGACTTTGAATCTGAGCGCACCCGTGCTTTGGGTTGCTGGGACGGAATCGAGGCTTGTACGGGTCCGATCAACGACTGGACTTCTAAATCCGAAACTCCTGATTTTGAGCTGAAGGAGAGCTACTGTGATTTTTTGATTGACATAGGTTTCGGGAAGGATTGTTCCAAGGATGTGAAAGACTTTTGGAGGAAGACAATCAAGAGTAATTATCGCGGAGACGATGGCAGACGAAGGGCCAGAATGGCGGCGATCAACTTACGAGAAAGGGATGGTCTTCACGGAAGATTATTTGACGTTAAATGCCCAGTGTTGTGGCTACATGGTACTGCTGACGTAGTGTATAGTGTTGAGAATGCAAAGGAGGAAATTGAACTTTTCGTGAATGCGGAGAGCAAGGAGTTGATCACTGTCGATGGTGGTGCTCATTTCCTGAGCGCAAGTCACCCGGCTGAGGTTGATAAGGCATTGATCGGGTTTGTAGAAAAGTGGAAGGGGCGAAGCTATTAAATGTCATCTTGTCCATGGCAGGAAGCAGATAGGCGATAAGATATCGCAAATAGTGAAAGCTGGAATACTTTCATCCTAAATTGACCGAGAGTGAACCTTCAATATACCTTACTTGTCTGCAACTGACGATCATGAATCTTGCTGGAAGTCGTAAAAGCGTCCAATGGCCATCAATCGCGTCGATGAACGAATGCCCGATAGCTTGATGCTCTCCTGAAAATCAGGGAAATGCATCTTCATAGTCAACTTCTAAAAGCTTTGTATCATCGGGTCGTTTCGCAGGACTGCGTAAACCGGTCACAGGTGGAAGTCGATCCACACATATGTCCGCCAGCTGCGAGAGCACTTCAAGAACTGAATGCAAGGCAATGCTCGCAAAGTCACTCCGTTTTCATCATTGTTGATTTTTCATGTGTGTGAAACAGAAAAAGTCATCACGTGATATTCCCCAATTTTATCGAACAACCATGGAAGAACCACGGAACAACCATTCGTTCTTGGAGTGGATCATCGCCGCGCTGTAGTATTGTCCTTGGAGGCTATTTATAAAATTTCTAGCTGTCCTAGGCACACACAGAAGATCCTGCGAAAAAGGTTCATTATTTGTAACTCGCAAGATTTTTGATTCTCCCGTGAATCATGAGTTACAATTCAGTTCCAAAGGCCCTTCCTTTGCCCGAAAAACAAGTAGACGTATATGAAAAGCGAAAGACCTGCCATTATCTTTGTTCTCAAGGCGTGATGCCAACTACCGAAAATATCGAAGCTCTGCACCGGATACCATTGAACTTCAGGGGCTCTCGCGAAATCAGATATATCTATCCGCGTCATTGCTTGGGGCTTGGGTCGCACACGTCCGATCCGCTGCGGGGAAGTAACTGCCCGTCGGTGCTTTTTCTCGGTCCCGAGGCGAGACGTGACCAAAGACTTGAGCTGCTGCTTTGAGAAACACATACCTTTTGTGAGTATACAGTGTGAGGCATCGATAATTCGTTGCGCAGCGGTATTGGCTGAGTTGTTGTTTTTTGCATGCTAGAACAGGGTCAAGATTTACGTTATGTGTCGACGGAGTAGGTCTTGGCAAATACAGACCACGGTATATATAGGCCCCATACTTTGACCATTTGTGTTGAGCCCTAGCTCTCAATCACTCATCTTCCTTTTCTCATCTGACAAACATGGTGTTTTCTCACTTTTCCACAGTCACCTTGGTGACAGCAACGCTGTTTTCTCTTCCAGTGAGAGGACAGCTCTACGACAAAGTTATCCAAACCAGTTATGGCCCTGTTCAAGGATTTCAGTACTTCAACCAGTCAACCCTCGAACAATACTTCAATGTTTCTAGCAGCAACGTAGCTGCATTTCTCGGAATCCGGTATGCAGCTGATACTTCTTATCAAAACCGTTGGAAGGCTCCTCAGCCGCGTGATCCTTGGAATCAGACGTTCATAGCTGATTCTTTCGGACCACCATGTCCGAGTGCATATGCGACTGGATACAGCGAAGACTGTCTGAGTCTCAATATATGGACCAATGCGAATGCTTCCACAGATAATTTACCTGTGATGGTATGGAACCAAGGCAGCGATGAGACTAGCAATGCTGCTATGTGGTATGGTGGAGGAATGGCATTGAAGGATGTCGTGATCGTCACCTTTAATCGTCGCGATGATGCTCTCGGGTTCCTTGCCCATCCCGACCTTAATGCCGAATCTCTTGTAGAGAACGGGCACAATGCATCTGGGCATTACGGCGTTCTGGATCACTTAGCCGTCCTCAAGTGGGTGAACAAGAATATCGCCAACTTTGGCGGTAACCCAGAACGCGTTACCATCGCTGGTCAATCATTCGGCTCCTCGCAAGTATATCATGCTGTCAATAGCGAGCTGTTCAAAGGATACTTCGTTAGAGCCATCGCAGAAAGTGGAATCCGCTACCCTTACGACACACTAGTAGCCGGCCTTGCCACGTCTTACGTCGACATGACGACCGCTTTAACCAACGGTATGGACTACACCTTAGCCCACAACGTATCCACTATTGCCGAACTGCGCAACCTTTCCATAGCCTCCCTCTTAATCGGATCTCAAGACCGTGCAACAAACTCCTCCTACTCTTGGATTACCGCTCTCTCAACCGGCTATCCCCTACTTTTCAAGCCGGTGCTGGACGGGTATGTCCTGCCCAAAAAGTACATTGAGACCCTTCTCGAGGGTCCTCCAAACGACGTCCCTCTCATAACAGGCAACACAAAGGACGAAAGTGGCGCCGCAACAACCACCAACCTGACCGTCTCCGAGTATATCGCCGACTGCACCGCAAAATACGCCAACCTCTCCACCGAATATTTCAAACTGTATCCCGCAACAGACAACGCCACTTTGGCATCTCATGCCTGGAATGCAGCAGCGCGCGACACCTCACTCGTCTCTTCATGGCTGTACGCCAACGACTGGGTCAAGTCGGCCTCCAGTCCCATTTACACTTATTACTGGACCCATGCGCCACCAGGACAAGACCAGGGCGCATACCATCAGTCGGAGATCTTCTACGCGCTGAACAGTTTGTACGCCAGCGCCGACATTTGCCCATGGACGGATTATGATTATTATGTAGGAGAAGTGATGTCTAGCTACTGGGCGAACTTCTGCAAGACAGGGAATCCGAATTTGGGTGGGTCTGGTAAGTATAAGAACTTGACACATTGGACCTCAAATGATGGGGTGAGTCCAACTGTTTTCCAACTTGGTAATGCATGGGGGAACTACAAGATTGCGCATCCGGCTCAAGTCAGCTTGATTAGTGCCTATTTTGCTCAGCAGACTCCGTTCTAGGAGATATGGGTGTATGTATGCTGGATGGTAGATACTTTTGATCCGCTGTTGTGGTTGATCATTCAGATGTACATAGGTTGAACACATGATTATAAAATCTGTCTGCTTCTGTCCTTGCAATTTCGTCTTCAGGGACGGAAGCACAACAGACGAATTCTATGCGTTCCATCCAAATATGTTCAAATGCTTTTGGCAAACCTTGATGCGGTGAAGATCATCCTGATTCTTGGAATGCTGTAATGGATTTATTTCATCTGGCGCTGTTTCCTTCTCAATGGCCGAACAGTATTGGCATTAGCCGTCCATCTGGACGATATCTGATCAAAGACCAACGTTGTATTGTTGTAAAGGTTTCATAATGCGTCCTCATTAGAATACACAATGGCTAACTAAAGTCAAAGGTTGTCAATCAATAAACTAAGGCCGCACAAACATCGTACATTATGCATCATCAATCACCGCTTTCATTTATGCTACACCATGTATCTTCCAGTCTGAGCCAGCAGCGAATCATGCACTAACAACCACTCGTCGATAGACCGGCATCTGGTTGCGGAATCCTCGAGTCATTGTCTGAATTTTCGGTTTCTCTAGGGAAGGTGGTGTAGCAAAACAGAAAGTCATCATCTGACGATTCTTCAAAAGTTCACGGATAATTTACTGTGATATCACACTTCCCCTCACTTGAAGATAGCTACGAGCCTACGAACAAGCGTTATGGCTAAATGAAGAGCACTTAAATTCTCAAATGCGAGCGACGCTCACTGACCGAACAATCAATGTTCACAACGTGGTCGAAAGAGTGAGAAACTAGGCCAAGACAATACTCAAGTAGCCAGTAAAACCTCCTGGTCGTCCGGAACTAATTCGGTGTAAAAGAAACAATGGTAGAAATATCAATACCTCATAGCTAGACCAACTTGAAAGGCTCAGATAGTAGATCTCCCGTCGCTGCGTAGAAAAGCCGGTAAACGTTTTTCAGTCCGGATCCGAGCAAATTGAACCTTCTACGCCAAGAACTCGTTCTTTTCCTGGAAGATACGACGTCTAAATACCAATAGAAAATAGGTCCATAGCCCCTGCGAAAGGTTGAAAATGAGACAGTGAAGATAGTGTGATCCGATGTTGAATGACAATGCATGAGAATGCCTGTAAGGTGTAAGGGGGCGAGTATAGATCGCCATACCAATCACCTGTGCTCCTCATGATGAATCCGTCGTGAGTGGAGAGCCACAACGTGCCAGACGTTAGATTCGCCTAAAGCGATTGAAACAGAGAGATGTGAGGGGTATTTACATACTATTCCCAACGAACAACTAGGCCAGAACCTCAACAGAACAGCGCTGACAGCTCATTTCCCCCTTGGGGGTGTAGATCAACCGCGACAGCAAGGGGGAAGTATATTTCGGCGTAATGGTCGGTCAATAAGTACTTTGGTACATGATAGTCGTCGGAGCATTATATCCTCTGTGGGGATGGGGTGAAACCACAAGTGGCGGAGTTCAATACTTATATCTGAGTGGCGTTTATTTATCACAGTATCTACCGGGAAAAACCCATGAAGCCATCCCGTGTGAACTCAAAGCAAGATGAAGTTATGTCGGTCATGGTATATATTTTCAGTTTTGCAAGATGAACATAAATTTGTCCCGGCGTAAGATGTCTTGTTCGTCCGGCCATCTACTGAACATTTCATATACTGTGCGGATGTACTGTGCAGCTTGATGGTGCGGCTCTCCCGTCCCCTGATAGTTAATGCAAAGAACCTCAGTATACCGCTTCATGCATCGGACCTGTATTCACGCACCGATCGGATTCCCGCTCGTCTTATTGATCTTGCGAACTAGCCGCCCGGATAATAACGTTCGAAAGGTTGGTCCCACGAAGTATTGCAAGAAGACGCAGTTGGGATGAACTGTCACCACCGCTAAGGGCAATCTAGACTTCAACCCAAAGTTAGACAAATTACTGAAGCCTAAAGGCTCTGAGCGCAGTCCAACCTCTACTTACATAGAAGTCCCTGAAAGTTGCATCGGGTTATGTTCCACACTGAAACTTAGAGATGTGAATTTGACAGTTCAAAGTGCGGTAATGAAGAACACGCTAAGCACCCCCATGTAGATTGACACCGTCTAGGCTTCTTGGTTGGCGGAATCATGCTTAAATGATGATCAGGTACATCAGAGCCCTAGTACAGTATCCTCCGTTTCGGCCCTTCTTGAACGTCTATCTCAAGCATCCGGGGTACATTTGTGGGGACAGAAAGCTCTCTGGGGAAGATGATTGTACCGGGGACAGCTGAAGTGAATGACGTTCAACGAATAGGAAGGATATGGACTTCGGATGACTTCCGAAGATGGTGACAAGCTTCAATGATTACCGAACTTTGTGGAGAATGGACGCGGAGATGTACTACAGATTGGTGGGGTAATGCGGTTTGTGTAGACGATGAAGTTTTCGCAGCAGTCTATGCGCAGAAGAGGCGTAAAATAATTCGGGGTTATTGCGGA
The DNA here is from genome assembly GCA_002946425.1 of Rutstroemia sp. NJR-2017a BBW. Lineage (NCBI taxonomy): Eukaryota > Fungi > Ascomycota > Leotiomycetes > Helotiales > Rutstroemiaceae > Rutstroemia > Rutstroemia sp. NJR-2017a BBW. The sequence goes on from NJPT01000039.1 coordinate 66,287, forward strand.
GCACAAGTTGAGAGAACGGTTAGAACGACTTCATCCTTCATCTCAATAATCAATTGTGTCGATCAATTTTGAGAGGTCGTGGAATAGCCTATGATAGGATCTCGTGATGGGAAGGAAAAGAATGATGTATCAATTTGGTGGTCTGGCGACGGCTTCGCTGGCAAATCCAGGAACAATCTCATGACTAGAGAAAGTGAATGTTGGTAGACCAAGACCCAAGCATTGGGTAGAGAAGGAGAAAGAGATTTTCCATATGCACGATCTCATGTGCCATTATTCAGAAGCACTAGAAGTTTGGTTGAAGTTATACACGTGAGAGTGAGATTTGCACCACCTCATTAGAGGACCCGACTTCCCCCATCTTTAGAGAAGCAGGCTGGATAGATACAAACGCAAACACAAAGCCACTTTCCGAGTCTTGTGTAGTGTAGTCTCGTGGAGTGGAGGATAGATGCAGACACAACGGAAATTCCAGTACCAACCGTATGCTAGCAAGATTTCTCCGCATTATCGAAGTTCTTCTCCGCAATGTTTCTGGAGCATGTGTTGTGGGATGGCACATATCGGTCCTTCTTTTCCTCTCCCTCGGGTCATGTACCAGATTCGGATGAACAAATGGGTCGTTAGCCTGGATCATGGGAAATCACATGACGAGATATGTTGCTCTCGATTCGAGTCCAAAATATTGAAACCTTGTTCTTGTTCTTGCGAACCGTCTCTGTAATCCTACAAATAGGATTTCAATTGAAGTTCGGTACAACAGTACAACAACTAGCAGCGACGAAGCATGACCTCGAGCTGGTTGGGTTGTGTGATGAATCCGGAACTGCACGAAAGAGAATTCGGTAAAGATTATGATCGAATTATAAGGAAAAGCGATGGTTTTACTAAGGGTACTATTTAATGCTGGCTCATTACTCAGTATTCCTCTACCTTGAATAGCTTGTAGCAAACAGGAAATGGTAAATGATGCCTGATTCGTGTACTTCGTAAGGTCGAGGCTCCTGAAGTGATGATGACAGCTGACTGGGATTCTCCCTTCTTTTATGCATCGAACATGCTTGGACTGATCGGAAGGCACACTGCATCGGAGGACTGGAGGATCAGAGAATTTTCGCACTTGAATAATGTAACAGAAGTGCACAGAAGTCATACATTACAGTTGTTGCTGTGTTGCTGGTAGCGGCAGTATATATCAGTCGATGGGCACAGGACATGTAAGTTACAGAGACCGCAACAGTGCAAAGTTCCAAAAGTACGTCAGTGGGTCAGGCTTTCTTTCTGTTTCTGCTAAAATCGCAATGAAAATCACAACGGCAGTTCATCATTCTTTCAGCCCCGAGATGGTTTCAGTTCCCAGTGAAGGATCGCGATGTAAGACAAATGCTCGGAGCTCACACCAAGAAGAGAAAGTCGAGTCAAAATCCGATGGTAAGGCGGTGATAGCAAGTGAGCACAGACGGGCAGTCAGCCAGCCAGCCAGCCGCAACGAAGCAAAGCAAAGTAGGGCAAGCCAGGCATGTCAGGCAAAGAAAACACCTCGCACTCAGCACTCATTACCCGCCAAGCACAGAGCAAACAAGCAATGTTCCAGCGAGCAAACCAGAAAATAGTCTATGCAGAGCGACCGCCTCAGCACCAGACCTCAAAAGAGGTGGGCGAAGCGAAGTGTACGACATCTATGTGTGGCCTCAGTCCCATATGGTTTTAAGTTTACAATAGAAACATGTAATGGAAGGCACGAAGAATTTCTTGGATCCCTTGGCTGAAATCATGGGGCATTAGCATTGACAGCTAAAATGAAAAAAATATGAAATATGCACACTTTTATCGGCTACATTATGTTAAATGACTCTAAAAGGTTAAAACTTCGAGAAATTAGCTGCCTCAGATTCCGAAGTGCCATCCTGCCATGATTCTTGATTGGCCGACGTGGATACATGGAGAGATCGGGGTAATGTACGAATGGGGCTTAATGCACGGTTGGCTTACGGTATGGAGGCATGGAATGGGTTAATGTGGAGGATCAGATTACTTGATCGTTTGACAGATGGAAATCGAAATCGACCGCGGCAAAGGAAAGGCGTCGAAGAGAGAGCATCGACTTCTTATGCGGTGAAGGGTGAACGCTCAGCCATCGCCAGTTTGCTTCCTTTCCACCCCTTTCCCTTTCCTTTATAGTAGAAGTCAAAAGTCGAATGGTTGAACAAACCAGTTTGCGAGATATGGTTGGCTGACAGTCTCGTGGCGCTCATTGCTGTATTGATGCCACTCAGCTAACGTCCCGAGGCTAGAGTACATGAGCTAGCTGGCTGTAGATATACTCTCGACAATGCAGTGAATGGGAGAGGCAGCATGTCGCTTATGTATCTGTACATGAAGAGGTTAGATGTAGGTCAGCCAGTGAGATTACAAAGAGAAGTCGAAATACTTGTGCTGTCCTTTCGGGATCCCAAGTCATATATACTTCCACTTACACTGGCACTCCCCCTCATGTCCTAATCAGAACCAAAATATCACCGCCGCCCTTTTGTTACATGTTACGCTACTTGCGAATACGTACCCGGATTCGCTCACAGCTGGCAGCTGGCAGCCAACAGTAAGCCTAGCAATCAAATAATCCTAACCCTGTTCTGTGTCCTGAGCTGGCCAAACGAATCAGGGAACGGGGAAGTTCAAGCCATCTTACGAAGTACTCGACTCTACCATTCCTAGAAAAAGCCCCGAAGAGCGTATTATTGTTTTCCCCAATTGGCCTTGGAACATTACAATTCATGGGTTTAGCTGGAGATTAAGTACGAGCAGTAGCTGGGTGAGTTGAACGATAGAATTAGATCTCTCGTGTGCTTCATTCATGGCCGAGGAAGTAGTATAGCAAGTACCAAAGTGCATCCTCTCCCTCCAGCTCCAGCTCCAACTCCAGGACACCCCGTACACCCGTGCCCATACTAAAGTAAACATCCAGGACGGACCTCTTTCTTATACGACACGACAAGACAAGACACGACACAACACGAGACGGGTCGACTTGAACTTCAGTGGAGAGACGCCCACCTACCCACCTACCCACTAACCCAGGCCACCACGCATTAACCCACACATCCGTTCATCCAGCACCCACCGCCCACCACACATCACCGTCGAGACTCGACAGTAGGTAGCTACTCGTGGTACCTACTTAGCTACTTCTAGAGTAGTCCCGCCGTGAGAGATCTTCCTATTCTCATCTCTCAGACATCCTCCCCTCCCAGTTCAAAGTCGATCAAAACATCGCACGACACTGAAATTTCCGGTCTTGGCATTGAAACATCGACACACTCCCACTCCCTCGTGTCTCTTTCCCTCTCACCACTTCCACCTCGACCTCGCAAAAGCCGGGCGCGTCTAACCCAAAGAGGCAAACAGGGAAAAGAGGAAAGGGCCATTTAATTACTCTACAAGTATTTCGATCCCTGCCAGCCTCATTATTACTTTCGCTCCCCTCGACCAATCAGAACGCACGTATCATTTTACTTTCTCATACGCAAATCCGCAAAATCCTTCAATTCTTTTCAACCACCAATCCCCCCCGCATCTCGCATCTCGCATCTCTTCTTCTCCATGAAATGAATGTGCCGTCTCCGCCATACAGAAATATACGGTCCGAATAAGTACTCCAGATTCCCAAATCTCGCTCTCTCGATCGTTTAGCATTTACCATCGTCCCGTACCAGACTACCTACTCTGTCTATCTCTACTATCTATCCTGTACGCACGATTGTACGCACGACTGTACACACGCACACGCACACGCACACCCACACCCACACCCACACTCACACCCACACGCATATCCGCACGCATATACTTGGTATACACACACAATACACATACACAACCCATCTCCACACAGACGACCTCACAGACCTCACCAGAACCCCATATTCTGCTAGTAGAGAGGCCACGACCGTCAATCATTGTACGAGAAAGAAGATTATCAATCTGCCGGAATATTCTTGGTAATTTGTCTTTTGGACACGAGGGAAGACGTAGGGAAGGAAAAACCAACGTAACGCTACGCAACGACAAGGACCGATATAAATCAATTGCATTGACCCGGGTTATCATCCTGTCCTACCATATTTCGGCATCTCCTTCAATCGAACCTCTTGTTGATCGTTCTTGTTTGGTCAAAGCACAGAACGATCATCGAGTACCAAAATAGCCGCTCATCATGACGACCTCGGTCAAAAGAGCATGCGATGCATGTCATCGTCGAAAAGTTAAGTGCGACGGAATAAACCCATGTCGCAATTGTTCTTCGGCACAATTATGCTGTACATATCATGCTATTCCACAGAAGAAAGGTCCAAAAGGCTCGAGAGCGAAGGTTATCAGCGAACTGCGGGAAACCCAACGACAGACCACACTCTCTTCAAAGGTCGCGAATCGCCTCAACGGTGTCCAAAGCCCACCATGCAGTCCTACTCTCACACCTACACCGGGCCTATTGACGACCGACATGATCAAGGAATGTACCGAATTCTTCTTCGCGAACATGTACCCAACGATGCCGATATTACACAGAGGGAAGCTAGAACAGCAATCGATGTATGCGGATCAGAATGTCGATGTGTATTGTCTTTTGACAGCGATGTGTGCATTCATGATGATTCAACCTGGAATGGGGATACCGGGTGATCCTCTTGGCTTGGATAGTATGCCGGGCGCGAATATTGTTTCTGGGCAGCTGCTCTTAGATGAAACACTGAGAGTCAGGAAGAGTTATGATTATCTGGAAACTCCTACGCAAAATAGTCTGGTCACCAGCTTCTTCCTGTTTGGATGTTACTACGGACTGGATTCACATAACAAGGCTTGGTTCCATCTACGAGAAGCGACAACTCTGGCACACATCCTGAACATGCAAAAGGAAGAAACCTACCATCAGCTTGATGTTATAGAATCATCAAGGAGACGAAGGCTTTACTGGTTGTTGTTCGTAACTGAGAGGTGAGTTGCCTGGTAGTATCATCTCATCTAAAAATTCTAATCAATTCCTAGATCATATGCGTTGCAACGACACCGTCCTCTTTCCCTACAAGCAACAATTAATCTCCCCTCACAGAACGACGACCCCAGCGATACTCAAGCTCACCACCTCCACGGATTCATCCATCTTGTCAATGTCTACCGACCATTTGACGACCAATTTGTAGCGCTCTGGAACAAGACGAGAACAGACTGCAACCCCGCCTACCTTTCCTCCCTACAAAAACAACTTACCGATGCGCTTCCACTATACATCAACTCGACAGAAAATCAAACAGCAGATTTGAGAACCAGTCAACAATGGCTACGAACCATGATTTGGCAGTTGAGCATTCAGAACGGATGTTTGAGCTCCAACGCCAATGATCCAAGCATGACATTCCAGTACCCTGTTGACGTTGCAAGAGACTTGGTTCAAATGACATCTCAATTCTCTCAACAGAGTATGGAAGTCCATGGTGTGGGATTGGTGAGTCGCTCTACCTAAATCACAAATATCTTCTTGCTAATATTTTCCAGATTGAAAAGCTCTTCGATGTCGCCTGCTCATTGACCGACGTACTTTCCCTCCTCCCCCCGAAAAGCGATCCATTCGCCCCAGGTCCTCGTGATTACCTTCACCAGTTCATGACACTTTTCTCGATTCTTCGAAATGGCGATCATCGGTTCCTCCCACTTCTGCTCAACAAAGTCCATGATGTCCTTCCTAGCCTTGCCAACCCAATGTTACAGACTGTGCCTGAACACCCGCCTATTTGTGCTGAAGTCGATATCTTCGATGGTTTCGGTAATACCGGATTGAGTGTGCCACCCAGCTACAACAACAACATCGCCACCAGTGGACCCACAGATTTCAAGATGGAAAATCAAGCACTCGCTCCTTTTGACAAACGTGTCGAAGGACTGAGCAGTCCTAGTGCCATCGATAGTGCGGAAACGACGCCCTATACTTCGCCACCCATTATGGGGTCAGGTATGGAGTTCCCGGGATTTTCGGATTACGGGGGATTCTCGGATCTAAATCACGGACTGGATTTTAAACGAGAATTTGAACCAAATCATGGAATGGTGGGAACTGTAAGAAGACCACCGATAAGACAGGGGAGTGGAAGTAGTTATGGTATACCAAGGAGTGTGCCAGAATATCATCACTTTGCGAGGACGGGGAGTGGAGGGGAGGAGATGGGACATGGCCTTGGCGATATGGGGTTCAGGTGATTCCAGGTGATGGTTGAAGATTTTAGGGCGAGAAGTCGGAACTACGGGAGAAATGGTGGAGGAGCCAAGATGCGGGATTATGGCATCGGCAGAATTATGATTGATGCAATTCGCCTCTAAGACTGCAGTTTGTGAAGATACCAAACTCAGCCACTGCATTAAGCTATTCTTCAACAACTCTGGACCATATGGAACGCAGCGGTTTTCAGCAAAAAAATAATGGGGCAACCCAAAACAAAGCATGGTGGCGCAGGAAGCGAAGGCATATCAGGTTAGGAGCAGGCGTTTTTTTGGAGCTTGGGCGCATGAAATGAGCACATATAATGTTGAATGATTTATGGGATGCTGTGTTGATGGGACGGGACTGGAGAATTGGAAAATAAAAATAGGGGGAAATGATTTGGCGGTTGCTTTTTGTGATTGTAGGGGGAGACGTATTTTGCACATACATGAAGTATGAATGATAGGAAGGAGTTGTGAGCGAGGGGCAGGATGTGTATCTTGGATTAGATCGAATCAAGTCGGATTGATGGGACTAGCTGAAACATTGTGATTTTATAGCGAAGTGCAGGAAGTTGGATGATAGTAAATGGACTTGGGCTTTGCCGTGGCGCGCCTTGCTGGGGTTGTATTGGAGCTGATTGAAGAATGGAAATGATTTGGAGATGATTTGGAATAACGAGTAGTGAAAATTGGATAGTTCAGTATCGAAACATCTATATCTCTATGTTCTGTGTCTATGCTTGATCATGTATGTAGCGACATCCGGCGACATACACACCGTGAAAGCAACCCGTGCAGACAGATAAAAGGAGGGGGTGGAATATCCTCAGCAGCAAAGATTCATTTTAAATAGTTACTTTACTTAAAGTGAATATTTCGGTTAAACCAAGTAGAGAGTGAATATACTCTTAAAGAGTCTACTGTAGTAAAGGTAACATTTACAAGAAACAAATATTTGGACTTCTCTCTTGATCTTCTACACATCCATCCAAGCGACAACACCGAAGTCTGCGTTTCGAATCATCCATTCGATGTTTTCCCTCCTCCGCCGAAGTCCCCTCCGCCAATACATCAACGCGCGCTCTCTTCGCTCTCCGATATCATCCACCTTCTTACCCAGCCGCAAACGATGCATAGCCTCGTCGATCTACTCCTCTACCAGCCCGCCTTCCAAACCCACCACCCTGCCTTCCAAACCCACCATGACCCTCCCATCTTCCGAACGCATCATTCAGAATACTCTAGAATCTCTGAACCACTCTAAATGGGGCTGGGTTGTCTATCGCTGCACCTACGTCGATGACGATACGTTGGATCGCTTCAAAAAACTCATTGAACAACATTCGCGTCAGGCTATTGCGGAGTCGGATACGCCTGAGGTTGCTGAGAGTCTCGAGTGGACTTTTGTGGAGGATCGCAACTCGTTGGATGGGATTACTCGGAATGAGCTTCGATTGCCCTTCAACGCTTGGGTTACAGAGGCTTTGCGGGTGAAGCAGCCGCACGCAAAGGAAGAACCGAACCCGACTTTTGGAGTTGCGCGATATACGTATTTAATTCAGGTGGACAAAGAAGCATTGAAGAGTGTGATGGATGAGGTTTCAGAGCCAAATAACACACCATGGTATGATTGTGAAGGGCATGTAAACTTCGTTCAGGCGGGTTGGCAAACCATGAGCGAGAGGTATTCTGAACTTGGTGTGGTAACTAGACCAGAGGACGAGTGCGAATAATACGAACCCATTGATGGATGCTGCGAGGAAAATATTGGTTGGATGAAGATCACGGCGCCGATGGTGGGCTCCGGGTTTTATGAGGCGATGGGTGGGTATCCAGATATCTGGTATGTTTTTTATTTGCGCCCGCCGGAGGTCGTGGACTACTGATTACACACGCGGGTGTTCTACTTCCTTGGTCTGAGTTTGGATCTCATTGCATGATTAGGTACGTGGGTGTTCTGGATTGTTCAAAATTTGGAGCGTCTGAAAGGAGAAACGACGTGTTGTGATGATAAAAGACGGCTCTCTCATACTCTTGTAGCTTTCAGATTGTCCCAACCAGAACCAGTCTCGACGAAGACCTCTTTATAAGTATGAGAAGCATCAATGACCAAAGTCCAACATTGAAGTCCCGGAATCGTCAACCACAGTATGTAGTGACACGCTCTGGACTCGTACATAGTACTAAGGCCTAGTGGAGAGTACGTATATATGCGAATGTGTGCGTTAACAGTGCTTGGTATGACGGATAGGGTAGCGAGAAAAAAGGGGGAGCGAGCGAGGGGACTTCGGGTATTGGAATGTCGTCCTGGGCGTGAGCGAGAACATATTACGCAGGGCATAAAAGTCAAAGGTGATATGCTACAATAGTTCACGTAGATGTTGGATTACTGACGGGCCATGAGGAACGCACGCGTGTGTATTTGTGTGTGTGCATGTGCATATGCGATATTTATGTACAGCATTTTCGACAGAACGCTCTGTTCTACTTTCTATGTGAGTCATACGCTCTGTTTAACATTACTGCGACGCCAGGAAACACTAGAAGCGATCCTAAATGTAACTGCAAAGTAGCAGGCGCAAGCGCCTTGTAGTAGTTGCGGGAACGAAGGGATACTTGATCTTTCTCTGATAACTTCGCTTTCAGTTAGAAACGCGCAGTACTTTTTCCAATTTCCGGATTTTCGTCTTTGCCAGCAAGACGTTTGCCTTTTTTGTAGCGTGCTCGTGCATCCTTGTATTTGGTTTTGGTGTTTTTCAGATATTTGAGAAGACTTCTTCGAAACATCAAAAATATGAGTAGAAGGGCAATTGGCATACTGACTGCCCAAAAGGTCCTAGAAGAATGAATGATCTGGTTAATAAGAGCGGCTATGGTTCGACTTACCAGAACAATCTATCTCCAGCGGCGAATTGCCCTCCCATCGAACTAGACACCCATCAGCTACATCATTCTCTGAGAACTCATGAACTTACAAGATAGCTGCACATAGACTGACTGGTACAAACACGGTAGCCATGCTGGTATGAATTAGTTATGCCTTGCAGATTCTCTAATGTTCTCTCCTCCCTCACCGTGTTAAATGGTTCACACTTACAGATACGTCAGCTGAGTTCAGTTCGTGGGTGTATTCGTCAGAAATTTCAACCTCACCTTCTAGCTTGAAGATTGGATAATTGTGCCTCGCGGGCTGCGACAGTTTGGAGATAGTTCTCCGTAGTTCTCACAATCACTTGATTAATGTATTCCACCAGGTTTTCCAAATCGTCCCATTCGACCAGATCTTGCTGCTCTTGTTCCAAGAATTTTGAAAATAGCTGTTCTGTACGGGTCAGTGTAGCGATCATTCTTTTTCCGTCAGGGGGTGGCAAAGGAGGAGAGGGTGGTGGTTGTGGTGGTGAAACGACTTTCTTGATCGTTCGGATGTTCTGTCGAAGTTTGTATCTTAGTAGCTCTAGGTTCTCTCGTTGATCCCAAAGTTTTGTAAACTTCCTTCCCTCCCATTTCGAGTTCCATGCTGCATTTTCAAAAGTGTCATAGCTGAAGGTTGACATCTCATCTATGCCTACCGTCGAAGCCACGGAATTAATAACATCCGAAAACAACTCCTGAAGGGTAGCGGTCGCTCGTGCCAGTATCAATCGTCGGCATTGATACGTGGAGCTTGAAGGACTACTCGTACTGAAGCCAACGTGGTCGAGTATCAAGTCGTCAAACATGCACCGACCCCAAGGGTGTACATCTTTCCCAGATTCTGTGCGTAAGTTGCGCGAATGTTCAAAGCTAAGTCGCGGCAAGCTAAGTAATGGAAGTGATGGCAGTCTATCTTGGCTAAGAAAGACATTTACCTGCTGGGGTTGGGTGTCCCTCTTTGACATACTCATTGAATTCAAAAGATCGTTGTAATTTAATGGTGGGTCAACCAGGATAAGTGCTAGTTTCCTGTCAGCCAGTCGCTCTTGTAACATGCGTTGGCATTCTTCACCTATCCAAGAACCAGTGAAGCCATTGTCAATGTCATACCCCCAATAGCTAATCAACTGCTCACTAGATTGTTTGTTCTCTTTCTCCGAATCACTCAGGACGTTGAAATCAATAGTTCTATTGGCATGGCAATTGATGCGGTAGGTATAATCTAATCATGTCAGTTGAGGTCCGTTTTCAGTGGGCACTTTAATCCGACCTTTGTTTTTTCTCGGAATCCCTATTGCGTGGTCTTGAACGTAGTTCAGGATGAAGTGATATCTTGGGTCTTGGCCCAAGGGAACTCGTACTCGGCCTAGTGTATGGTCTTCCGGCAGAGCCCAGTGACATGCGAAAACTGAAAGTGGGACACCAAGTATATTTGAAATAAGCGATACCCATCTTGAGCCCAAGTCTTCGAGTATGATCACGCCGCGACATTCTTTGCCGTTCATCAAGTCGACATTCTGCAAGGGATCACGGTATTTCCTTAAAAGGTACCCAAGTTCTTCTACTCCGCGCTCCCCTTTGAATTCCCTCGCCGACGAGGAACCATCACTTAAAGCATTTAAGTCTATCCACGCCGCTCTACCATCGATCCGCTGCTCTGGCGTTTGACGTACTAAAGCCGTGAGGAAGTCGAGCTCGACATCATTTCTGGGACCTTCTTTTAACACCTCCAAAGGGATGGTCGTAAAGCTAGTAGCCTCAGGGGCCAAACTCATCGTGAAGGTTTTGTTCAAATTCCAGCTTCGAGTTCAAGAGGATCGGGCTTCCTGCTCACATTTGTACTGTATTTCCGCACTAGCTTCTCGTTATTGAAAATGCACATACTCGTTTGGGGGTTGTGGCTTGGTTATTGGTTGCGAACTTGCGCCATAACCGTGATATCTAGCCAACCAGGCAAAGCAGGTTCCCGCGCTCGCACAAGCTGAACAGGAGGGAGCCGCAGCTGAAAATCAGTCCTAGTCGTGGCTTTTACTCAGGTCACGAATATATCTAAGCCCCCCATTTACTTTTTTTCTGTATGAATTTCTCAAAGTTTTGGGATGCATAATGGGAGGGTTTGCCAGGCTCATTAATTCGGCACGTGACCACAAGATCGCCGAATTCCACACAAGGGAGTCCGGACTTATCATTGCGTGAGTTTACCCATTCTATGCAGTGGTTAACCGTTAAATTTTAGCTAACATCCCCAGGCTCATGGGCACAACCCGAGCGGGAAAAAGCACGGTAGCAAATCATTTAACATCTCCGAGCTTTTCAGAAAATCTAACACTTTGTGTTCATCGCGTTTAGTTCATCGACACCTTCACGCAACGACATGAGCTGCGCCAACAACACGGCGAGATCGAGGATCGTAAGCGGACAAGGAGGGTCCAGGAGGCGCAGGATTTCCAACTCGACAATAGCAAGAGAGTGAGGTTTGTGGAGATGCCTGGCTTCCAAGATCATCCACCGTCAGATAAGGATATCTTGAGCGTTATCGCAAATTATTTAAATGACATGTAAGCAGCCTCAGACCCGTGGGATATTTGTGGCAAAGTTAGGCTAATTCCAGATGTTTGAATAGATACGGCTATTACAAAGTTGCAGGATTCATATATTTGCACGACATCAACAATCCTGTTGATGATCGATGCACATATAACGTTGAAGTCATGGCAAGTATGGTGGGAAAAAGTCACCATAACCGCTTGCGCCTTGTGCTTAATAGGTACATGACACCGAACCCCCCAGTGGAGACGCCCTTCATGACCATGTGGAAGGACCTCAAGATCGGAAGCGAAGTCACGAGGTATCCCAATCACCCTTCGCGTGATATTTGTGCGACAATCGTGACAGACTTGCTGAGGCAAGGTGAACCAGTCCAGATTGCGCTTCAGAAAGAGATGCAGAAAAAGGTACCTTTGTGGAAGACGAAAGCAGGGGCCACAGTCTCGGCTCAGTTGAGAAGAAATGCCAAAGCTGCGCGGATAGAGGTGAAGAGGTTGACGAAGGAAAGCAAGAACCTAGAGAAAGCCGTCAATAGAGGAGAGAGAACAGACGACGAGTTGTCAGAGATGAGTGGCCGACTTGAGGAAGCAAAAAGAAATCTAGCAAGAGTTGAAGATGAATTGGATGTCTGGGAATGAGAACAAAGGCCATGAACACTTGATCTGTAAGCTTTAATGCTATGACAAGTTCATCGGTGTAATTTAAGGAAAGAATGAATGCGTGTCATGAGCAAGACGATGGAAAAAATACAGTCATTCATGGGTTGGTCATGAATAGTATTCAGCAAATGTAAGAACGACAGCAGAAGTCAAATCTCATGCATATATTGTCCATGATGGAAGCAGAGACCAAAGACTATCGAATATGCTCGCTGTATGTTCCGATGTTCCGAGCGAGGACTTTCGAGCCCAGCACAAACCCTACGACTGTATGGTCTGAGGTTTTAGCTATCAAGTCCGTTGTGTTTGTGAATGAATCCAGCTGGATGTATAATTCGGGGACATGCTAGTTTTTCTTAGCACTTGAGCACCTTGCGGTGATCTAGTAGGTTGGTCAACATCCTGTATGCGTTGTCTACTTGTGGAAGGACTAGCTCAGGGTTGAGCCAACGCGAGGAGGGCCGTTCATCAAGAGTAGTGTGCGAAGTTGAAAAGACTGCTGCTGACTAGAACGGTATTGAATGCCTGGATAAGATGGTTGAGAGATACGATGCTGGAAAGAAGTGTAGATGGCGGCGAGGATCCTCTCAGCACGTGTTAGTTAACCTTATGTTTTAGACCCAATTCAGTGTAGGGTTCCGGAACACGACCGGGCCCCTACCGACCCTAACACGCCTAAGAATAAGCAGACCTGGTGGACCCACCCCGAGCCACCTGAGTTCTGGAACGCCAAATTATAGCGGGGAAAAGGCCCAGGAACAACGAAAGAAGACTGTGCACTGAACTATGCACTGAACTATGCACTGAACGAAGACTGGCTCGCTGAAGTAGGGCCTGCTAACCGTCAAGTTTCCTCCGTACACGCAAAAAGACTCACAATGTTATGACCCATTCATGTCGCAAATTGACGACATTACATGCCATTGTCAAGAAGCAGGAAGATAAATGGAGATGAGATAATGGTGCTTTCGCGGCAATGCGGTCTCGAACAGGATGGTAAGGAAATCCTTCATAAATAGCTTTTTTCTCTTTTGCGCAACCTGCTTACCTAACTTTCTTCCTTTCACAGTCAAACCTGCCGCCAAAGAAAGCTCAAATGTGATGAGGTGAAGCCTCAGTGTGGCCAATGTCGGAAAGCGTCTCGGAAATGCGTCGCGAGTGATGGAGTGGTGTTTCGTCATCAACAAAATGCTTCGATGAACGGAAGTGAGGATGGCGCAAGTGGTGATAGGAGTGCCAAGCTGGGAGCGTTCTATGCATACAGGAACACATTCAACGAAGAGAGCATTTGGGTTGATGTGCCGAAGAAAGGTAGGATCTGCGATGAGCTTGCAGTTGCGCTCTCATCTTGAGACTTCAAACTGACATTAAGGGACAGTAACTTTTTTCCATGTCACCGACCCTTTCAACATGGAAGACACTCCAGAACCAGAGCAACTCGACTCGCCTGGCCCTTCCAATCAGCAAGAAGACACAAGCAATACGACTTACGACCTGTCCTCATACGGAGCTCCTGGACTGGAAGCTTTATCGACCGCAGCGACCACGAACATGCAATACATGCGACAGTTATCTGTGCCAATCCAATCACCACGAGGCATCAATACCCCGCAACATACTGCGAACAATTTAGACTTCATATTGAACCCTACCGGATCGGAAGGACCGCTGAGTATGAAGCGCGCTGAATTGTAGGAATTCTGCTGATCTTGTGCACAGCTTCCCCTTCGGTCGATCCATCTGTCAACCCATTCTCGAATCCGAATCCCTTTATTAGCGATGTCGACAGCGTTACAGAACACGAGGTCGCATTCTTGTTGCGCCATTTCGGTGAAACGACAGGACAATGGTAGGGACTTCTCACGTCGAGCTTGGAATATTACTGATGGAGGAATATTCTAGGATGGACCTATTCGACCTTGGTTGCTATTTTGCACATCATGTGCCCGTACTCGCCGTCTCGAATCCACTGCTCAGATACTCGGTATGTGCCTACGCTGCGAAACAGTTGGGCCGTGTTGGAGGACGAAAGGCAGTTGTAGGTGGCATAGTGAGTGATCAGGCAAACATGGAACTATACCGAAATTCCGAGAATGTTGACTGGATGTACATCGGCGCGAAATATTACGACAAAGCGATATCGCTACTGATGGAGGAGCTATCGCATTCTGGCAGCCAGGAGACTCCGATGACGCCAATGGCAGATGAGCGATTCAATACCCCAGCGAGCATTCGATCACCACAAGCTATTCAAGGCCCGGGGAAAAAGCGACGTCGGTTATCAAGGCCAGTCTATCACGATGCAGACGAAACAATAGCTTCCGCAGCAATACTATGTGTATATGAGTTTCTGGATAATGCAAATGTAGCCTGGTCCAGGCATCTCAGCGGCACAAAATCCTTATTTGACCTTGCCGATAGAGAAGGGATGATGCCTCTGCGATCTCCTTCCACACCTGGGTCATTGGCAGAACGAATGAAACCATCAACTGCTAGAAGAGCTACGTTCTGGAACTTCGCCCGCCAAGACTTCTTGGCTGCCTGTGAGTGATTCTTGCTCCTACGTGTCTCGCAGTCCCTAATTATGCCATAGTTATTAACGAAAGTCAAACACGACTCAACACAGAAGATTGGGACCTCTGGAGGGCTGCGGGCCTATTGTTGGATGATCATGGATTCGTTATACCGAGTAACCAAGTCGATTCAAATTCCGAGAATCAGCTATCCATGCGCGAGGATATGATATCGAATGCTTTAATATGGCTCATGTCGAAAATAGTCAATTTCCTCGCTACCGGAGACTCTATCGATAATGTCTACCCCCAAGATAGAGGGAGCCCGTCGGCGGTCTTCGGAATCAATCAAATGACACTGCTTGAGAGATGGCATGAGCTGGCTAAGGAATTGGACATCTGGTATCAGGGTCTCCCCGAGACTTTCAAGCCATGTGCACGTCTACCTAAAATTACCGATGGTAGCATTCCTGCAGACTCGCCTCGAGCCGTTTTCTCGGAAATATGGTATAGCATTCCAATGTGCGGATCCACGATGCAATCATATCATTTCACCAAGATCCTGCTTCTGATCAACAAACCTCATGAATCAACAACTCGACGCTCTACTGTGGCAAATAGGCTTCATTCTTATAGGACAATTGAAATGGAAACGAGATATCATAGTCATGAGATTCTTGGTATTGCCTTAGGTAGACCAGAAGGCTCCGTGAGGATACATCAAGTGCAACCCCTTTTTGTCGCGGGTCAGTGCTTGACGGAAAATCGTGAGCGTAAAGTTATTCTTGATTTGTTGCGAGACATAGAGAGGGACCTTGGTTGGGCAACGGATTATCGAGTACAACAATTATTGAAGGATTGGGAGTGGAACGATCCACCTACCTAATGGCGAGATCTGTGGGAACTCCTCTCCGTCGAGAGCACATTGCCTCTTTTTGGGTTTCCTACCAGTGGCTCTTATCTTATGATATGTGTTAGAAGACGATTCTTTGGGAGTATGGCTTTCGCGCATGTCTGCCCGACCTCACGAACTCTGTTGATATCCGGAGGGCTTGAGGAATGTCCACACACCTCCCCACTACAGCATCTAACGAGCTATAGTTGGAACTACCAATGGCCGTATTGAGGATTTCGGTGAAGTTTAGTGGCACTCAAGTTTTGATAGTTACATTGAGCCAAGTAGATGTTCAGGATGCAAAAACACGGTTTGCAAGACTGCAGATACTGCTGTAAATCCCTATAATAGATGAAGTGGAAAAAAATGAGCGGAGAGTCCGCTCATGGAAGTAATTTGACTGGGACGTGAGCAACGGCGTAACGACTTTTCTCAAGTCGGTATTTTTCGGCACAGATCGATGAAGCTGCATTGAAGACCGGTTTGCTCACAGGATGGTGTCATGGGCGAGAGTCGTTAATGATGGGGCTCCTTCAAGATAAATTCCGTGCAGGTTATCAACCTATCCATTTCACACAGGGAGAGTCACTGAGCTCACTTGAACGAAGCTCAACGGCGGGCACTCGTCCCTTACTACGTTTTTATATTTGGATAGTGGCAATATACGTACAGCGCAGTGCACATCCGAATGCTCCTCTACTGCAATTTTGATGACTAGTGAATAGTCGCAGTGGAGAGCTGGAGGGGGATTAGAGCACAGACAGCTGGAGGGGGGATAAAAGCACAGGAGCATGAGAGCATACCCTTACTTTCTTCTTTCTTGATTACATCTGGCAATGCATTCCGAGATTGGGTTTATTACATTAATGTTATAGATCCAATCATTTCTATCCAAGTAATGACTTATATTTCAGTTGTTGAATTTAATATGCAGTTAGTACCAATCACTCAAGTCCTTCATATCGAGCAGTCGAGGTTAAATATAGAATAGGCTATGAAAAGCGGGTCCTAGGAAATACATTTATATCCCGCACATTCAGTATCTCGCTTTCAATATCTTCCTGTCAACAACATCTCCGAAAAGCGCTCTGCGGAAGGGGAACTTCATACTGCTTTGCTCTTCGGACGCATATAGCCAGCTTCTCACCTTTTCAGTGAGACATCCTTTGCTTCATATTCTTTCGTGCTCGTTGCTCTCTTTTTCCACTGCGGATTGCGAAATAAACTGACTTGTGGCTCAGAAAAGCTCGAAGGTCGCGCGTCAGGTAGCGACACATCACATTCGCATACTATCCTTCACAGGAATTCAGCTTCCATCAAGAAACCTAGCTGTTTCTTTCTCTCCTATCTATTTTCGAATGTAAGTATGAACTCCTCGTGTATACTCACGGTGCAAGATCGGCGCAACGAGACTGACGAGAGCCGGCATCGGTCACAACGAAAATTATCCAAACTCTCCCAACACTTCAAAGACCGTATTCTGACAAGGATGACTGGAACAGGTTAGCAAGACTATTCAATCTTCACCACGATCTTCGTCGCCAAGTGATTCATTGAATCATCTCGACAAGATGTACGACGATAACATTGGCGAACATCACCTAAGGATACTACCATCTATGGTCTATTCCGACTCTTCATTTTCTGCTTGTGCGGAAATATTTGTCATCAAAGGTATATGGCAAGGAGGTGATCCAAGCAGTGGTAAGTTTAGTATGTTATTTCTGACTCATTGAGCCAAATGCTAACAAGAAATAGAATACTCCAGTAGTGGAGATTACAACAATCAGAGAGGTGGTGGAAGCGCTGGTCAATGGGGCAGCCAAGTGGGCGATGGAAGCAGTGGTGGTAAGTTTAGCATGCAATTTCTGGCTCGTTCAGCAAAAATACTTATGAGAAACAGGATACTCCGGTGGAGGAGGCTATGATCGTGAGGGGGGTGATGGAAGCGTAGGCCCATGGGGGGACAAGGCGGCAGTGGAAGCGGTGGTGGTAGGTTTAGCATACAGCTCCTGGCCCATTCAGACACAATACTAACAGAGAATAGGATACCCCGATGGGGGAGGCTAAGACTGTCAGGGAGGTGGTGGAAGCGCAGGCCAATGGGGCAGCCAATAGATCGATAATCGAGTGGATGGTGTGATCTTCTCTCTGGCTTCACTATTTGTGAAGACAAGAAAAGTTTGCCTGGGTTTTCGCAACGAACGGGTTATTGTGTGGTCGACAGGGTCGGTGTTGCTACCCTCCCTAGGCCATTCCGAAAGCCTCACTTAGCCATTCAATCAATTTTAGCGACGGAGTCTTATTGGCGGCATATTCACGAATCACCTAATATAATTGAACTGAACATCGGATGGGGATGGAGAGGAGGGCTGCGAAGAAGGGTCATATGCCCATAATAAATGAATTCGTCATAAACACCTAAGCTGCCGCACTTGTGCGCCGTAAATGAGTGCATTGTGATTGACCGTAGGTAGTCATCATCTTCATCAAAATATATTCAATCGTCGGCTTCGTGGTGTCTGGAAGCAGCGGGCCTTGGGCGAGCTCTTGCTTGCATGGAGCTGAGTGTGCTCTTGGCGACATCTGGCAATATTCTTGCGAACGTTACAACTGTCGGAAGTCGATCAGATTTGGCGAATGTCGGTGGGACGCTCTGTCAACTGCAGGCTTTCCTCATTCAATGGTCAACAACCGTGTTCCTCTACTACATGAAGTAATTCGACCTGTAGGTTCATGCCAGCCGGTGCGAATTGGACTCTGGCGATGGCGTTTAACATTCACATGATATTCACACTTCACTGGGCCGCGGATGATATCCGGACCTTGGAACCATTGTCAATTGGCTTTCCATACGGGATTTCACTGATACCCGCTTGATTTTGTGCGCACATATTCTGGGATCCCGTTTCGTGATGTTGGATCTCACCGCAATGGGACGAGTGAAAAACTTGGCGCATTCTATGCAGCACTCAGGGGAGTATTCAAATTTCTTTCGCATGTTTTAACTCTTCTAGACCGTAAGTTGACTATAATCCCAGATTTTGCTAGACCGTGACACGATGCTGAACGATAATAAACCATTTAAGGTGAGATAACTCCGTTCATGTCAAGAACTCATTAGGTCTTTGAGACGGGAGCATAACAGTCAATGGTCTGCACCTTGAGAAACAAAGCAGCAAGGCATGCAGCCAGAAAGGGGTATAGAGGGCATACTTGCACTTGGTTGTTTATTGAGTTGCATAGTATGCAGTCCCAGCATACTGCTGGGCAAGAATGGCTGCATGGATGGACAACGTGGATTCTCAGATGAGCGAGAAGAACAACTCCTATCTGGTTCCTGTCGGGTGCAATTATACGTGGAGAACGTTTGTTTTGCATTTGGAGTATGCCAACGACGAGACGAGAAAACACTGCTATGCCAAGACACTTCTGAGATCAAAAGCCACGATAAAAGTATTATAATCAACCGGAGTCGCTCACCCACTTGTTTCATGACCTAACGGTTAGTGGTGGTGAAGAATGGCGATATCTGAAAAGTTGTTTGTTTGGCCAGATAGGGAAGGTGGGGGGATGAGGGGCAAGTTGGGGGGGCAGTAGGGGTTGTTGTGCGGCTCCACAGCATATGTAGCCAAGCCTAAGGACGCTGTAACTTTAGCGTCGCTTTTCTCCAGGTTCAGTAACTCCACCGAACAACTTCACTTTAACGTCACTTCAATCCTCAAGTCAAGGCTGCGAACGTCGATCATCACCGCAAGAATCGCAGATTTAACAGGAGAATCGTGTTTCAAGCAAGTAGCGTCTTGCTCCTCCAAGCGCGGCGACCCGCAAGCTATTCCACGTTCAACAAACAAATCGAGCCTGTCGCAGAGAATTGGCGCGCAGATACTTGAGAAGCATTCGGCCAAGATCGAATCTATCACCTCCGCAATGCATCGAGGCCTAGAAGTCTATCAGACACCATATCTCGCCGATCATTCCTCTGCACGTTTCGGGGGCTAGAATTCACGGATCAATGGTTCACGACTTCAACGAGGTTCGCGGAGATATCGTATACATGGGCACATACGTGACGGATTCGGAGAAGATCAACTATACATTACATCAGATAAGAGCTTCACTGAGTCAAATCCAACAACCATCATGGAGAGTCAGCCATTGTGCGGCCGGATCTGAACATTAGGAAGGTGGAGATATAATCCTGGCCCGTTTGCGACATTTGTGGATCCAGAAAGCTCGGAATATACCTACTGGAGATGTTCGACGTAGTAATATTGTATCGCTTCGGTCTTATCAATACAGGCGAAGCTGTCTTCATATAAGAAACAAGTGTTGTTATCAGTGGGAGCCGGCTGGGCCTCTATGGGAGCAGCCACACACCTTTTCAGCAAGGACTGAGGCGTTGTGGCCAATTTTTACAAACAGCTGCCAGAGATCAACCTCACTTACCGTGCAAACAGCAATTTTCCGAACATAGAACCAATTGCTATTTTCCCCTCAGAGCCCTGCTCTGTTAAAACTCAATCATAACTTCACCGTCTGTGTGAGGAAACACATGTTTCAACATTTGCCACTTTGGTCTTGATTTATACCTGGTGAAGTTCTCCGTGTGTATTAATGGTTTTGACGTGAAGAGCTTGCACTCTTGTCTCTTGATGCGTCCAACTTCTATTCATAATCTCATTGAGACGTTTGAGTACAGTCACTCTCTGTCTGTCTAGCATCTTACATCCCCCCGCGTTTTCCAAGCATTTGCTGATATTATCTCGTATCAGAAAGTTGGAAGCTTTCTTCGTTGTCTGCATAATGATTGGGTGTACCTCGGAGCCTCAAGAGGGGATGCGGCTAGAAGATCCGATAGAAAGTGGCTTTTACAGAGAGTTCGATGTTAGATTCTTCAGATGACGTCCTACCCGCAATGTTACCGCCGGGAAAGACAAGCTGGCTTCAATGTCCACATGGAAAATTTCCCAGACGGAGTGAAGCATCCTTCAACAATTAAAATGCCTTCTCGATGCATTATCTTTTTCAGACTTACGATCAATCGACCCTCGCAGTTATTAATTAATGCAAGAAGTAGAACGAATAACCGGACTAAAGTTCGAACATCCGTCATATGCCCCATTGTTTGTTCTTATTCCTAGTTTCCCTCGTTTGTGAAACTGGCTAGCCCTCCACGTTTGGTATCTCAAGGCTTGAGCGCTTCATGTTAGCTGCACATCCTAGCATAATTGCTCTGGCTTCGGATTTTAATTCATGCAATCTGCTACATCTCTTGATCCGCCAGTGCTAGGGATTTTTTCTTTCCGCCTGCAGATCTGCGTCAGTATTATGGGATGCTGTTGTGGTGATAAGGGTCGTTATTATGTACCAGGTTCACTTCATACTTTGGGACATCCCATACTATAAAATATGGAAATTTTACTGGATCTCTTATTTGCAGGAATGGTCTGGTGGTCGTTACTTGGGTTTAGGGGTCCTTGCATTTACTGCGGTTCCGAAATGAGCCATTATCATACTCATATCTTAAACTTCATCCAGTATCGTGGAGTTTCGAGCACATACCATCATGCGGTCTTTCTGGAGGCTTATGAAGTCTCATTGTGTGATGAGTACATTGTGGGTATTCCATCTTTCTAGTATCTTGTCTGGGGGATCAGAGACAGGGAGCCCAACTTGCGGTGTCAGTGTGTCACCACCGATTGCTTCCAAGCTTGCATAAAGAACTTCCCCCCTCTCCAATTCTTACAACCCCTCTTCTCCGCTCTCTTAAGTAATTTGTCGTATAGTTCTTTGTAATATTTTGTTTCCTATAGTTCTTCACTTTCATTTACATTGAAGAGAGAAGTGGGTAGAGTATATCTCACTTGGCCGTGATACTTGAGACTTCCGTACGAGGAAGTATCGCCGGCGCCGTTATGGGGCTTGGACCTACTGCAAGAGACTACTTGGTTTCCGCCATTGGAGAGTTTGTCGGGACGTATCTCTTTTTATTCTTCGCTTTTGCGGCTACACAAACGGCGAACCAGCCAAATGGAACAGTACCTCCTACGGCCAACGCAACGAATACATCGGTGCTACTATATATTGCCCTAGGATTTGGTGCCAGCCTCGCGGCGAATGTTTGGGTTTTCTTTCGTGTTAGTGGTGGGCAATTCAATCCCGCCGTTACCTTCGCTTTGGTTCTCATCGGAGCAGTACCGCCCGTAAAAGCAGCGCTTCTTATTCCTATTCAACTCCTGGCCGGAACATTCGCTGCTCTTTCCGCCAGAGCTGTCATTCCCGGAAAAGATATTCTATTTGCAGTGTCACTGGGACCTGGTGTCACCCCAGGTAGATTCTGCCCGTCACCCTCCTATGGCCCATCGCTAACATATGCAATGAAAAGTCCAGGGCCTCTTCATCGAAATGCTTCTAACATTTATGCTCATCATTACAATTCTCATGCTTGTCGCTGAGAAGACTAAGTCTACCTTCGTTGCACCAATCGGCATTGGCTTCTCTCTTTTCATCGGCCATCTCGTCGGGATTTTCTGGACTGGTGCTGGTATTAATCCTGCTCGAGCTTTCTCTCCAGCTTTGGCAAGCCTGTCTTTTCCTACGTATCACTGGCTATACTGGTTAGGCCCAGCTCTCGGCGCTATCCTCGCTGCAGGGTTATATCTCGGTCTGAAAGCAATGGATTACGAACTAGTGGGAGGCGACGCAGATAAGGAGAAATCGGAGGGGAAGTTGTCCATGAAGCAGGCGGATCTCATATTGGAGACTTTGCGCGGTCTACCTGTCGTGTTAAGGGGAGATTATGGGAGTGGCTCGCCGAGGATTGAGAGACGCGATTGGTGGAGGTTGAGTGGGATGGATCCGTATATGATGAATGAGAAGAAAGTAAGATATACTACTGATGAAGAGAGCGGAGAAAGTGGGCATATGGAGAGTGTGCCAGAAGCTTTTGATTGGGGGAAAGTTAGGAGGAGTAACTTTGGGCCGAATGGTGTTGGTGGATCACGGAAATGGGTGAGGTGATACGGAAGCTGAAAGATCTGGGAAGAATACGGGCATGTACGATTAGGGTGGAGGCTTTCTATTAGACGGGTTGGTGTTTGGGGATATGTACTATATAATAAAAAATGGCCGGCAGGAGTTATGGGGTTTACATGGCGACAACGGTTGGATGAATCACGACATTTCATGACTGCTTTCACCGCGATCAAAAAATACTGTACATTATATAGAGAATAGACAAAAATATCTACAATGAATCTCGTTCAGATCTACTCCGTGCTTCTTTTTACGCAGGTGATTTGCCAACGCAGCTACAACCGGAGACTCGTTACATCACATTCCTAGGAGAGGAAGTGGTCGTGTACGTTAAGCTCATCATATCCGAAATTTAGGAGGGCTGTTAGGCGGTTGCAGATATCTTTGGGTTCGTTCTTTGTGGCAAACTGGACTCTTAAATTGCTACTCAACACTGAGACAACGGGACTACCACTCAAAACTGGCAGTCGAAGACGTCGATTGAGATAGCCCGCCGATGTATCTCTACCAACAGTTTTATTTTTGCCCTACAAACATGAAGGTATGACGCGATCTGAATATAACGCAGTTCTATATGGTATCGACCCCAAACTCCAGACGCCATCCCATGCTCGTGGGAGCTACATCTTCTACACCAAACTCCAAATATACACCGCACATCTCGACCAGAAAAGAAAACACAATCTTAGACATCCACATTTATATCGTCCAAACACTGACAATCCGCAACATCCCCACCCCACCCCATCCCACTCAATAGAGACGGACACATCCTCTCCACCTTCTCATCCACCGCACATTGCATCAACAAACTCCAGACCCTCTCGACCACGAATCCAAAGTCTGGATTGTCAGGTGAATCGCTCTCACTCACAACCCTCTCATCATGGCTCCACCCACTCTCACTCGTAATCGTCTCCAGCAAGCCTTCATACACACTTTTCTGCACCCCTCTAATCCTCCTCGCAGACGCAACAAACTGTCCCTTGTAGCTGAGCAGCACCTCTGTATCTTCTTCGCACGGTTGCTGATACACACTTTCGTACAAACTAGGCACCACAGACCAAGTATCACTCCAGCCGAAGTGATCCCCGCAGTTCATACACGAACATGTCTCCCCCGAAAAAGACAAACTTAGCATTCCGGTGTTCGGAACGAGATACGAGTCGATTCGCGGGATTAGTTCTCGCATGTTATGCGCGTGAGCTTGGATGAACATGGTTTTCTCGGCGAGGTTATCCCAGCTATTCACGATATGGTGAAGGAAAGTCGCGCCTTCGCGGCCGAGATTCGGAAGTAGCTGTACGATGTCGGCACCGGTGGTGTTTTGTAGGTAAGAGAGATCTGTGGCGGGGTTTTTGGTATAGATTATGACGCGTGGTTGCAGAGTCGAGAGATAGGAGGTGGATTTTATGGAGGAGATCATATGTGCGATGGAGGAGGGGCTTTCGGCGTATGCGCTGATTACTATGTCGAAGGAAGAGCGCTCAGAGATATACGACTTGTCGAGTGAGGTGGGTAGACCTGAGGAGAGCGTGCCGAGGCGGAGGTGGCAGATTCTGGATACGACGGTCGTGGTTAGAGCTGTAGTGAGGAGGATGATTAGAAAGCTGAAAAGTTTGCTAATTTTTTGATTGCATTGGCCGTTGGCTTGAGGTACATATGGAAGATCCCGGAACCACTTTCGAACGACGTTGGAGGCATCTTCCACGATACTATGTGCTTGTGAAAACTCGACTATGCAAATGACGGCAGAAAGGTAGCTTGCGATCTGTAGCCAGGAGACAACAGTCACTGGCTCGATTGCTAACGTTGCTAGAAATATTAATGCCGTAACAAAAAATGACGTTCCTATTTCGTAAACAGACTCGGAATGAGGCATGCCAGAGTGAGCAGAACTGACGAAAGAGCAAATTGGTGTATATACATGCAAAGTGGTACCCGAGAGACATGCGCCGATAGTGAAAGTAGTTCCGAGGAGTATCATTAATCTCGTGGTAGAATCCGGGAGATAGTTTAGTATATCAACTTCATACTTAAGTGCTCCAGACGAACTGAATACCGCACCATATATCATGGTCATAAGTGCAAATTCGTGGTAGCTTTTCGATCGGGCATCTTCATCCATAAGTGTTCGTGACGCCATCGAAAGCGAGGCTCGACATACTCCTATAGAAATGTACGCTCCGCAACTGAAGAGGATCCCTGGAACCATGAGACGGTTTTCATTGTATAAAACCAGTGTTGTGGCGCAGATGGCCCAGAACGTCTCGGATGATAAACGTCTCCCTGATTCTAGGGGACTCGGAAGAAAGATCGATAAGGTGGAACAAACAATAGATTCTGTAACAAAACTGATTGGCTTCGCTGTGTCAGCCCTATTTTCCAACGTCGCTATCAGGAGCTTTAACATACGAAGAGCATGACTAGCACTGGTAAGCTAGGCATGTGTAGAAGTGCTTGGACGAAAAGGGGTAACGCCAAGGCCGCTGCAACCGCCGAAGGTACCATCCATATCCAAGTCCTATTTGGAGAAAGACCGTTAAGCTTGACTCCTTTTGTCAATGGGCTTGTTGACCAGCGATCGGTTGCAGATCCAACTTCGTCTTGGCACGAGTTGCTGCTTATGATAGTCGTATACGCCAGCAGGAGTGCAATGAAGTACAACGTAGAGATCACAAGTGCTGGAGATAATTAGCATTAACGTAAGTCCATCGGTAAGAGTAGTTGTCATACGATAGTCTAGGGTCGTGTTAGTTGGAAGTTCAGGCTGTAACGGTAAAGACTGATCTACTTACGAAAGCCATGTGGTATCAGCAGATATTTGGTGGTGAATATCGCCGCAGAGGAGCATATGGTCCAGACACTACTCAAGTATCAATTGTTAGTATTGCTCGAACACATTTAGGGGGTTTTAAATGCTCACATCGCCCTCGTCCTGTCGAATTCACCTCCACCATGGCAGTTCTCAAAGTCATGACATCTTGGCTGTTGATTTTCCGAGGCATCTTCGATATTGGCATCATCAACATGGGTATAATTTGCCTCAAAGAGTCGAAAGTCCTCGTGTTCCATAACTTTAAAATGGGCTATGGCGTTAGAGTTTCTGGAGCTCTTGATATCCTGTCGACAGTTTTTCCACAACATAGCAATACCTTCGAAAAAATTCCCCAGGGAACTGGAAGATTAAGTTAAAGTTGAAATTGGTAGGTGCGTACCATATGTGGCAGTATACCAGTGCGACCATGTACTCCTGTGTTGGGATTATTATATAAGAATACAATTCTGGATAATACCACATAGGGGGTCTCCTACATACCATCCCTACAAGTATCCCCATAACTTTAAAGAATTGTATCCACGAAGAAAGGTGCGAATGCAAGTTTGCCAAGATATGGAGGTATTATGTAGGTTAATGTGAAAACAACACCGGTTCTCTTGGTTTCAGACTGATCTGCGGGCAGTGTTACATGATACTTTGACACTGGTAGGCATGATGTTCTGCGTGTTCATGGCATGAACACGCAGAACAAATTATTGAGTTGCATGACTCGAGCAAGCTACCGGCAATAACCCGATGGGAAAATTCTTGTATGTACGCGTCGGCGTCGTGCTTTCACCAAACCTTCGATAGGAAAACGTCTCTGACGATGATCGTCAATTTTCCTGATAAGTGAGCAACGTAACCGTCTGTACAACTTAGGCTCGTTAGTGCGATATATCTCCACATTTGTGGCACCTCTGTGTGTGCCGGAAATAACCTCACGGAAGCACGTATGTGAGACAGCAACATTAAAAGTGCGACCTTGTTCTTCCAAAGTCAATCGAAGAAGGAGCATCTAAAAGACAATGCCCCGAAGTCGTGCGGGATGTAACCCCCAACAAAGCAAAGGTCAGTGAAACCTTCCAATCAAATTTTCGAAAATCAGTGGATGAAGCCACAGCTTAACCATCCAATCACTGATTAGTCCGACTCAGCCCCTTTTCCGAAAATACTAGCGCACGAGAAACACCAAACGGCGTCTAATCTTAAAGTCCTTGTTGCATTCGTGTACTTCCCCATATTCGTAGGACGATTATGTGTACCCGCGCGGCCCATTTCGGGACCGAAATCCAACGTATCCCTCCCCACCAACGACCTCATCAAACTTCACCGACCAAAACTTAGGACTGAGGCGACGTCTGTAGGCAGCTGGATATGATGTCTGAAATATTGGTCTTATCAGGGGCCTGTTGGTGATCCAATCTTTGGAACGTGAGTATATAGAGAAAGCAAACGCGCAGCACGCCAAAAATTCAATGAGATGGAAATAGTGAACACGCAGCATACGCGCGGGACGGCGCAAAAAGCACTACAGAGGCTGCAAGGCAACAGACTTTAAGGCGACAGTCGCAGCTAGAAAAAAAAGACTTCCAAGGGATATAAAGAACCAGAAACATAAATATGAAATAGCTGCAGGGCAGAGGCACGAAGGGCAGTCACGGTGAAGAATTAGAAATTGGAAACGCAGCTCGATAGGTATTGATCAGTTGTCTATACAGACTATAATGAACCATAGTGATGAGCAGAATTTAAAGGAATCACTTTCTCTTCTCATCCTTCTGTTTTCCTCTCGCTTTACGAAATTATTCGTCAAGAAGGTGGTGTATTAAGTGAAGATAAATTTTTTTGCTCTCTTCTCATTTTAGAACTGACCTAGACAATTAAATAAGATACATCTGCATCTCCATATCTAGCTTTCCTATCAATTTTCCATTGATACGTCCGTATTCGTCGATGTGACCTGCAACAACCCAGCTCCAGCGGGCCGGCCGAAAGAGTGACCCAATTTGCTTGAATCAGTCACGAAGCTCCAGAAAATGGCCTCATAGCTTCCTAGAGCGTATCCTTCACTGTCGTATGATTATACTGGACTTTTCATCTGCATGTCAATTAAATCATCCCTTGAGTAGTAGCCCTACAAAATACAAAATTTTTTGGTATTCTGGGTTGGGCCACCCATAACCCCTGTTAGGCAGATATATAACTGGAAAACCTACCTATAGGTACCTATCGACAGGTAGAAGAAGAAGTATAGTTACTAACCTTTAGGTACCTATTTTTAGGCTGCGAACTGGGTACCTATATAGGTAGGTAATTACTATGTCCAACCTACCCACAGGTACCTATAGGTGGGTTTTCCTACTGTCCGCCTACCTGATTAGGGATAGTATATACCCTAAATGGGCCTAAAATACCTAAATAGGCTGGGTTACCCGCCCTAACCCGCCTTATAGATATAAATCAACCCCTATAATCTACCTATAGGTGCCCTAACCCGGCGGGTACCCAACCCACCCACTGGGTAGGTTCGCAGCCTACCTATTTCGCAGCCTAGTATTCCCTACAGGGCCAGCCAACTTGGACTTGGAGTTCGATTCTGGTCAATGTTGTAACGACCATTAGCATAGGGAAAAACTTCTATAAAAGCAAACATCATAACTGTCAATTGACTTATTTTATCTATAACTCTCATCCACTGACTTAGTAAACACTAAATACTGATCAATTACACCGCCAACTAAATAATTTACTCATCAACATTCGACAACATGTCCCGCAGACCATCAAAAAAGCCTACTGGGCTATCAGAGGAAGACGAAGCATATGCTAGCGCACAGTCTGTACTTCAGCTTAACCCTGAATGCAAAACCTTCCAAGTAAGAATACTCCCTCTAACCATTTCAAACCCCTTCGCCCACCATCTCACTCTAACACAGCAAACGTCTAATTACTGAGCTAACATATCCACTCTGCTCTGTAGAAACAATTCGCAGCTACTGCAAAAGCAGCCGTCGACACAGCCCTGGCAGCTAGACTAGAGGAGAAGAAAGGGAAAGAAGAGCAAAGGAACAGAGAGAAAATCATAAGAAAGAAGAGGAACGAAGATTAAAGGAATGGAAAGAATTTGAAAAGAAAGAAGAGGAAAAGAGAGCAAACATAAGACAAATGAATGCCATTAATGCAAAAAGATACAGGGCTAACAATAGAGATAAAATAAATGAAGGCGCTAGAGAAGCATATCATCGAGACAAGAGAGAGAGGGCTGAGAAGTCAGGAGAGGGTTCTTCCAAAAAGAGAGGGAATAGCCAGGGACGACGTTGAAGATCTCACTCCTACGGGTTTGGGTTATACACTTGCAGGTATGTCGTGCGCATTCACGCCCGACTTGGATGTGCGTATTCACTTGTTTCAAGATAGATAGCGTGAGACCTTTAGTCTCACTCGAATACACTCGTTCTATACCTACTCACTTGTTTCTTGAATGCGTGAATCGGCATGATGAAGTACCTAGATATTCGATCGGTGTCTTGCGATTAGTTGCTAACAACATTCACTTCGGTTCCATATACTTCATGTACATATAAGAGTTCCTACGCCAAATAAACATGGTGGTGCTGGATAGGTGATCCGGATCGTGTGACTGGAGAATGTCGTTCATATGTCTAGACATTAGATGCATTCAGCATTCACATCTTGTATAACACACAGCAAACAAAGACATCATATATGATGAAAAGTTATAATTCCTACCCACTTCGCACACCCACCAGTAACTAGACTAGCAACCAGCAGTCCCAAAACAAGAATAGAAACAGACGCCAGCCCTACAGTCAAACTACTGCACACCGCATAACAGAACCACCAGTTACTAAACACTGACCTTCATCTCCACCCCAAGAACACAAGCAGAAAGCAAAATCTCGCACTTTAACTCCAAACATATCCCTTCAACGACTCACACCAAAATCAACACTCACATTCACATCTCACACATCAAATTTCACTCGATAATAATGCTCGCCTATGCGGCCGGGCCATAATATCCTCCGTACCCACCACTGCCTGATCCGCCCGATCCGGAGCCACTGCCAGATCCAATGCTGGGAAGCACAACACTGATAGTCGAACCAGGAGGATTTGAACCGACTCCCGCAGCGGCGGAAGTTTGAATGGAAGGCGTAACTGGGCATACTGAACTTATTTTCGTGACCGATGCTTTTGGTAAACGACATATTAGCCTCATGACACCATAATTAGAGAAGCAACCACCTTCAAGTATAAGTGTGGCAAATGAACAAGGGATAACAGGGGAAACAAACCAGTAAAAGTAACCTCAACCCTCACCACCGTCGCCCCCGTCACCCTCCCCGTACTCACCACCGTCTGCGGCACAGTCACAGTATCGTATCTCGTAACCACCTGCACCACACTCGTAACCAGCGTCTGCAAAACCAAATTCGTAACCGGCTTTGTAAGCAAACTCGTCGAAACCCCTACACTAGCGCTAACCAGCGTCAAGGTAGAAAGTTGAACTGCGCAGACGCCGATACCCGGGATCGAAGTAGGCACGACGGAACTGATCGGCCCACCAGGATTAATAGTTGCGGAGATGGTCGGAAGAGGGTTGCTGATTCCAACGCCGCCGGTGACGGACACGCCGGGGATAGATCCGCCGCTCCCGCCAAGAGATGGACCAGATCGCGAACTGTGTGCACCGCCGTAGACTGCGGATGCGCTTGCAGGAGGAACGTAAACGCTGGGTGAAGTAACTTGGGGAACGGGCGCAGGAGAAAGAATAGGGGAAGGTAGGGTTCCACTTCCAGAGAGACCTGCACTGGGAGCGGAGGCTGCGCTTGATGCGGGGAGAAGACCTACACCTCCGGTGTCAGGATCACTGGCTGAGTTTGCACTGGGTGCTGGGAGAAGACCCACACCGCCGGTATCAGGGTCAGCAGACCCACCAGTCGAGTCTGCACTTGATGCTGGAAGAAGACCGACACCGCCAGTATCAGGATCAGCTGGCGTACCGGCTGACGCTCCGCTCGGAACTACGCTCGTTGCAGCGCTCGGTGCAAGGGAAACACCAATACTAGGAGCTGACGCTGCAGCCGAGGGTCCGGCGCTCAATGATGCTGCAGGCACCACTGACACCACTGGAGCTGCACCTGATCCTGCACTAGTAGACCCGGTCAAGCCACCACCCAGCAGCCCTCCAAGTATCCCAGTGACACCACCGAGAAGTCCACCGAGGCTACCGAGAGGGGACGAGGGAGTGCTGAGGCTGGGGGCGGGGGCAGGAATAGGATTTACTATGGGAGGGAATGCAGGGGAGGAGTAGTCGGGATCGGAGGAGTCTGGGCTGGAGTCATCGGGATCGGAATAGGAAGGGTCGGAGTAGCCTGGAGGGGCATAGCCTGGTGCTGGGACGGCGAGGATGAGAGAGGGGAGGAGGGTGGCGAGGAGGATGATTTTTGAGTGAGGCATGTTGTTGTAGTAGGTGTAATGTAGGTTTTGTGGAGGGTTGGCTGGTTGAGTGAGGGTTATGGTGTGTGAGGGAGTTGTGTGAGAAGGAATTGTCAGAATTGGGTTTGGTTTGAGTGAAGAGAGAGGTGAAATCCAATGCAACACAGAGCAAAGCAGTTATCTTAGAGTGTAATTTCTTGTCAAGAAGTCCACCTCTGTAGTAACTCAAAGAACGAAAAGTAAGGGGAGAGAGAGGTGGAGGAGGGAAGATAGGTCGGAGGAGACTTCGCACTGAGTATTAAAGCAAACAACCAATTTGGATGAAAACAAAAGAGCGAAGAACAAGAAGATGAGCAGGAAATGCGAACCTCTTATAAGATAGAAAATAAACTCAAACCAATTCAGAAGAGGAGGTGGCAAGTCCCTCGTTGAGAAAGTACCTCAGTAGAACCTCGGCCACACTTCCCATCGACAGACAGAGGTACCTGTGTTTTGGGAAGGAGATACTTGCTCCACTCACCACATGGTATTCAATCGATCGCCTTCTATCAAGAAATTAGTACAACAGTCGATATGCGTTCATCTGCACCATCTAGTAGGACATCCCAAAGATCTTCATCGTATATTCCAATAGCTTGGGTAATCTCCGAAAGTGTTCATGTGTTGCACAGGTAACAACATAGCTCCTGCCCCCAAGCCTTCGGACGCTATATCTGATCAGATGTTTCCGCGATATTGACTCAAATACTACTTTGTACACTGGTACGCCAAAGCACAAGTTTTCAGTGTCACTCGAGATATCAGATGAAGAATAAGCTTTACAGTAAATATTTTGTATTCTCTAACTCCTTCTTAGTCTCAAAACGCGCAATGTTTATCACAAAGTACATTTTATTATTGCATCCGTGTCGATGTAGACATGAGCAAAAGAAAAGGTGAAACTTCCGGAGAAAATAAAAAGCAGGCTAATGCATCTGAGCATGACCGAGAAAACCAACCGTGTAACTCCACAACCCCACATGAAAACCCTTTTTTAATTTAGTCAACCTCCTCCATGGCACTCTCAGCTGGAGCATCCGAAGTCGTCTCAGCAGCGGCGGCCTCTTCCGAGGTCTCCGGCTCCTCATCAACGTTCAAGCCGAGTGATACAAGCTTGTGAATACGCTCGGCGAATCCAGCTGGCTCCTCAATTGTGAAACCAGAGACAAGAAGGGAAGTCTCGAACAACAGTTGTGTAATGGACTTGACGGTGCGGTCGTTCTCACCATCGGACTCAACCTTCTTCTTCAACTCCTTGATGATCGGCGATTTGGGAGAGATTTCGAAAGTCTTCTTGGAAGACATGTAAGAGCTCATGGAAGTATCACGGAGAGCTTGTGCCTTCATGATACGCTCCATGTTAGCTGACCAACCGAATTGACCAGTACGGATGGCACAAGGAGCGCCGGTGAGCTTGTGGCTGACAACGACTTTCTCGACCTTGTCACCGAGAACGTTCTTGAGAGCCTTGGCAAGACCCTCGTACTCCTTCTCCTCGGCCTCACGAGTCTTCTTCTCATCTTCAGTCTCCTCTAGCTCGAAGTCCTTGGTGATATCAACAAGCTTCTTACCCTCGAACTCCTTGAGCTGAGTCATGGCGTACTCATCAATAGGATCAACCAAGAAAAGAACCTCGAAGTTCTTCTCCTTAAGGGCGTCAAGGAATGGTGACTTGGTGACAGCCTTGAGAGACTCGCCAGTGATGTAGTAGAGGTTCTTTTGGTGTTCTGGCATGCGAGTGACATAGTCGGAGAGGGAGGTGGTGTCATCGCCAGACTTGGTAGAGCTGAATCTGAGGAGCTTGGCAAGAGCCTGTCTGTTTTGGGAGTCCTCGTGAATACCGAGCTTGATGTTCTTGCTGAAAGCGGAGTAGAATTTGTCGAATTGTTCCTTGTCTTCCGAAATTTCTTGGAAGAGCTCAAGAACCTTCTTGACAATGTTCTTCTTGATGACCTTCATGATCTTGTTCTGTTGAAGGGTTTCACGAGACAAGTTCAATGGGAGATCCTCAGAGTCGACAACACCCTTTACGAAGCTCAACCATTCTGGGATGAGGTCAGTGGCATCATCAGTGATGAAGACACGGCGAACGTAGAGCTTGATGTTGTTCTTGGTCTTCTTGGTCTCGAAAAGATCGAATGGAGCACGCTTTGGAACGAAGAGAATAGCACGGAACTCAAGCTGACCCTCAACAGAGAAGTGCTTGACGGCAAGATGGTCCTCCCAGTCGTTGGAAAGGGATTTGTAGAAGGAACCGTACTCTTCTGGGGTGATGTCTTGTGGGTTGCGAGTCCAGATGGGCTTTTGCTTGTTAAGCTCTTCCTCCTCAATCTTGGTCTCCTTGACCTTCTTGGTCTTCGGCTTCTTTGCCTCTTCCTCGTCATCGACCTCCTCGATCTTGGCCTTCTTCTCGTCATCTTCCTCCTTGGTCTCCTCGGCCTCCTCATCTGGAACTTCAGTCTCGGTCTCCTTAGAAACGTGAAGGTAGATTGGGTATGAGATGAACTCGGAGTGCTTCTTGATGACTTCCTTGATCTTTGACTCGTTCAAGTAGTCCATTTGCTCATCCTTCAGGTGAAGGATGATCTTGGAACCACGGCCGAGTTGCTCACCATCGGTGTCTTGGGTAAGAGTGAAAGTTCCACCAGCACTGGACTCCCAGATGTATTGTTCGTCATCGTTGTGTTTTGAGACGACAGTGACGCGGTCTGCAACAAGGTATGCGGAGTAGAAACCGACACCGAATTGACCAATCATAGAGATATCAGCACCTGCGGTGAGAGCCTCCATGAACTGCTTGGTACCAGATCGAGCGATCGTACCGAGGTTGTTCACGAGATCCTAAGCAGCAATAGTTAGCAAGAGTTTGCAGATAAGGTTACGCCTTTGTGCAACTTACAGCCTTGGTCATACCAATACCGGTATCGCGGATGGTAAGGGTCTTGTTCTCCTTGTCTGGGATGATGTCGATACGGAGATCCTTCCCGCTGTCGAGCTTGCTTGGGTCTGAGAGGGATTCATAGCGGATTTTGTCGAGGGCATCGGAACAGTTAGAAACAAGTTCTCTCAGGAAGATCTCCTTGTTTGAGTAAACTGTGTTAATGATGAGGGAGAGAAGCTGAGAGATCTCAGCCTGGAACTCGAACGTTTCACCAGCCATCTTTGCGTATGTAAAATCGGACTGTGAGAGGAGGATATGTTAGCAAATTGATCGAGGATAATGTGTGGTGCGGGGTTTTGAAAGTGAGCTCCAGAGGACGAGCACAATCAACGCAATATCTGCCAGATCGTCGACGCTCGACAGAGTGTAGAGACTGATGATGTTGGGAGAGGTGAAACTCTAACCAGAAGGGCAGAAGTGAAACCAAAGGCGGGGGATAAGCTTTGGGGGGCAGGTTGTAGATTTCGACTACTTACAAATTGAAGGTATTCGTAAAGTCGTTAAAGAGATATGTCGTTCAAGTATGCGAGGACTCTATTAGACAGATGGAAAGAAAGAAGGGTATCTTGTATATTTCGTGAGTATGAGGAGGAGAAAAACAAATCCGAGTTTTCGCAGGAAGATGTATGGGAATTTATGTGGAGGATGGGAAGGCTGTCAAGGCTCTTCAACTGCTCTAGAAAATGGTAGAATTGTAAGGAATTGTAAGGAACTTCTTCTTCGCTTAGCCGAATTTGGGCCACATAGCAACGCGCCACTTTCGGGCGGGGCCAATGAGAGGGCGGGAAATTATTTTAGATACCGAATGGAGCTACCAGCCCACCACAGCTGTAGGTAGCAGTAGAGCAACTGAGAGTACTTAGTACAATCGTGAACAGAAACAATTCCATTGTTTAGACAAGTATCAATAGTTACATTTCTATATTACCGTTGCTGTTGTTACTGCTCTTGCTGTGACCCTGAGTAAAATTCCATACGGCAATTGCTTCATGTTTCCCATTCCCGCAAACAAGCAGAGTTCTATCCGTCCCATTGCCCCATTGCCCCTCCAAATGCTCTTTATCGCAAATCGGCCCCATAGTAATTCTCCCCTCCAGTCGCCCACGCCCCAATCGTTCTCGGCTTTTGCAGGGTCTGGTTGGCGCTTGCGCACGGAGCATATCCGGGTCTTTTGTTCCTGAGGCTATAGTCACGTGTAACAAGAAATGCTAGAACCTTCTAGGAAGTCGGGACAAGTCGAGGACAGTCTCGAACCGTCCGTAAGTCTGTTCTGCCGGTGCAGTTGTTTCTCTTGATAGCTTCATTCTGATTCCAGATGCCTCCAGAGTTGACCAGCGCTCGGTCAGTGGCGAGGAACTTGTCTCTCTGCCTCCCTCTGCATGGCAAAGAAAGGTCATGGTCGAGGCCGCCAGTGGGAGTCATAGCTAGAGTGCAGTTTTCTCCTTCAGCGCCACACCAATCTGAACTCACTACTCTTTACTATCTGACAGTTCGTAGTTTTTACCAATTCTCTAGGTTACTTACAACCGACTTCCTATGGCGGCGAGAAGCGAAACTCGCCTTCTTGTGGTGTTGGATGTCGTGATGCTAGCACCACACCCTCCCATGGTCTTTTCCTAGCATCGAAGCCAGCATAGTTTTCAATCCCGCTACACCACATGGAAAGAGCCCTTTACTTAAGTGCCTAGCGTTCGCATTCCCTTTCCCATTTCATCCAAGCTGGCTAGGCGCGAGAAATGCCGAGACAGCATCGACGAGGTGAGATTCCTCTCAGTCTCGCATAACTCAAACTCTTTCAGTTAGATCTATCTCAAGCATGCCGCTTCTAGCATGACAACATCCACGGGAGGATGATGGTCGGTCAGAATTGCATTTCTCCATGTGCCATAGGAAAGGATCTTAGGCTGGTAAACATCGTAGTCTCATCGGTCTCAACAATGAATGCAAATTCATCTCGCCATGGGGAATACCTAAAATCGAGGAGTATCAGAAACCATTTCTCGAACGATGAACTTGAAGTTTTGACTTTTTGTCCTTAAACTCCATCACTGCAGCTGTCCCGCAAATGATTGCCTAGGCGAGTTCGGTAGTTGACGGCTACTAGGTAAATCTAGAAAGGGGTACCAACCGCTTAATAGCTGATATGAGTGATCGATGAGCTAGCGCTTAAGCATTGGAAGTCTGGTAAAGGTAGCTTCCACACCTAAAATCGGTAGCTCTGACCTTAGCTGAGGTAGGGCAATTTGTTCACAGACATTTCGAGTTTCCGAATCAAGAATGGCTTTGGAATTCAAGTAAAATGGGCAAGCTTCCAATCGGCGCATAGTGTTTCTGCCATATTTGGAGGATATTGACACGACCAGATCGCAAACAAACCGCATAGTAATTTACGGTGAGATTGAAATTATCTTCACAACTGTGTAGACAATCTGTAGTCATCACGAGATACAGTAATGTCTATCCACTAGAACAAACATTGGCAGACCAGGTATCAAATTATAAGAGCCCTCATAATGCTTCCTAGCATGCGGCACCATGCTGCCATGCAAGCAGGTGGGCATGCTCTGTGGCGGGTTCGAATAGCGTTTGAAATTCCGGAAATATCCCTGGATACCACCTACCACAGCATATGCCCGCCATGTCCCAAACGTAATTCCATATCTGATATCAGTTGTTCCGTCAAAGCTCTGCAAGAACTGAAGACGAGGTGGTGCGGGTATGCGAACGTCTCCAAGTGGCGTATATTGTAGAATCGGTGCCCACTGAGGTCATTGAGATTTCGCATAGAAGTTTCCACCAGACGCATACATGTAAAGGAGATTTCTGCAAGATGTATCGACGCGTTGTTGCGCGTATGCGAATGTCCCCAGGTGACATATGCGGTATAAGCGGTGCTCCACAGCGGATCATTGAGGCTTCGCGCAAAGTAGTTTCCGCCAGCTACATACACGCAAATCACTAGAAGCAAGGTCATACAAACAGCATTGCGTTCCATAATTGTGAATTTTGTAGGCCCATTTGTCCACCAGTATTTTCGCCGTCGTCGAAATGATGCGTTCTCCGTCTGCGAAGCTCATTGGCAGAAATCCATCATATCACCGTATTTAGCATAGGTATAAATCCGCGCTCATTGACATTAGCCCTTGCGTCAAGCCTTAGTTCAAGTTGCGATCGTAGACGAGAGTCGCGAGAGGAAAGGTTTTCGTCGCGAGAGTGATCTGATGTCGGTTGTGTGATGATGCGGTGAGCACATCTGGTAGCCTCAAGGTCAGTCTTGGCTGGGTCTTCGGAAGTGACGTTGATAATGCGCCTTGGTTGAGGAGTGCTGCGCCGCGTGCTCTCGCGGATGTTGTCTTGGACTTCGAGGTTCTAGAAAAAGCGGGGCGGCGGGAGGATTTGAACTTTATTGTGACATCTACCAAAGTACATCTACTTCACACATTCCACAACCACCCTTTCTCCGAAGAACATGCCCATTTCATAAGCAAATGCGAATGTCAGACGAAGAATTTCACAGAAATAACCGTTGATTTCGTCTAAAAATGGGATATTTGACGCGCCAGAGAAGACAAGATGAACGAGGCCACAGTACCTCGAATGTCCTACCCAAGTCGCGGTACCTGCTTCGATAGGGGAGAGAGTGTGTGCATATGGTAGACATCGTGGCACGTGGTAATTTGCGAATTCATCATAAAACTAAAAATGGAACTCAACTAATCTATGACAGGCCGTTAAAATCATGAATGCAGCGCAAACCTCCTACCAAAAATCCTCCCTTTCGCCTTTAATACTCCACCCGATCGCTCGAGCAAATCTATCCCTATGGACTCTAAAGTGTCCCTTAGTCCCTCCCAAAAACGCTTTTCCAGATACCAAGCCTAGTTTGCTGTTCCCAAACAGAAACAAGAAGAAATTCATCATTCGTGCCTAACCAGACCATTCGAGAGGGACTGCGACTGCTGAACCTGGGCCACAGCAGCTATACCTGTTGCATCTAAATCATCCTCGTGTCTAAACGTTCTTTTTCTTTTCGAGGGAAGTAGGGTCTTCCTCCTCTTGCATCTCTTCTACCTCTTCGACCTTTTTCGTCTCTTTCGTCTTTTTATCCTCGAGATCTTCGAGTGTCTTCTTGAGGGCTTTGATTTCGTCCTCCCATACCTCAATATCCTGTTGGTTTGGGCCGTTCGGCGGCTCTTTCAACCTCTCCTTGTAAATGTCAAGTTCGCACTTTACTATATCCCGCTTCGCAGTGTAAATATCACATTGCTTTCTGCTCGCTGCAGCCAACACGAGGTTGCCATTTCTCTTCGCTTCTCTTGCTTCCATATTATAATCTAACTTCTTCTCATCCAGTCGCTTGTACTCTTGGTCGAGATCGACCTCCTTTTGGTCTAGCATCGCGTCAGCTCTGACATGATATTATTATGATGCACAGTCATCGGCTACCTCTATTCACCGGTACCGGTAACGCTTTTCCTGTCGCCGAACCGTTGGACACCATGAAGTTAGGGACTGTGAGAAGACCGTACATCTCAATCGACCGCGCGCCGATGACGAGATCCGCGTGAGGATGAGGCGATATAAGGAATCGCATATCCCTAATCACTCTTGTACCCCCCTTACGGTACCACGTCAAGTTTATCGCGGCTATTGGGATCTCAGACGATGTCAGTATCACCGCACGAAGTTTGCAAAGACAAGAGTTACCATTTTCTCATTCGTTATACCGATGCCTCCTCGCTTCTCGTGATTCTTTAATTCCCGAAAGCTCGATTCCGAATATCCCAGCTCCTCCACGAAGGCTCTGGATACGATATTTCCCTGCATATTGCCAGTGTCAATGATGCAGCCAGCAAGTTTCGCGACCGGGTCGATGTCGGGGTCGCGGCGTGCGGTCAAGACGTAGACCTCTTGGTTCCATGGTGAAGAGAAATTCTATGACTATGTCTTAGCATGTGATGGAATGCACCAGTGGTTCTTGCATGAGTGCTTCCGCCCCAGTAAAGCTTCCCTTCGTCACGTACCTCTGTTGACACACGGTTTAATTTCCTCTGCTCAACCATTGTTTGTTTCGGGACTCCAACACAGAAAAGTTTTCTGATGCCGTTGGCAATGGTATGCAGTAGCTTTTTCTTCGTCGCAAATCCAGCCTGATTGTCAACCACTGCCTGATGTTCAGCAATAAATTCGGGGTTATTTTCGACCAATGTGGTGTGTGAGGTATCTGATAAATGAGATCGAGATATAGAGAGCGAAGTCGAGTGTTTTCGACGGTTGTCACCGTTTTCGGGCGATAAAAAACGTTCTGTCGTGTCTAAAATTTACATCAGTATGTAAGACTGCACATGCAGGCGGCAAATCATACCAGCAGAGCTGACTAGGCCAGCATCAACCGCCATAGGTTTCGAATACGACATCAACTTAGTCGGAGTATTGGTCAATTCAAACGAATCTGATGTTGTGGAAATATGCTTGCTGTCAATCTGTCAAATCGTTTCGCTTCCGGGCTTCCCTATCGTTCTTTATATACCGTACAGAGTCTGGCAGCTTCTATGAAGAGCCTACCTGAGTCACCGAGGGGCCGCTCAAGTTCTAGCAAGAAAATTGCTGATTTGCCTAATGTGCCTTTTCGCTGCCTCGAAATGAGCTAAGGGAAAACAGATAGTGTTGAAAATGGCAGGGTAGTTTTCATTGTTCTCGGAAATACCCTGTAAGGACCCCAAAATCCTGCGCAGCAGTGGAGCGGTGAATATTTTGGGGCCATCAGCTAACACGCCCTTTTTTTTTAGCATGGAGAGCCCAGAAGATGTTCCCGTGTCGTATAATGGCATCTTCCGGGGAGGTTTGTTGTATTGCCACATGTTGGGAGTATTTAGTAGGAGGAGCATTGAGACACAACCAGTCAGTTCGATTCGAACGGAACCCACGGAGAATATTCGTAACGGGCGCAAACTTATGGACAGTCACAGCCAACGAATTCGGAAGAATTTTCATGTAACGAGTTGCATTGTGATTCCAAGCGGAATGTGTTGGATCATTTTCTCAATCATCTTTTCTTTTGGACAAAAGGCTTTCTTAAACAAATACTGCTCATAGCAGATGACGGTTTCAAGTGATGAGCGCTATCTGTGACCACTGAGAATCCATTCTATGCTGCAGAATGATTACTGTTGCCTTTGAGTAGAGCCTCACTCTACTTCCTCTTTTGGCCTTCTGCATGCTTTTCTGGCTTCCTACCTGTTTTTGCGCAGATTTTCACAGGCAAGGGTGGCGCATATCAGTGTGGTTACACATGAATTAGAATCGAAACTCTATGTGCTTCGCTCCTCTGCCGGCGATTGTTTCTTGAAATTTCTTGTGCTTCATCGCTGTTCGCTCTTCAACTCGGTATTTGCAATATCAGCGATGCGTTCATGCTGAAGTGCATTTGTATTCGAGAGTACTTTTCCACTTGGGTAGGAAATAATTATCGTTATTTTACGGCGCCGTGATGAGCGAGCGGTTGCTTTCCTGCCTCAGCCTTGCTGCACATATATTAAATGCACGAACAACACCGAGCATATTCTCGTGGCCGATCAGAGAATTTTCATTTCTTTCCCCCTCCATATTTTGTTCTCGAGCTTCATAGGAGACCGACCTTCTGAACATATTCAAAATCACATGAGGAGCATAGATTTTCTGGCAATGGCGAAAATACAGGTCACCTCGCCATGATTTCAGTGTACTTTACAATGCTCTTTCGTTTCTTAATTCATCGTTTTCCATGAGTCTTCGTCCTCTTGAACACAGTTGATTTTGGCCATAAGCTGCCGCCGCCTGCGTTGGGCGAGACTGGCTGCTCTCAATTAGCCAATAACCTTCAGGTGTCGTCAGCCATCGTGTACACGGACTTTGCGTGCAATCATGATACACGGATAAATGACCGCATGCTCCGCAGCATATTGCGCAGCACGCTGCAATTCTGGGATTACCAGATAAAAGGCATATAGGTCCTAAGAGCACATCCGTATCAGTGTTCACATAGTCTCCGCCATTAAATATCAGCTTGTTGCTGTGCAGCCAATTTCGTATACACATATTCCCATATTTCCACAATGACTCGAGATTTGCAATTGTCAAGACGCTCCACTGACACATCTAATCGATCTCCACTGACATCACCTCAGCCGAGCCCAACAGTATGCGGTAGCGATGTTGGTGATAACCATGCGCCTGATTCTCATATGGGAAACACAGCTCCAGTCCAAATTCAAGTTCCCAAAGATCCATTGCCAGGCTGGCCAATGGTTACAAAACTGATAACCGATGTCCCCGACTTCGAAGCATTTCCCTCATTCAGGGCTCTCAATATCAAGAGTCTGCTTTATTACCAAGCAGAACTAGATGATATACAAAGGCGCCTTCATAAACTTGAGTATGAAGATAACATACTCGGCGAACGACTGGGGCTTGAGGATGCTCGGGAATGGGGTAAAAGGGCTGATTATATCATGGCGTGTGAATATGAAGACCAGGCTCATCGAAAACAATGGGAGCTCATTCAGAGAATGCGCAAAGTACTGAAAGCTTACAGTGAGCAATGATTTCGGTTCCAAGTCAATCGTTTGGGAAAGAAAAGCTTTGGTTAACTTGCTTCATCTCAGACAAAGCACTTCTCCAGTACGCCCAAATAAATGCACTTCCAAAAGCCGATCCAGACAATGTCGAAGGTTTTCGCACATGGTTAAAACTCGACAGCAAATATTGCGTATCAGGTGCAGGTGCCCATTCATGGGGGACATTGAATAAGGACCCTCGGAACACAAAATTGCATCCTAAACAATTTTTCTCTCTCCTGTTCACTCTTTTCTGGCCTCGAAAAGTTCCAGACGATGGTTTGGATCTCATTGTTCCAAGAAAAGGCGAAAAAGTTG
This sequence comes from Rutstroemia sp. NJR-2017a BBW, assembly GCA_002946425.1. Lineage (NCBI taxonomy): Eukaryota > Fungi > Ascomycota > Leotiomycetes > Helotiales > Rutstroemiaceae > Rutstroemia > Rutstroemia sp. NJR-2017a BBW. The sequence continues at coordinate 108,284 of NJPT01000039.1, forward strand.
ACGGGCTCACACGCTGGGTAGCGAATGAATTTGTCCCGTTTTGGCAGTCTCTGAAGAACAGCCTACGATGGGAAAAGTCTCCGTGCCAGTGTCTACCTCATTTCTTCACCCGGAAGGGGAATATTTCCGAAAAGGAAAAGAGTAAAGGCCACATCTCAAGGATATTCTTCTCAGCAACGTCATGTTTCAGAAGAAAGCCCTCCGGACTCACCGAGCAGAAGTCGAAAAAGGGAGCTGGGTCCCTCAGCCAGGGTCTTAACATATACACCCAAAGCAAAATGTTACGCTTCACCTCTTCGGTCGCAACCGTGTTAGCCTGCCTTCTGCCAACTGTAGCCATAGCAGTGCTCGCAAACCTAAGTTCAATCAAAGAAATTCTCGGCGTCATTGCAGCATTTACGGCAATATTTGCGGTTGGTCTTATGTGGCTCACAGACGGGACTACGTCCAGGGTTGAGATTTTTACGGCTACAGCTGCGTGAGTATCTACCTTCTTCATGTTTCACTTTCACTTTCCACTATCCTGCTAATACAGTCTAGGTTCTCTGCTGTGATGGTGGTGTTTGCGCAGAATCAGAATGTGGGGCCATATGCAACGGTTCCCAAGGGCCCGGGGCTGAATGGTACATATTCCAATGTGACGATTGGCAGACTGTGATGGACTGTGATGGCGCATTTTCACTCATTTCTCTGTCTGGAGGCACGAAAGGGCTAAACAACATTATAGCGATGCTTTCCATTGAATTCTTGTGATTTCAACATACAGGTAGGGGGGGTACATACGTTGGTTGGAAAGTACCAAGCGAGTTTTACGATGACCAACGACTTCACGAATTAACGAGCACAACTACGGCGGCAATTTGTTTGTATCTAATTAGTTCAAATTCTTTGTATAACCAATTAAATCTGCCAAAATTGTGCCTCACGGAAAGACGTCCAAGCTCAATGTTTAAGATTTCCATTTCAAGATAATGCGTCCGCAGCCCGTCACTACCCCTCTTTCGACAGCTCAGCATCGCATGATAGTAAGCAGCCACTGAGGCTCAACCACTATCTTTATCCATAGTACATTACACCTTCCGTGAATCACTTTGGCTTAAGCAGTTACCGAGCTGCCACAGCATGCCCTCATTCCAAGCCAGGATTATGTAACAGGCAAATGCTGGTTTTGAATCCTCAACAGCCCTTCATCATCGCCAGATCGAGAATGTTCACCGTAAAACTTTGGAATACGAGTCTCAAATGAGCTGGTAGCGGAATGCGGGGTTCGCAATCCTTCCGTTCGATTTCTTCACCGTATAATGGCCCGCTTCAAAGCAACAGATGCGAACCATGTGCGAACCAATTTGCAAACCGTGGGGTCGAGTCTCAAAGAAGATCGAGATTGGGGCCATACGCAAAGGAAATCTTAGGTCATCAATCGTGGCACAAGCTGCGCCAAATAGCCCGCGATATGAGAAAGTGTGTGATCGGAGGCTGTGAATGAGGGATATATCAAGTGACCTTCCGGTATCAACCGCATGCATCTTGCAGGTTTGAATGAAACGTTTCGTTATCGGCAATCAGATGAAAGGTGTGTTACAGTGCGGATGAAGATCATTTTTGCTTCGCCCTCAGCCTGCATGAACTAACATTGGCAAGGTCACGCTGACAGATTCGGTGATGGCTCAAGAAGTACGGGCTGTGCCCTGATGGCTTGTCGAGCAAACCCCAGCTTCTCTTTCGGAGAAAGCGATCGAAACTTGCTTTGAGCCTCATCTAATCTCGAATCTTCGATGCTACACCTTCTAGTCATTGCTTACATGTCTCTCGACAGCTTTGTCGTAGCACCGAACTGACGTTTCGCCATCATCCTCTTCGCAGCATCAACTCCGCTGATACTGGCAAACGCCATCGCCCAACCAATCTCTCTATGCATATGGGTGTTCCGAGCCTTTTCACCATTCCAGACCAAGCCCTCCTTTCCACCTCTCAGAGGCCTCCCATAATCCAGTACAGATTCATTCCCCCCATTATCCTCCTCAACCACAACTTCATGCCCCTCCCACTCCCCAAAGGTCAACCTCCTAATCCCATCCGCGTATATTATTAGCACAACCAGACCCGAAATTGGCACACCCACCACCCAATACACCCAGAACATCGACTTCCCAGGGGCGAACTCCCCATCTAGCGTAAGGATTGCTGCTACGATAGAGAAAGGAAGGAGGATCGCGCCAAGGTATGTTATCCGGTTTATGCAGCGCTGCGTCCTGATGTCTGTTTCTGCGGTGATAAGCGCACTTGAGGAGGGTGAGATCAAATCAGGTAGGCGTTGATTGAGAGTCTCAAGGAGATAGGACCAGTCTTCAAGGCGGACCTGGTCTGCAAGTGGTAGATGAGTTGCGTCGGTTTGACCGTGAGAAATGAAGCAGAGCTTCTCCATGCGGATGTTTGCGCGCAACATATCTTTGATGTTGAAGATTTCATCCGCGGTCCATACCGTGGTACCGAAAGTTGGAAACTCAGCCAGGAAGTCCGCCCAATTCTCCATGCAAAACTCCGAGAGCACATCCCGCAGTGCGTTGAAGTCTAATTCTATGTTGGCGGTCGCTGCTCGTAGGACATGTTCGCGCAAACTTTCTGCATGATCTGAAGCTATTCCAAAGGACTGCAGTACCTGAGCTTCATGCCCACTCAGAGCTTTATTTCTAGGTTGACGCCATAGTTCGTCCAGCGGTTCATCAGACAACAACAGCAACACTACGCTGCCATCAGTTTATGCTCGCAACTATTTCATCTATAAATAAGGCAACGTTACTTACCGGAATCCCTATCATTCCCCTCGCCAGAAGCCCAAAGAGTAACGCGACACAGCACAATCTCTCTACGATCATCGATCCGTACCGAAAATCTTTGCGTCCCATCTTCATCAACCTGAGTCTTCTCATATCTACTGCCGCCACTCCTCATAACAATCTTCGGATAATCCAGCGCGAAAATCTTATTCCTTCTTTCTTCATCCGGAGCTCCCCTCGCTTTCCTACTCGTCCTGAATCGACATCTACTTCGCAGCAAATGAGACTCAATCGCCTCGGTCTCAACCCGCGCATGAGACGCAAAAGTCCGCAAGTATTCGATTCCTGCTCCCGGGGATGACACCATATACAACTTCGTAGCACGTTCTTTTCCGTCCTGAGAATCACACAGGTGGTCTTTGAATTCTATAATATCAGAGAAGTGCCTTTTGTGTATCGAGTTCTTGCTGTGCTCGATTAGAGAGGCGATCCAAGTTTCCGCCGGGGAAGGGTCCTTTTGGAGATGTTTGTGCTCTGACATCTCAGATGTCTGAGAGATAGTGTTCTCCATTTGCAGTATAGACCGAGATTTCAAGAGTTCTTGAATGGAAATAAGGTGTTAAATATTTCATGAAACATTCGCCCTTTGATTCACATGCTCTTTCAGACTGACCTTCAGAGCCGCAGTGCTGCTACAAGGTTCTCAAAACAGCTCGCAACCCGACAAAATCGTGTAAATGCGGTTGTAAAAGTGGAAAGCATGTACCTTTATGTATTTTAGACATCACTCGATATCCTTAAGACCATGAGGATATAAACCTTATTTCAATAGAAAAAGTAGTCATGATCACATGAGCGCTGAGACATGTACTCATCAGGCGTAACGTTTTATACGAAGCTCGTGATGGGTTTCTGACCCCTGCACTTCGTTCAATCTAGGCAGTGAGTCAGAAATTGTATGTATTCCATCAAACACCACCTCACCATTTTCTCGCACTGGCACCTCCGGTGATTTTTCACGCGCAGCGTTTCTGCTCATATGATTATCTTCGTTGCACCAGGATTGAAACACTGCGGCCAAAGTAGGAAGCGGAGTCTAAAAGCCGGACCCCAGCTTCGTAACCTACATCGCAAAGTAATCACAGTTGATAGCAATCATCGAGCAAGAGGATATAGTTATTGACTCATCAATTTCCATACAATACAGCAATCTCTCCTTGACTCATTGACGCATTCTGTGCATTACACTCATGACCACCCGATTAGGAACAACTAATGCCTACAGCGCCTATCGCCTAAACCCCAAAGAACCAGACGCCATTACACTATTCACGTTCCAAATAATTTAGACAATGAACCTCTTACTTCCTTCCACCAATCCATCAGACAACTTCACAATGCTCGTCCACTCGGGCGCAAATCGCTGCGCTTCATCCAACGCCGGTATCGCACCAGGAGTATTATGATCACTCCACAAGCAAACAACTTGTCCAGTTCGGCCTTCTTCCCCAGGTCTCTTGTCATCGCTAATCGGCCATTCGACATCGACATCCCATGGCTTATTCCAGTCGCGGTGCCAAAGCTTGATTTGGTCGCTTCCGCTGTCTGGAACGTCATCCCACCGCTCCTCACTTTTCGCTGAGCCGTGGACCTTGAACTCTATGAAGGGATCATCGAAACGGAGCACACATGCACGAGTTTCTTGGCCAAGAATGTGGAACGTGGCTTTGTTTTCACCTGGAACACGAGTCGTGTTGAATTGGAGCCATTCCGTGTATCCTTTCTCGGGAGGAACACCATCAACCACATTGTCCACGACCTGCGGCAGCAGTCCTTCGTATGAGCAGAAGCTTAGGCCTGAGCGAATCTTTGGGTTCGTGGTGCACTCAATCTTCTGACCCGCGGCACTCGGAATCGCTGAGATGATTTCGCGAATATACTCCTCGATACCGACAAGTGTAACTGTGTTGATGCCACTATCAAGATCAACCGTCTGCTGGAAGTATGCCTTGTAGCGACTGTTTGGCGAGAATGGGAAGGCTACAAGGTTGTAAATCAAGGTGCCGATGAAGACCAAGAAGAAGAATGTTGGTAAATGATGCGTTAGACGATGAATGAAAGGAGTGACCGGCAAAAGCAAAAGGATCGAGAATATTGCGACAAAAAGGTATGGTACAAGGAGAACACTGCCGTCGGTACCAGTCTGATGTATAGCAGCGACGAGAAAAAGACCAACCTGACCGAGAACAACTAGTATGAACGGACCTATTAACAGGAACTGTAAAAGCCACGTCCATGTAGGTAATTTCGACGACCATTCCTGTTCGTCGCCGTAAGCATGTTTTTTATGGTTGTCTTTGTCATTAGGCCCGTCAAATGATTCTGGAACGATTTGTCGATAACGGTTGGCAAAGGTGGTGTTAATGGATGAGCGATGGCTAATTCTGCCAACCAAAGGGGTCGTCTCCGTCGCATCCGTTTCCTCCACAGCCTCATCGCTGTTATCTGCGGCCCCATCAGAACTTGTGATAGGCTGGGCATCCTGGACAGGCTCATGTTCATCATGCAATGCTTCGATGACCGATGTTTTGGTTGGCAGAGCGAATTGTTCGCAGAGAGCGACCAATGTGGCGAGGAATATAGCAGCCTCGTAGAAAAGAAACAAGTAGCCACCGCTGACCTTGAATCGATCTTCGAAGACAGTTCCAGCGACAAGAACCAGCCAGCCCAATAGGAACATCCACATAAGAGCATAACCTCTATGTAGTGCAGATGGTCTCACGAAGTTGCAACCCGCCATCAGGAACCAGAATACGGAGAAGAATATGGTGGCGGACATGCTCCATACAGAGTAGGGCGAGGAGTAGATTATAAGTGGGTTGAATTTGTTGATCAAAAATGCACAACCGAATGTGACCGCGCCTGAGACTGCCAATGAGAGCGGAAATCGGGAGGCGCCCCGCCATCCACCAAGAGATATTGCTTCGCTTTCATGACCTTTGGGTTTGATGGATCCAGTGAAAAAATAGAACTTGTCTTGGCGATTGATGACGTATGATACAGCAAAGAGTATCAAGGGAGATGCGATGAGCAGCGTCAAAGACCATGCAAAGAGGGTACGTAAGGAGAAAACTGCGAAGACGCAACCAAAAATATCAAACCAGACACCAGCAGTAGCCTTGCCGTTGTTGACTTTTCCAATTTTGTCGTCATTTCGCGGTCCTACAAATGTATTGCTAGTATCAGATGTGAGACTTCGAACAGTTGCAATTGAAGCGGACAGCATATGCCAGACAGAGTCGATTGAAGTGTGCTTGGCATCATCTTGTTCGGTATGATATTGAGATCTCGGTCTCCAGAATGCAACGTCAAGTCCCCGATACCCTTCAGCTTTGAACACAACGTAGTCGGTCTCACTTCTTATGAAGCCAGAGGAGAACGCATCAGAACTAACAACAGTACCGAATGGATGCTTAGCATGTCCGTATGCGCGAGTAACTTCGGTATCCGTACTCCGGAACAAAGTAGCTCGACCACCAGCACCAGCGCCTTCCAAATTGAGGAAAGTATGAACGAATTTCGCCATGGGATGGGACAAAAATGCCTTAGCACCATAAAGACCATCTTCTTCCCCATTGTTGAACAGCGCAACGAATCCTTTATTTGGTCGGTTTTCCGGCGTGGTAAAGTAACGGATTAGTTGGAGAGCAGTAATGACACCGACTCCATCATCCGTCGCGCCAAAGCCGGTCGAGACACTGTCAAAATGGGCATTGACCATCACGCCGCCTCTGCCATGGGTTTTGCTCGTCGCGCTGACGGATCCTGATTTCCACCATTCGCCCTCTTCATCATCGCGTCCGCGCACATAGACAATGATGTTGATCCCCTCAAAATACACACTCACTCCAAGCTTGCGACCTTTGACTCCGATGCGAGTGAGAGCGTTGCTGGAATAGTTCGACAGCAAATCATTGAAGACTGTGACGGCCGGCGAGACCTTTCTTGTGCGAAGCTCGTCATGGCTTTCTGTAACGCTGTCGTCGGTAATAGTAGTATCGTTATCCGACTCGGGATTGAATTCCGAAATGTCTGTCGGTTGCGCCGTTTCTTCTGTTGTGTATTCCACGCCATTGTGCTCCAGAATCTCTCCGATTCTTTGCAATAGCCAATTCCTAACGTTGTCATTCTGGCGACTGTTGTATGGATGGTAACCGTTGCTCAAAGTCGTTAGGTCGAGCCATGCTTCTGTGAGGTTGATGCCATCGTATAGTGTCGGGTTTTCTGGCGCAGCAGGGACAGTTTCGTGGATAATCAGTAATGGAATGAAGATAGCTAAGTATACTAGTACGATAATCGAAGTCACCGCCATCGGTATGAACGAGGTTGGGTTATAACATCTCATCGTGGGTGAGAGGGGAGGAGTATTTTAGGAGTCGAAGGTAGATGGTTGCTAAAACAAAGTCCAGTATTTACATGGCATGACAGGATTTAAATGCACCTGCAAAGCTCGATCGAGCGGTATGGCAAGAACGGCCGCTATTTGGCGGCAAGATGAGAAGGAGAAAGGTGATACTTTGTTTGAGGAGGCGCAGAATCAAAGAAACGCGATAATGAAGTTCGTCGCAACTTCTTGAACGGGGTAGGCGCGGGCGGAACGGAGAATGATTCATCCGATGACATATCTCGCAATGCCTCGCGACAACTTCATTTGTATAATTCTTGCTAGCTAGAATTATTATATGCTTTTTTCCTTCAGCAAAAGTCGTTTTACCGCCCACTATGTTCTTCGAATTCTTGGAGTTCCGAATGTTAGCTTTTAAAGATCATTTGCAAGCGTTTATGGAAAATAAACATCTAGTTTCTTCAATCCACGTTCTCCTTTTCAGCCCATCAATCGCCCTTCGGTAATTCGTTTGGTATCAGTGTCAGCAGGTTTTCTCATTAGCTCGAGTGTTGTCCCTGAAGAGACCCTGGAAAGGCTTGGTTCACGGGAAATGGAGATGAATATTGGCGGCTAGAGATGTCAAGAAGTCAACGAGCATAATACACTGCTATCGGTGCGTGCAAGATTAATCGAATGTAGTATGTCGAACACGCGTATAGACATATATACCAATATTCCTTATCTTCCTGGTCAAAATGGTTCTCTTTCCGTTCCCTCCTCAAACTATCCTCGTCACTGCTGCGTTATCCGTCCAATCACCCTTATCATAAGTATGGTATACATAAATGCCAGAAAGTAACTGCTTATACTTCTTCCCCACCATCCCAGCTGCAGACAGATTAAATCCCTCGTATATATCAAGTGAAGAACACATGAAGTAGTCACATTCTAGAGTTTCAATTCTTCGGGATGATTTTGGCATTAATTGGCATCAAATTACTCCTCATGTTAAATATCAGAAATACGAAATCGATAACTCCCGTTATGTACTACCCATGTGTCTGTACCACAGTCTTATGTATGGTTACATTCCAGTAACCATCACTTTGCTGATTACCCTTTGCAAGATTGGACTCGCTGCTGTTACTCGCAATTGACATGGAAGCCTCCGAATGATTATCTCCTTTCCTATCACCTCTCTCAAGATCCCTCAACTCTTCACCATGTTCAATAACAGTGATCACTCCCGTCTCCGCAAAAGTCTCATGTCGTTGGAATGCTTCGGTGTTACCAGTGGCCTTGCTCCGAATATATCCCTTTCCCCCACGAGTTGCATCACTCTGACCGCTTGGACCAGTAGTCGAAATGCCGAAGAAGTTCTGAAATAATGGACGCAGTGTAGCTAGTGACGAGGCTGTAATTCCGATACCAGTTTCGAGGGTAGACCAGACCGCTACACCGGTGGTGGAATATAGGAAGTCGTCGACATCGTTGAGAGTTTGGAGATATGGGAGTCGAACGATAGTTGCGCTCGATGCACTTTGAATAGTTAGTATGGATTTCAGAGAACAAGGTGAGGAAGACATACAGAGCGCCTGCTGCCAACACAAGTATCACAGATGTCTTCGTTCTTTGATTCATCTGCAAGTTCCAGATCAAGAAGATAGGAAGGATACTGAAAGTCCAGTCGGTTACACATGAGATACCGGAATATCCAATGAAACAATTTGAAACAAGTGGCCCCTCGATACAGGTTCCTTTGGATGAGCTTTCGGTGCCGGCGTGGAACTTGTATCGATCCCAGAAGTATGAGGTAGGTCGGCATTGTAGGACAAATAGTATGAAGAAGAAAAGGCTGTAAACTTCACTAACGATGAAGACAGTCCAAATAATGATTTTATGGATCTTGACTACACAAAGTCGTAGCAAGAATATTGCGATACTGGCTTTGAGTGCCATGTTGCAGAGAACATAAAGGGGTTCGCATGTCCACCAAGCCTATACTTCGTTAGAAGATTTCATGAGGATAACATTACAAGGCATCGTACCTGCATTGCTCGTGAGAAATTTTCAACTGGAATATCGGCATAATGTTGTCCAGTGCCATAGTGAATCCCAGTGAGCACATGGGCAATATAGATAATGAAAGAGATCTGCGCAGGTTAGGAGAGTACTTGTGCGGATGAAGATATACACACCTGCGCTGCTACAGCAAGCCAATCATCTGCCGCGAATGCTTTAATCACGAAAGCACGACAATAGATCCGGAGTGAGGTTCCTATCATTGAGAGGACTAACGAAGCGATTGCGACGCCGGCAATTTGTGGCGCTCGGGAATCCCCCATCTTGAAAGTATCCGAATGTGAAAAACCGAGTATCAAGTTTGATAGTAACGCAGATAGCAAACTACCACACGCTTTGTGGAGATCAGGAGAGAATGGGTGCGGAGTATCACGACCAGTCTTCGGGGTGTTTGAGGAATAATATATGGAGATGTCTGCTGCACACTCCATTGAGCTATTCTTGCCATGTAGGTAGAGAGGCAATTGGTAGCTCTAGTTGATAGACAGCTGATGCAATTCTCCATGGATCGCCACTCCCGAAATCCCAATGCATGGATCTTGTCGATCATGGTGTGTTCAGGGTCAACAGGTGGCAGCGGGATTATTAGTCAAACCTCAGAAGCCAATGCATTGGTATCTTGATGTTGCCAAGAGATTAAGAGAATTAAGACTTTTCAATGCAAGACCCTCGTGTAACCGCCCAGAAATAAAAGGAACTACCAAATGGAGTGATGTTGATCAAGAAAGTTGGGAATATTCACCATTCATGAGTCAGTGACCCGGCTCAGGGAGTGGTTCCAGTTCTGTGTAACACATCGTCCCGAAAGTATGGGAAAGGGGGTAATGCTGGCGCGAGCGCAGATAAAGACAAGCGAAATAGCAAGAATAACTAGTGAATAATATAATAACAGCCAGGCGCTAGTTCATTTCCTGTGGGGGAGCCGGAGCCACCTCCACCTTTGGGGTAAAAGTCCAGGCTCATCATTGTTTTTCTACACTCAATTTTGGTGCAAAGCCGATGGTCGTGACAGAAGATATCAGGCAGCTGGATGCAATTACTGGGACTATTCCGTTGTTCATATCTTCGCTTGGGAGTGCAATGGTAGCAATGTCGAAAGACCACAAGCAGACACTGCACTACGGTCTACACCCTTAGATGATCTTTCTCCAGGAATGGAACCGATAAAGAAATTGGTTTGAGGTTCTAGTGTGAACTCGTAACCTTAGACTGTCTCTCGCTGCTCGGGGCGATTAGCTTCCCCAACTACCAAGCAATAAAGACGTAGCCAGAGACCCACATACTATGAGCGTAGACCAACTGCTTACTTTCCTCCTCATCTGAGAGCATCAGCACGTGTGGATACTAACATCCTATCCTAGGGCCAATGAAGAATATTGATTAGTTCTTGATGTTCATCCTACGCAGTTGCAGATCTTTAGTTGAGCAATTGACCTGCCGGTAGAGCTTTCTATCGCCTCAACCGCGATAAGCACACACGGGAAGTAAGGGGATAGAGGGAAGTAATGTAGAATAGGGGTCTTCCTTAAATTGCCCACTTGCATTCTTTCTTCCAATCTCATCCACTAAAAATCAGTATCCCGTAGTTTAACTCGGCCAGCATAGTGTCCAATGTGCTTAGTACCCGCCCTATGGATATTATGAAAGTATCAGCTACAGATCTCAGCGTGGCATATGAAGCGTTCCCCTCACAGGAAGGAGCAGATGCTCCGATTTGCGATACAAATATCGTCGATATAGGTCCACAACTTAAAGTTTGAGGGCGCTGGACGAGTAGCTCATCAACGGCTCATTCTCCAGAGATGGACATGAACCAAGTGGTCGGGTTATCAAAATGAACATGGCTAGATCCTCTCTCGAAGAACTCTCGTTCTATTGGTAGGTGTCAATTGTAGGGATCAAGAGGAATATGCATATCCTTGCCACTTGCTGAATGGGATTCTGGAATCTGATGTGTAGTTTCTTTATCGTTGATCTATCAGCCCCCAATGGCTGTACTTTTGGAGAATTGGTGAGTAGATAACTGCCGAAATTGAGGTTTTTCTTTTTCCTGTTTTGGCCCAGCAGGAACCAGAAGTAATAAGGAGCTGCGTAGGTAGTGTTTCAACTCCTTACCCAGTGCTCGGACTCGTACCAAGAGATCAGCTGTATATGTTTGGGGTGGCAAGTGGGTCTCCCGATCTAATCTTGTTCTCCTCATTAAACATTCTTCTGGAGAAAACTAGAGAAGACCCATAGTGTTATTGAATTCCATACCGGATAAGGAGGGATATACAGGACTTATGTAATGATATTTCTCGTCATTGTATTGTATAATCGGTAGTACTTCGGTTGTTATGAAACTGGTCGTCGTCGGCTTTCGGGTTCGGATAACTTATGCTACTCCACATTCTACAACCATATTGGGGTAGCTCGACGGCTTCACGGGCTGTGGGGCAGTCGGGCTCCTCGGAAACGTACTGCACTGATCGGGCCGAGGCGTAAATAACACCGATCAATGAATATTGGGACAACCTCCAACTCTCTCCGCAATACACATCATACTTCGTGTTACAACCTCTTCCCAATATCTCAACATTTCCCTCAAGGAATTGAAATGGAAAATGGCACATTTCCAGTCACCCATTTCCTGACATCCACGACAGAGACAAAGCTTCATCCTTCACTGCTCTCTGACAATCTCATCTTCGTTGCTCAAACATCTCTGCCAACCTCCTTATCCACCCTCTCGCATCCTCACGTCGATGGCATATTTAACACCTGGGCCATTGCCGCCACCTTTCGTCGTCTGTCGATCTCTAGCTCATACGAATTTAAAGCGCGACTCAAGGCTTTCCCCTTATCGCTCTCGCATCGCATCGACAAGTCGTTGCTGTATAGGAATCGACTCGGTTGCAAACTGGTGAGTTTGAGTGGACATGGAATCTGGTGCTGACTCTCCTCCCATTCTATATCTGAGGCATTCGGACTCACAAGTTCGGATTGGTCTCGCGGAGGTGAAGAACATCATCTAGCTAGTAAGATTATTTATTATCTGAAAATTTTCTGGCTGGCTAACATCCTGAATTGACTGTCTCGCTGATAACATCAATGTCTACACCGACGCCCATACTCACCTCTCGTGCCTTAAGCTTTACAATTCACGCTTTTTTGGATTTCCCTAACTTCAATTTAGTGAAAAACCAGTTCCATCTCTTCACCCATAGGCCTGATGGCTTCTCAGCCTTATGCGAACTTGACACGCGCATGCTTGTGTCGCTATTCGAGCAACCGAACAACCATTTCGTCGATCGAGGTCTTCGAGACCAGATACTTTCCAGCTTGCCGGACAGCGAACTCCTTTCTTGCTCAACTTCACTGAGATGCCTAGAAAAGGAGATTGGCGAGAGCCCATGATATTCGCTCGAAACTCTTGTTGCTATATGGATCATCTCGTTATCGTTTCGTCGAGCTCCAGGATCCCTAGGGCTACTGTCAAGACTGCTCTGATCAGTTTCGGTATCATCCAGGGTGCTCTGAGTATATTCCGCCAAACAAGTCACGACCTGTTCCTCTTCTTCGACTTTCTCGTCTTTCACATTTTCCTCGTCTTCCTCACTTATTGTCGATTGTATGTCGAGTTCGCTATGATCAAGAAGCCAGTCGAGACGTCCCACATCATCTGGAATTACGAAATGCTCGAATTGTAGCGTCATCTCCGGAAACCTTTCGTACATCATATCCCTCAAAGTCCTAACTCGAAGTGCGATGTTGTCCGAAGCTTCTGTTCTTATCGATGAAGGACTTAATATTTCTGAGTCGCATTCAGAGTGTGCAAACGACCCACTGCCCTTACATGAAGAGGACGTTGCAATGCGCAGCTGTGGGATATGGGACGCCCGGTTGTTCTTTTGACCTTCAGGATCTTCATCGTCTAAGAACACTAGTCAGATATTATTTCGTACAGCGAGAGGGCTGTGGTATTTCATACCTTCTACCTGTCCAAGTGGTCCGAAGGCATCAGTCGTTATCTTCTTGTCCCACAAATTGCGCTCATGATGGTGTCCCAATGAACAGTCAGAGGTGGAACTGCACACGGGTATAGTATTTCTGCGATCCGTGCGAAGCATAGTTGCGATCGAGTCTTTGCAAATGGGTGCGCACATAGAAATAGTCGACACGCGCGCAGGAATTGCTTGAGTGTGCGGCTTTTCCTCAACTAGTGGAACTCGATTTTCTACCGGCGTGGCACTATTTCAGGCGCGTTTGTAGAGCGCGGGATCTCTCAAGATCTCCTGTTAAGTATCGTCCATTGTTCTCCGTCGTATGCAATATGGTTTTGTTTGGGCCGACGTTGGACACTGAGCACTTATGAATATTTGCTTGGAGATGACTTGGAAGTGAATGATTAAGTTGGTAAGTATACTGCGTTCTTTGAAGCTGAATATCAAAATGAATGTTGTGAATAATTTCATCATTCTGAACGATTACTGGGAGGAAGCTTCATTATCATTACTTCTGTTTGACCTTCTCATCCGCGAGTGTGGATGAGGAAAGGGCATATATCCAGAAAATGTGAAGGAAAGAGCGACACCTAGAGAGCAAAAGCTTGGCAGAGGCTAGACCTGACGAACTATATTGTAGAATGTTGATGGAAAGAGAATAAAGGATCAAATTCATAAGATCACTACAGCCAAGCACAGCATTATTAGAACCCGTGCAGCTTCCAACTAAAATCAGTGAAGTTCTGGAAAGTTTCTCAGTGGCATATGTCATCACCTCATCATCTATTCGACCAGGGACTTTGGATCAACCCAAACCAGAGTTGGGTGATCTTCCAAGGAGTGGGAAGCACATATTTATGATCACCTTTGGAGTCACCCGTTTCAACAAGCAACTATAGATCATCAATTACCATCAACTCAAAACTCACGTCAACCAACAGATCATCTATCCCATCTTCAACTAGAGCTACCCCATCATCCATCGCGTCCTACCAATCTTCAACTAGAACTCTCTCCAACTTCCACATCCAACCTCGAACAGAACAAACAGCGCTTACACCAAACTAACAACGCGACTACATCTTCGCCTATTATACAACTCGAACATCTCCAACCATCCAGCAAACCTCGCGCTCATCTTCATACCCATCAATCCTAGTCCCGACCTCGTTATCACGGCTTTACATATCCGTCATGAGGCGACTACAGCGCATCCCTTTCGCTCTCGCTTGTCCGTTCTTCTTCTTCTTCTTCCGCGAAACTTCCTCATGAACTTCCTTCCCCCAATCACTTCTTCCCCTGCTAGATATTCACTCAACCTTCTCCTCCGCCTGATATTAGTTCTATTTCAGTTCTATCTCCACCATCTCCATCTCCACCATCTTCATCTCTATCTTCATCTCCATCTATATCTCCCCTTTCCTCTCCCATCCCATCACCAACTATTCCACTTCTTTCCTCATGTATACACCCAACCCGACTTCATAGTAAAACCAAAGGAATTGAATATAGCCATCTTCAAAACCATTCTCCACCTACGCCCGACCCTCGAAACCATTGCGCAGATTCTGTACCTTTCTCAATCCTACCCCTATCACCCTCACCCCTTTTATTCCGTCTCTCACACCATCTACATCTCCATTTCCCCTCTCCCCGCTCTTCCCCCGCCCTCTCTCTCACTTCCTCCCCAATCTTTCCGTTATTTCTCCCCCCTTTCCTATCCCCACTCTCCTCTCGCTTTCCCACCTACTTCCCCCCCTAGAATGAAATACCCCTCGCGCTATCTCCTCTCCTCTCTTCTCGTATCAACTCTACTCATACTCAAACCTACACCTACAACCACCCCAGCAAACCCCCGCAACCCCATTCCCTCCATCACCATCTTCACGTATGTAAATTCATAATCCACACAGACACATATACATGAGTGAGCACTTAACTCATTGCTTGCTTGCTTGCTTGCTTGATTGATTTTATAGATCGCTTGTTTAACTAGTTGATTCTTCTTCGTTCCTCGCCTCCATTTCTACTAGTATGGCACAGTATAACATAATATAACCAGCATACCAGATATTCATCGTGCTATGATATGATGTAGTTGATAGGATATAATATATGTGATTTATCTTATCCATTCGATCGTTCGTTCATCCATCTACCCATTCATTCACCCGTTCATCCACCCATTTCATCCATTTCATTTCATTCCTCAAAACGCCATTCAATTAGAAGTAGAAAGGTGAAATTCCCTTCTTCCTTTATTCTTTCTTTCTGCCCTTCATTATCCATCTCCCATCCCCCCTTCCTCAACCACCCCCTACTCCTCCACTCACCCAGTCTTAACCTTCTTACTCGGCCTAACCTCCACCTCCCTATCCCCTCCCCTCCCATCCTCCCCTCCACTCTCCCCCCCCTCCTCGTCCTCACTACCTGACCCCGAACTCTCATGCGCCGAATCAAACTCCTCCGCCACCTCACTCTCATCCTCCGTCTGAAAGTCCTCATCCACACTCTCATCATCCTCATCCGCACTCCCCCTATCCGCCCTCTGCGCCACCACCTCATCATCACTACTCGCCATTTCCGGATCTCTCAGCGCCGCCGCCAACAACGCCGAATTATCCTCATCCATTTCATTCTTGACTCTCAACCCTTTAATCTTGAAGAAATCCTCCAACGGCTTCTGTTCCTCGCGGTTGATATTCGAGAACTGGGATTCGCCCGCGCCGCCCTTGAGATGCACGGTAATATCAAAAGTACGGGAGGCCGAGATGGCGCCGCCCACGCGCGAGAAGGTGATGCTGGCCGTTTGCTCGTACGTGATGTAGGTGGCTGGTTTGGGGACGAACATGAAGGCTTTTTCGAGGCAGTACAGGAAGCCTTCGCTGGCTTTGATGGAACATTTGATGCCATATTGTTGGTGGTGGCTGGAGCGAGTTAGTAGATGTGGAAGGTATTGATGAGGGAATGACATACCTTAAGAAGTCCTTGGCAGGCTGGTTAACCTTCTTGCCTGCAAGACCACGGAAGACTTGAGTGACCACTTCATGCAATGGTTGTTCGTAGTGCGGGTTCAGCTTTCCAGCATATTTCTCTTGCATGACTTCCTCTGTCATGTTGAGATCGATGGTCACCTCCTCGTCCTTCTTGAATTGCATAACCAAGAAAGGATATCTGGTTTGACCTTGTCGAAGCGGCGGATCAAGACCAATACAAATCATGAAATGTAACTCATCCGGCTTTGGTAAAACCATGAATTTCTTGATATGTTCGTACTGGATCTTGTAGTCGTATGTTTTACCACGTAATCGGAAAGAACTTTCGTACATATCGATATCGAAACGACCTCTGCGAAAGGTTAGGAAACTTTTAGAGTCATGAGCAATGCGACATACCTTGGGGTAAGATGTAGAACGTCGAGGAAGGTTGCGACTGTATCACCAGCAACATCACCAATCTCGGCTTTCTCCATCAAAGTATCGTAGAAGAGATTAGCAGCGTTCTGCTCCTCTTCATCCGCATCGCTACCAGCATCTTCACCCTCCGTTTCCTTCTTCGTCGCAACACCAGGAATATAGAATCTCATCTCAACAAGTTGGTCCTTTCCCGCTCCAGCCCTCTTTCCCTTACCACGAGCTCCCCCCAGCGCACCATTCGTGCCCGTATCGTCCTCATTCGCCGGCAATGAAAACTCCACCGCAACCTCATTCTTCCCCGCCAAATTCGTATTCGAGATCTCGGTGTAGGGAATCTCAAACGCCGGACGATTCTGAACATTGAACTGCAATTCCGCCTTCCCAAACTCTCCTTTACCCCAGTTCCATCCTCTCAGCGCATGTTCTTTATGTTCCAAATTCGTGCTATACCAATTCTTGAAGACTTTGCTCAGGCGCTCAAAATCCTATATCGCATTCATTAGACATTGAACTTGGATTGGGCACAGCACACAACCAACCTCTTGGGCAAATCCATCGAGTTGGCAGACGTCGGAATTGCGCAATAAAAGCTTGACCTCGAAGCCCTTGGATGCTCTACTCCATTGCGCTCCCGCGATGTTGCTTCCCTCCAAAGTAAAAGTATCTCCGCCACCAGAAGGCTTCCATCCAAAACCCGTTTCCGCAAATCTACATCTTCCAGACTCGCGCGAGAGATCGAGATGAATATTATCGAAACTTTCCCTATTAGATAGAGGAGGTTGATTAGCATGTGGCTTGCCGCCTTTTTGATTAATTTTTGTCGAGGCCATATTCGCTGGAAAATGGTTGCGACGAGAATGTGTTTTTGGAGGTTGGAAATTGAAGGTGGAAATTTCGACTTGAGAGTACTTACATGGCCATAATTCCGTTCCTTTCTAGCTAAAAATTTCCAAAAATTCACCGTCGAGGAAGGAACGACTTTTTCAGCGGAAGGAGAGGTTGAGAGGAAAGTCGCGTAGCTAGCAGACGCGAGTGAATTGTCGCGAGAATTAAT
Source organism: Rutstroemia sp. NJR-2017a BBW (assembly GCA_002946425.1). Classification (NCBI taxonomy): domain Eukaryota; kingdom Fungi; phylum Ascomycota; class Leotiomycetes; order Helotiales; family Rutstroemiaceae; genus Rutstroemia; species Rutstroemia sp. NJR-2017a BBW. The sequence continues at coordinate 125,983 of NJPT01000039.1, forward strand.
TAAGCCTTGATTACGTAAGCGAATATAAAATCGAAATCTAGCCCGTCACAGCAAAGCAGGTGTATTTGGGACAGCATACTCTACTACCTAATTGTTGCAGTGGATTTATATACTATACTCGAGGTTATACTTCAAAGTACCTGTATTGAAATTAACAGTTCGATCTATGGGCATTCTTGTCTGCGACCGAAATCTGCGCCAACGAGCTGACCCAGCCTTCAGACACAGAGAGAAGCTCATAGATGCTCACTTTCTCTATATTAACCTTAGTTGGCTTGCGCTCAGTATTCTCACCTTGCTACCTGTGAAGTAAGTGCTACGGTGCTCGGACAGTACCGTCTCTAATCAAACATGAGTTTTCGGTGACTCCGCGAAAAGTCTCAGATCGCTCAAAACTGTATGCAACAGGATCGGCATCAGCAGATTGCAGAGCAAAAGGTCACAACGGATACATCATGGAATAAAGAGCACTTTTGAAAACCATGCAATTCTCCCATTCTTGCTTTTTAACAATGAAGCAAGATATACATAGAAACAGTAGGAGCTATTTCGCACGGCTCGTATGGTATAAAAACTTCTAGTGAAAACCCAACGCATTCGAAACCTCCTCATGAAACGAAAAACAATGTCGGAGGTGATAGACGTGAAGTGACGCAAAAAACCAATCATTCAACACAACGCCCGCAATGGATGCCCATATTGTCCTCCGAAGGTAAGAATTCCTTTAACACAATGATCGTCCGCGTATCATAACAAAGCCAGTTCGTCCGTATCGTCCGTCCAATACCAAGGCCAACACCCACATGCAACCTTCTAAGCGCAATTCGCCTTTTCGTCCAGCATCGTGCCTTTCTCGTTTATGGGCGAGGCTTCGAGAGGAGAGCCCGCGGATTGTGATGGTGACTTCTTTCGCATAACGGCATCTTGTCCTCCCATGCGTCGACCCAATGCTCTCTCCAGCTTAGCACCCAATGCCAACTTTCCGAGGTTGTCTCTCTTCTCCGCCGACAGATCGTGACGTTGGCTTTCGAGCTTGGGGACATGTAGCTTGTCGATGCCATCCTCGATGGCAGACATTTCTTCCCGCGCGGATTCGGTGGTCTCGACTGAGATGGTGGTGTAGGTGCTGAAGCGTTTATTGCCCTTGGAGCTGACCTTATTAGGAGCCATGGTTATCAGCAGAGATCGTTGTAAAGTAGGTAGTTGGTTGATTGGGTGTGAGTAGATCGAGTGAGAGTATAGATCGAGGAGTGAATGCGAAACCACAGGAAGGCTGGCTGAAGGGCTGACGAAAGGAAGAAAGCAAAAGGAAAGGGAGAATCAACGTACACTTGGGGCCATAATAGGGCGAGAAGATTCTAATGAAGCGACCATTTTGGTAAATGCGTTTCAGAATGACACAACCGGTTCTAAGGGAAAAGTCGCCGAATCAAGAAGAGATGTCTTGCAAATTGCACTGTCAAGCGGTCCCCTAATATGAAATGGATCAAGTCGCAGAGTGGCTCGAGATGTTGTGTGATATGGGATATGGGGGGGTGTCGTGGGTGTGTGTATGGGTGTATGGGGGTTGACCAAGGCTGGGATTGAGAAAAAGATGGACTCTTCAGTTGGGTTAGTTGGGGCAGTTGGTTCAGATTGGATTTTGAGAGTGATGGGTTGTGGATAACCCTCGTCGTGTTGGGCTATGAAGTAGGCTTAGTAGACACGGTAGAATAGGAAAGTGGATCGAATCGAGGGGTGCCACGAGGAAAAGTGCGGAAAAGTAGTTAAGCACTCAAGGTCAAACAGGAGCGAGGGCGAGAAAGGGATCAACTAGGATTGATGAGAAGAGGGAAGAGGTGGGTCGAAACGTTCGGAAATGGCAAACGCACGGACGGGAGAGATTACGAAGGTGCGAAGGTCTATGTACCCAGGTACCGTACGGGCCGGCTGGTGAAAATGCGTGTGGACTTTTGGACTTTTGGACTTTTGGACTTTTGGAAGGAGTTTGGGGAGTCAGAAGTGGGAGAGTGGGAGAGTGGGAGAGTGGGCAGCTACGAGCGTGGGATGGAGAAAAGATCACTTGCAGAGTGCAGAAATAGAAGCAGAAGCACGCACATGCAAAGGCTACTATACTACTAGCATGGGTGTTGGTGGGTAAGTTAGAATAAACCTCCGTGGTACCAGGGTGGCACCATGGACACCAGAAATGGGTATGACCGTGCCAGTGAGTTCGCAACAGCAATATTCTTGAGCAATTGTTGCGATTGGAAAGAACCATTCTGTAGGCCGGCGGCGTTCACGCGTTCACGACAGAGTCAGAAACTAGCCACATTTACGAGAGGATCGAGCAACTCCAGGAGACCGCTGAAATGCTCGTGCTGCTGCTGACGGTGGCCTGATGCAATTCGCATGGAAGGCAAAAGGATTTCAGATTTAATGCAGTCAGCATTTGAGTGAATTCGCATGAAGCTCCTGCGCTCATTGGTGCATGCAGAGGGCGATCTGGGAAATCTGACGCAAATTGTGCCCAGACGTGCTTGGGTACGTAAAGATAGAAATGATTTCCCGCGTGGGCTTTTAAGAAGAAACGTGGTGTGTAGGGATCATGACTGTCACGAACTGGTTTGCGAAGTTACTTTGGAACCTGCGATACTCCCTCTACTCACGTGAAGTATACGTTAAGTAGACCTCAGTCGTACTTTCTGCATCACTTCAGACGCATCTTAATACTGGACTGGTCTGGGGAGTAGGACTGTACTACTAGACTAACAACAAAATACTCCCCGACTCTCCTGGTGGGTATGACCGTTCGCACATCAAATTGGCCCCTTGCAGATACAACAACTCTCCAACAATCATTGCCAGAGTTGAATAACCTTATGGATCCTCACGAAATCCTTACCAAACCTAACTCCCGGGAAAGATTGTCCTCGTGGTCAATCCAACGCTCTACGGGTCCAACATGTTGGGTCTAGAAACTCTATAACCTTCTATCAGCACATTGACTCGTATATTGACTCGCATCCTCATCCACATCCCTCGCCCCCATCCCTCGCCGAGTCATTCCAAGCAACACACGTCCAACGCGAGATTACACTGGAGAGTATGCAATTTGGCGAACAGCAGAAGGGAAACGAATCGTCCTCCCAATTACCCTTTCGGGAGATAGCAGCAACGAGCACAAGGCCCAAGTTCACGCCTGCGCCTCAAGACCAAGCGCAAGCTTAGGATTCCCCAACCGCTCCCAACTGCCCTAGAAACAAGCTACGAACGGCGACAAGTCTGAGGTTAATGGCTGCAGGTAGTTGACTCGCACGTGGCAAACACGATACTGTGTGATATAAATAGATTGACTTAACAAGAGCCGTTTGCTGCAATACCTTCCTGAACGGTGTGGGTGCGTTGATACAGTATCAGTAAAAAGCATCTGAAACACATAGATAGATTATGTATATCCATTCTTAGGTTGCATGCATTCAGTGAGAACCATCCCAACCAATAGGATCTTCTTCTGGCCGGCAGCTTACTGCTTCATGGGTTGGTTGCATTTTCGGCATCTCCTCTTCGGGCTCTAAAACCCCCTCCCTAGGCAAGTGGGGTCGGTCGGTCAACTACAGTACTGAGGACTTATGCAGAGTGCCGAACTGCTGGTCGGATTCTTATGCTTATTTCCGAGGGGTGAGAAGCTGCTGTTGTGGGAATGGACTCGAGATTTACAAAGGGTGGTGATGTCGTCGTGTGAGGTATACCCGGAATCCATAAGTCTGCCGAGAAACTCCCAATTAATCCCCATAGAGAAGGGAAGGGAAGTTACAGTAGTTATCAGGGAAAGATCACCTCACCCCGGACCCGAAAGAAAATTTCTCATGCCGAGACACCCTCTTGAGTCTCGACCCCACCATCTCATTTCTCCCCCCCCCAAACCAAACCAAAATCCAGACCGCACTCCATCCATCAATATCACCAGAACCTCGCTGTGCATGTGATATCGAAAACTCTAACAACTCTCCCCACAACATCAACTCCCTCTTTCATCCCGTCCGAAAATAGAACTCCGGATTAACATCCCGTCCAAAATGGTCAAAAAGCAATTCCTCAAAGAGAACAAGAAGAAATCAAAACATGCTCCTCAGGTAAGGAAGGATTCGTCATGCATGCATGCATACATGCGGATTCCAGATTCCCATGTCCGGGATGAGCAGCTAGAGTAATATGTTCGTGTCCTAGGTTCCGAGTACTGCGGATGAGTATCTTGCTGGTTAGTCATGCACTGCACTGCACCTACTTCCCTATCTATCTATCCTCAGTGCTAGAAACTGACATCCGCGTACAGCCGGCGTAGACTTTGAAGAAGCCGGCGAGAAGTGGAGAGCTGGTGATGCGGCCAAAGTAAGATTCCCATGCCATATTCCATTCTTCCTTACCTGTTCGCTTGGGGCCCGTCAAACCAAGAAATGAAACCAGAAATGAATTAAAATTTCGATCGCCACAGTCAACCAGATTTTTCGTCCGCGCGATCGACACGTATGATGAGGCGTTGAGGAGGTTCCCGGACTCGTTTGATTTGGCGTATAATAAGTAAGTTTTGCGAATGGGGGGATATCCGGATGAATGGGTGGATGAATGAAAGAATGAGTGGGTGCATGGCTGATGAGATGGTTCTTGGGACAGAGCGCGCGTGCAATATGAACTCACGCAGTATCCGAAGTTGATGGCGCAGCTGCCGGGGTCGTTGGTGGAACTTTTAGGGACGGCATTGGAGTCGAGTCGGAGGGCGTTGGGGTTGAAGGGGGATAATGCGGATGTTTTGTTGTAGGTTGAGGGAGTTTTTCTTTTGGGGGTGTTTGGGTTGTTAGATGTTGATCAAGGTTGTTCATTTCAGGGGAAGTACTCTGACAGCCGGCCCAGTGATAGCTGTGAAAGCATGGCTGAGGGTTGAGCATCTTCCTCATGTTGGAACACTCGTACCATTAGTTGATGGTTCATCGATGATTCTACAGGAATGGAAATTTCACGACACCTTCCTACGTCCGACAATTCTTACTGTCCATCGCTAACGCTAGCAGCAACACTGCTCAAGTGCTTACAAGTTTGGTCGAGGCCATCTCGGAAAGCAGAGGGTCCAGTAGCGAGGATAGTCTTACTCTATTAGAGGAAGCTATCGAGCTCTTTCAACGATGCTTAGCATTGCAAGAATATCAATACACCGAGTCACAAACACAAGCACAAGCAACTTTCGACCCTCAGGGGTCGTCTGATGATGGTCAAGACACAGAGGAAGGGGGTGCCCCGATTTCAGAAGGCGGATCTCAAGCAGTGGAAGATGATCGCTGGGCGACTATCGTTGAGCCTGTTACCCTGGATAGTTTACTTGATACTCTGTTGGCACAACTTCAAACACTCACTACATTGTGTGGGCTCATGAATGCTGATGCAGGTCGAGGGCTAGCATGGGTGGAAGAATACTCAACACCACTTATTGAGGAGAAACTGCAGAAATACCTTCAAGGCAATCCCGATAGAGAGCAAGAAGCGGGCATAACCAGGGCAAACTTTATTGCTGCCCTTGCCGATGCCAACTTCCGGGTACAAAGGATCGATATTGGAACCTATGAGCGAGCTCTGAATGATGCTTACGCGAGTGTGAACGTTGATGACTACCCCGAGGGACTATGTAACAAAGCAGAAGCGTTTATCTCGTACAACAGCTCTTTACGCATGAACTTCGAAGCAGCCCAGGCGCGTGAAGTCTCAATATCACGATGGAAAGTTCTCACAGCGGCACTCGACAGCTTAACGAAAGCCTCGAAACTCCCCACAGCTGACAACCTACCTAAGATTCACCTGTTGCGAGGTGATGCTGAACTTCTCAGACTTCAGCTAGGACAACCGCCTAGCAATTATGATATTGCTACTAAAAATGGCGCAGTCTTGGCTAAAAATGCGGAGAAGTTTTATCGCGGGGCTGGCACTTTGGCTAAAAATGAGGGGGCGAAGAAAGAAGCTGAAGAAGCTGCAGTGAAGGAGGCGTTGGCTGTGGGATTATCAGGCGAAACTGGAAAGCTTCTAGAGCTTGTCAAAATGCAGCCGGAGCTTGTCAGAGGGGTCTTGGAGGATGCTGTTGATGATGGGTTGGTTTCTTATGAAGCGTTGTCTGGAATGGGTATTGCATGAAGATTATGAATCAGTCGAGATTACGACTCCTATACTCAATTACCAACCATATCGGACTTCAAAGATTGTTCTCTTTCTTACCGACATTGCTGCTACACAAACTCTCTGTTCTCACCTCATCTCGACACGCTCGCGTCCTCGGCTCTGCAGCCTGATTTGCAAGGCGGCAATCGGCGTTCGCTTACGGGAAGCCGTCATTGATGGTAAATTTGGAAATTCTACACAATTTGACAACTTTGAACTTCAACTTTCCCACATTTACTTTTCCATATTGAAATCACCAGCGCTTCAAGAAAAGAATCTCTTTCGATATCGTCTTGCGACCTGAAAGACATCTTCACATTCTTCTGCATATTAGAAGCTTCTTTTCTGTTCTTCTATCTTCCCTCCAATTTCTCATAATACCCATCCTCCAAAATCACCCTACCGCAAACACACCTCTCCATCTCAAGATCTATCCAATCTTGAACAATAGAGCCTCGGAACAACAATAGGCACCTACTTGGAAACGCGTTCGATATCCGTGACAGGACTCGATACCTCCCCAACTTATCCAAGTTTTATCTATTTCATCTCCAATCTGCGACAGCTTACCTCCGCTCTCCCGAATTTTCTGTCGTCGTCTCCACCAGACCCCTCCATCTAATCTTCGTGAACTCGACAAAAATCTTTCTTCCCCACCTTCTCCGACAACATGGCCACCACCAATGGTAGCTTCAATCAACAGGACCAGTACAAGGCCTCCTCCACCGAACAGTACACAGCTACCACTGGTGCTACCTCTGCCACTAGCGGAGCAGGCGCGGCAAGTGGTGATCTTTCTAAGGATGAGGTTGGATGGTACTTCGTTGAGCAATACTACACAACTCTAAGCAAGTCCCCGGAAAAGCTTCACGTATGTTAGATCGATCTTTTGTGCAATTTTCATTCCATGCTAACAACAACATAGCTCTTCTATGGAAAGCGATCCCAATTTGTCTCTGGTCTTGAAGGTGCTTCCGCTCCAGTATCTGTCGGTCGAAGTGTAAGTTTGCGCACCACCTCTTTGCATATATGGCTAATCGATCTAGGTTATCCAAGAACGTATCCGTGATCTCGACTTCCAGGACTGCAAAGTTCGTGTGACCAATGTCGATTCCCAAGCTTCCTTCGAGAACATCGTCATCCAAGTCATCGGTGAAACGTCCAACAAGTCTGCTGAACCCAAGAAATTCGTCCAAACCTTCGTTCTTGCCCAACAACCCACTGGTTACTTTGTTCTCAACGACATCTTCAGATACATCAACGAGGAAGTTGAGGAGGAACAGGGTGAAGCCTCTGCTGATGCGAAGGAGGAGTCCGCACCCGCAGCCTTGGTTGAGGATGTCGAGATGCCAGCTGCTCCAGCTGCCGCCGAGGAACCAGCTGCTGCTCCTTTAGATCCTGAGGTAGTTGACAAGAAGTTGGAGGAGACCATTAAGGCTGAGGAGACCGAGGCTGAACCTGCCACAAACGGAACTCCAGCTGAGCCAGCTGCAGAGCCGGAGGAGAAGCCAGAAGAGCCTAAGGTTGAGGACAGCCCACCAACCCCTGAGGAAGCCGAGAAGGAAGTCGAGAAAGAGATCCAAGAACCTGAGAAGCCAAAAGACCCTCTTCCAACTCCTGACCTTTCAAGACAGCCATCTACAACCGCTCCAGCTGCTAAACCCGCTCCAGTTCAGCCAGCTACTCCAGCCAAGCCTTTGAGTTGGGCGAGCCGCGCAGCTGCCGCCGTTGGTAGCGGTCCCAAACCAGCTGTTCCAGTTGTTCAGCCAAAGACTACTGCCACCCCACCTGCTCAGTCTCGTCCAGCCCCAGCCCAAGCTGCTGCTGCTCCGGCTCCAGCAGCCCAGCCCGCCAAGCCAACCACTCCTGCCCCTACCCCTGCTACCCCTGCAACTGATAAGAAGGAGAACACTTCTCCAGGTGCAGGATGGCAAACAGCTGGAGGCGACCACATCAAGAGACAGAACCGTCCTCAATCCATCTCCGCTCCTCCCGAGAAGGAAGGAACCATGGGTTATGTTCGAAACGTCACCGCAAATGTCAAGGATGAGGATTTGCGTTCCACCTTGGGCTCTTTCGGCGAATTGATCTACTTCGACATCAACCGTGGAAAGGTATGTTATATTCTAGATTACTTGATCGGAACTTTGACTAACTGATTTTAGAACTGTGCTTTCGTTGAATACGCCAACGCAGCAGGCTACCAAGCCGCATCTGCTGCTAACCCTCACAAGGTTGGTGATGAGACCATCTACGTTGAGCCTCGCCGCCCCAAGGCAAACGCCTACGGTGGAAATGGCTACTCCGGTGGACGTGGTGGCATGAACCAACGTGGCCGTGGCGGGTTTGAACAAGGTCGTTCTGGCAGTCAATCCGGTCGAGGCAACTTCGGACCAGGCCGCGGCCGCGGAGGTGCAGGTGGGGCTTCACGAGGAGCTCGCAGCGGTACCGCTCAAGCCTCTTAAATCTCGAGTTTCGCTCATCCAACGATACACGACAAGACGTCGATTCCATCCTCCAGTTCGCGAGCATGAATCCCCTGACGATGTAACATATTCAGTCATCTTGGACTACGCTTTATTATGAGACCCGGGATGGCCTTCTTGTACTCTAACTTGATCTCTAAAAACTTTCTGCCACTTCCTGTTCCTGGTTTCAGCACAGCAAAAGTTCAGCACATTTGATTATTGGCTTTTCGCGGTATCGCATAGGAACTAATGCCATTATGCTTTTCTTTTCCCATCCTCAGGGAATATGGGACTGGGGGCTCTTTTCTTTTCTTTGACGACAAAAAATCTATGCGGTATTATGGTCTTGTATTCTTTTTGTCCGACTTTGGCATTTACGAATCTGATTCCCCGGCTTGGCGTGGTTGATCTTCGTTATTTGTCAATTTTTTTTCTACTTTTCTTATGTATTTGAGTGTTAATGCATACATAGCATTCTTTCAACGGCATGGTCTGGCATGGCTATGGTGTGATGAATGGCATGAATGGATGGACGGACGGACGGAAGGATGGATATATCTTTGGTGTGGAATGGAAAAACTTTGAAATGCCCGGATACATATTTTTCGCTCGGTGGACACTATTCTGGCTGAATGATGGGATGATGGAGGGTTTTGGCTGGCGTATCATCGAATTGCTTTATGATTAGGGGGAATTCGAGGTACAGGATGACGATGGTTGATGCTGTGTGGATGAATCGGTGGAAGATTGGTGGATGAAAAGATTATGGAAAAAATGAAGAAAACAACAGAAAATCAGATAGTCGAAAATTACTACATATCTGTATGTACATTTTTGACATACACTCGCAATAATGACGATGTTGATTGATGAACAGATGTCCCTTATCGTTGTTGCGTGATGTGGTGTTGAGGTACAGTTAGTAGATGTTGGTTGACTTGTCGAGGAAAGGGCAAGACGAATCGGATGATGGGTGCTATGATCAAGCCTTGGACTAGAGCTACCAGCTTCTGAAGTTGACTTGTGCTTGAAGGTCTGGTCTAGAAATAACCATCAAGTATTCAGCAGTCGTTGTTGCACCTAGACTTTTGCTTCTTACTCTATACTATACATTTTGTTGTCTGTCACCCCTCTCCTATTTTCTTTTTCGAAACTATCTATCTAAATTACTCCTCACTCGCTCACTCAGCTGCTCGTTCGGTTGCTCCCCCTCCCCTCTCTTTTAACTCTAGCATCCTCCTCGTCGGTAAGGAGCGCGGATGCTGCTTCTAGCGGCACTATTTGCTTTGAATGCTCTATGAGCAAGATGACAGACTGCATTACTATTCACGTGTGCGCTCTCTCTCTCTCTCTCATACCTTTCTTTCTTTCCCTTCCTCTTCCTTCCTTTCCTAGCTCCATTCTAGCCAAAAACCCAATTCCCCATCCCCAAGCAATCACAAATCCTCCGTCCTCACCTCCGACCTCCTCTTCTCCGCCAACTCCAACTCCATCCCCGCCGACCCATCATCAATACTCAACATATCCTGTCCTCCCCCCTCCCGCCTCCAAAACTCCCTATGTCTCGCTCGTATAAACCATGGCGCCGTCCCCCCACTCGGTTTATAAGTCCAGTATTCCGCATTATCCGCATCGGGTGGGGAGAGCTTTCCACGGGAGATTTTTTGGGTTAGATAAATTGACCCGTTGAGCGCGGTGTACGTCATTAGACCTGCGATGAGTCCGTAGGCTACGGAATATGTGTATGGAATAGAGACGATGGTTACGAATGCCGGGAGCGCGTCCCCGATGTACGACCAGTTGACGGATACAACTTGCCGCATCATCATGCAGCCTACGAGGATCAAAGTGCAGCCGGTAGCCCAGGGGGGTATGGACGCGAATATCGGAGCGAAGAAAATAGAAATCAGAAAACAAACACCGGTAGTTATAGCAGTCAAACCAGTTCTTCCGCCCTCGGTTATCCCAGCCCCGGACTCGATGAATGCGGTGGAGGGGGAGCAGCCGAAGAGGGACCCGATGGAGATGGTTAGCGCGTCGATGCAGTAGGCGAGGGTGCTGCGGGGGAAGTCGCCCGTTTTGGGGTCCACGGCTCCGGAGAAGCGCGCCATGGAGTAGAGGGTCGCGGTGCAGTCGATGATGTCGACGTAGAGGAAGGTGAAGAGGGCGAGGGCGAAGTGCGAGCCGGCGGCGGTGAGGTCCCAGTCTTGCGCGCAGAGGGTGTGTCGGATGGGGTGGAAGGCGACGATTTGTTTGAAGAATTGGAAGCGGGATTCGCCCGAGGGGGTGTAGGGGAAGTAGGTGAATGTTGTGCCGCGGCTGGGAAGGGGGGTTAGTGGGGGTTTGGAAAGAATGGGGGATGTTGGTGAGGTGTTAGGGAGAGGGTAGGATGAGGGTTAGGAAGATGTCATGAGTGTGTACGGGGCAGGTAGAAGCGATTAAAAGAGGTAGTGTAGCACAGGAGATTTAGTTGAATGCACTTACGGCCAGGAGAAGATTGAGACGATGGCAATTCCAACGATGATTGCTGACTTGAATCGAAATGACATGAGATAAGCAGTTAAGAAACCACCGAAGATAATCCCAATCCACATCTAAGAAGAGAAAGTCAGTCATCACAAGTTACGAGGAAGATAACAATAACTCACAGTAGGATTCGTCATCTGATGACTGACGCAAGCTCCCGTCTGGTCAAGATATTCAGGAGGACATCCACCCAGAGCCGTTGGAGTCACTGCCGATCCAGTCATAGCTCCTATGCCAGCCGAATACGACATTCCGGTTTCCGTCAGGAACAAGCCAATACCGACACCACTTGCGACTTTGATTGAGGCTGGTATGACTTTGACAAGCCATTGCCGCATGCCGATTAGCGATAGAAAAACAAAGATGAACCCTTCCACAAATACGGCGGTGAGAGCTAGGCGGTATGGGACGCTGCCAGTCCCGTGGAAACCAACAACTTGGTATGTGAAGTATGCGTTTAATCCCATGCCGGGGCTGCGAGTATTAGCTGGATTCTGGTGAAGATCTCGGTCGACTTACGCTAAAGCGACGGGGAGATTGGTGAAGAAACCGAATGCTAGAGAGCCAATGCCTGCTACGGCAGCAGTTGCGGTAATCATATCGCGATTGATGTCTAGTTCACTTAGTCAAAGGAGATTTGGGGAGCTTTCATTGTGACTTACCTAGAACACAGGCGTTATACTTGGAGTCTGTTAAACATGACGGATCTTCAGCGTCAGTACAGATACAGGTGCCACCGCTTTGTGATAGGACCGTTGACTGATAGGGCTGTTAGAACGTTGGAGCAGAGGTGCGAGGGGGTTTTGGCTAACATTCACGGCGATGATATATGCCATGGTGAAGAATGTCGTCAGACCGGCTCTGATCTCTGTGACAAATTTGGCATTCTTTCTTTGCCGCTCCTGAAACAGGGTTAGCATGGTAGTCGATCAACGTGTTGGTCTGTAGACACATACATGGCCAGAGCCATCGAGATGAAAGACTCTCCCAAACGTCGACTTGGCCACCTTCAAGTTAAGGTTATCAATATACTCCTTGATATACTTCATGATGTATTGAACGAAAACAATGACAGTCTTGGCTCGAAGATGAAAGCACACGAGCAGAACGTGGGAAAGAGGCAAAAGTTATACAGTAACGGTCAAAGATGAAAGAAGATTCCGAAAACAAGCTTTTGATATGAAATATGACAGCGGGAAGCATCAGGAAAGATGAATGGGAACGACAGCTCGCTGAGTTCTCGAAGATAATAATTCGGAAAGTAGGTTTTGCAACTTGCAGATTTTTGCAATCTGGGTTCATCAAACACCACTCCCAGCCCCATGATGAAAATCAGCTGTATTGTGATTTCAGATTTCCTTGTATGAATGATACTGCTTCACTGTGTATCCCAAAACTTGGGGGTAAGCAGGGCGGGCCCTGCAGACTACCGTGTAGCACTGCATGCTCCGGCAAGGGGAGGAGGTGGGTATGCGGTGATAGGTTAGGGCTTGGTCCGCAAATTGAATTTTCACGGATAATGGCATACTTATGGAACTAGATGAGGGTTCAGCCTCTTTGTGATAGGTCGGAAAACCCATTCGACTGAGGATGCAGAGTAAAACAAATCCAACCGGATCACGTTGATTCTTGGCGTTCTCTCATCAGCTCGCCTTCATAAGGATGGGACATTGCCCCTCTGCAAGTATCGAAAACAATGGATGCAGGTACAGCAGCGTCTCTATACGAAGATCTCCAGATACGTTCGTCGTACGACGTTGCTGCGTTCGCCTGTGATATCTTGCCTGTGGCTTGCATAATCGTAGCTTGAGATTTCTTTTTTTTTCGTCGTTTCTTTTTCATCCCGACTTCGGGTATGCATAAAATGTGAGCACGGCAGGAAAGATCCACGATTGACGAAAGACGGTGCTGCGCGGGTAGATGCAGGGTGCACAATAATCACCTGAAAACCGTGATCAATTTTCATAAAGCTCCGGTCCATATATTGAATTCGGAAATAGATCGGACGAAAACAGGTTTGGGAAGAGCTTTGAATGTGCCTGCATCAATGCTGTTCGTAGTCACTTGGATAGATAGATTGATTGATTGATTGATGGTTATCGGAGAAAACGAGAATATCGAGATTTAACGGCGGCGGGATAATGAAGAAAAAGGAAGAGAAAAGAAAGAGAGCTGTTTGTTTGTTACTAGTCATATCCCCTAAAATGTGACCTCGGTTCTTGCCGAACTACTAGATCATAGTCTAGAGCAACCTCTTCCCCCTCCTTACCTCCACATCTCCAACTTCCCTTCTTCTCACAATCTTAGAACTGCAATATTACGCTCTCATCCTTTGTCCAGTTTGTGCAGGTCATTGTACATCGTCAGACCACACACGGCATCATTCCTCAAGTCTTTTCTATTGCTTATGAATGCTGTGTTGCGAAAGTCCTCTCTCTTTCCAGCTTTCCAATTTAAGCCACTAGCCGAACTGATGCAATGGCCAATACTTGGGCACGGAAAAGTGCAGCTTTATGATGAATGATTCTGCAAGCAAAATGAGACGTGAGACCTACTCTAGGGGGTAGATCGGTAGGAGAAAAGATGCAACCCCCACATCCCGTTCGTAGAATTGGATTATCTTGCCACGAAGGCTGAACTGTGGAAACTCCTCGCATGTGTGATAACTGATTTGAAATTTCTGAAACAAACATGCATCGGTGGGACGACCCGGGGGGGCTTCTATATGATAATGCATCCTTGTGAATCATCTCAACGTGGATCAACAAGTCCTTCTCGTCCTTTCGTTGGTATTCATGGGTATCTTTTAATTGTCTGTTGAAGAGGGAACATCCTACTACAGAACCCATTATTCAAAACATGTTCGACGTTTCGTGGACTGATCCCACACGGGAGACCGTGGGCCAGAGAAAAAGTCGAAAGGACCAAGCATCGTCGACCAGGCAATCGTCTCCTTCTATACGAAGTACCAAATCCGATGATTCTTCTAAGTCCATGAAGCACAGTGTCTTCGGTTTCTTTGGGAGTACTAGCAAGAAGTCATCACCACCACCGCCGGTACCGGTGACTTCACCGAAGTTGTCGCCCTTCAGAGGTGAACAGTCTACGTCTTCCAAAATCTCTCGTCACATGTCAAGCTATACCAGCACTTCAGAATCATCCACCCAAGAGGTACGTGAAACAACGACAACGACCATCACACGCATTCCAGTAAAGGGATTCTACATAGGGCCAACGTACCAAGATTCCGAACAGAGCCCGTCTGACGGTAGGCATATCTTTCACTCCCTTAAACATCAGCTAACAGTCATCGTCAGAATCGGTCTTTTCGGGTTATACAGGTAGATCAGCTGGCACTCAATCATCATGGAGCTCTATGGCAGACGGTACTAAGAATCACCTCATTCAGCCTCTTAGTCCGAACTCATTCGTCACTCAAAGTACTGAAGTGACCGTGTCTCCGAGTGAAGATTTCAGTGCCTCCGAGCAGGTTGCCACGATTGTGCACATTACCTCAGGGACTGTTCCTGTTCGAATCGATGATAATGCTGTCAGAGGGTAGGGATTTCCACTCACTGAATGGAAATCTTACTAACGAGGTAGATCTTCATTGGCCTCTCCGACATCCACTTACGACTTCCCAATTCCTCCATCACACAATGCTACACCCCAAAGAATATCCGATTCCCGTAGTGATATCGGCACTCGAACAACAGAATGGTCAATGAAGACCATGAATCGACGCTCCGACTCCTGGAGACCACCAGAGACCTGGGACTGTCCCGTTGAGGAAGTAGCGTTATCTGTAGCTTCTTTGAAATCCTCTGGTTCACGTCGTCGAAGAAATGGTCGGAATCGGAACCGTTCATCGTCTGGATCCGAATTGACGCACTTGCAAAAGAATATCCGCAAGATGGAAGCAGCAAGTAATAAGATCATTCTTGAGAGGTTGAAGGAGGAATGGATGGAAGTCGCTGATGCATCTGTCTATCGAGAGCTCGAGCTCGAGAAACAGTTGTGGATGCTGACGGCATTAAGAGCTATTAAGCGATCGTCCATGAGGCGTAGTCCAGAAGCGTCGCAGCCATCTGATGGCGTATCAAAGTTCGGAAAGATGCTTTCGCTGTATGAGAATCATGGTTAGTACAGTTGTCTCTCCTGTCATCTCCAACTCTAACGCAATCAGCTTCCGCATCCTTCCTATCCGCACTGAGTCCCGAAAAGCAAATTCATCACCTCTCCACAAATCCCTTATCACCCAGATCATACCCCAACGTGCATCCCCTCGCCGTCCCCGGACCTACCTCCCAACTCCCCTACGCATCCAACATCTTCTCAACCATCTACTCCTTTAACCTCCCTTCCCTCCTCCCCTCTCCCTCCATCCCCACCATGCTCAAAGAATGCCACCGCACCCTAACCTCCCACCGCTCCCTCACCTCCGAGCCGCCTCTCTCCCCCTCCTCCACAAGCACATTCGGCTCCACCGTAGCCGGAACCCTGCACCTCACCATCCTCGACCCCTCACCCATCCCCTCGACCCTCGGTCCTCGTCTGCGTTCCTGGCTCGACACGCATCTGCTCGTGAACCTGGAGAAACAATTCCGTTGTTTGAATCCTACGCGTCTATTCCCTTTGTGGCTGGCTGACGCGGGGCTATGGGGCGAGGGGAGCACCAGTTCGTCGTTGAGGTTCCTGGCTTGTGTGGGGATTGTGAATGGGGAGGAGCAGATTGATTGGCAGTTGAAGAGCGTGATGGGGAGGATGTTGTGGAAGGAGTTGTGGGGTGGGTATGTGGAGGGGGAGAAATGGTGGTGGAATGATGCGGCGATTGTGGAGGAGTGTGAGAGGATGGGGACGAGTTGGGCGGGGAGTATTGTTGAGGCTGTTAAGGAAGGTTAGGATAGGATAGGTGTTGTCGCTTCGCTTGTTGTGGCCGGACTATTCGTTTCTATGCGTTTTCCCGAGTCTGTAACATTGATCGGTTTTGGTTCTGATTCCAGGAGACAAAGAAAAGTGTATTTCGCGATAAGGTGTCTGTTTTAATGAAGTCATTAAGTCCTTACTTCCCTCCTATTCGTCCTCTATTATATTGGCGTCGCTTTTCTTCTTTCTTACCATCACCGACAGTTACCTATCACACTTCAATCCGACACAGAGTATACAAAATAGCAAGCAGCTGATAAAAGGAATGAAATAAGTCCTAACCCAATCATATCTCAAAGTCAACTTTCTCGTGCATTCATCCGTACCCTGCACCTGCACCTGCCACTACATCCAGGTCCCCCCACCCTTCCGTTCCTGTACCGAATCTCGCACCAAATTCTCACCACCCCCTCCTTTGCCGGCCCAATCCCATCACTCACCGTCCAATTATCCCTTGAATGTACTGCCATCCCACTTATACCGCGTCCGAAAACACATTTGTTGCACATCTGATTTCCTCGGTCGAGTCAGTCATTTTGCTGGTTTTCGAGTCGTATGTGGGGAGGGCATGATTCGTTTTAGACGGGTGTGGAGAACGCTAATGACTCGGTATGAGGGCTTTACGCGCAGGGGGTTGGGCTTGGAAGGTACAATATACAGAGTACTGTTCACAGTTCGGTTTGCTGCTTGGATCGACGGCCTATTTTCCTTTCTTCTGAACCTTAAGTTGCGGCAGCGAGAAAAAGACGAAAGTAGATACTTTACAAACAAAGGCGTCGCTTTCTCACTCCCTGAAGTCCGTAACCCCTTTCTCTTCTCCGGACTCCTCCCCACTCCACCCAACTACAACCGGGAATAAGAAACAAAAAACATTACCAGAACAAGCAGCTCCTTCCTTCCGTTTTTTTCAGACATGCAACAAACCCCCTCTTTCTCCGTTTCTCTCCCTATTCTCTCGTGCTCTCATACGATATATGGTATGATGATCTCATATCACCTCATATGGTCTACTTGCGTTCCGAATCTCCTTCCGCCCGGTGGAGGAGGAAAGGAGAGGTAGGATCGTCATATGCTCTGTGCGTGCAACCGTTTCTTCTCCCTTGCTTATCCTTATCCGTATACATGAGTAAGTTGTTGTTGGTTTTATATTTCTATTATTAGATAGTTGATCCACAGGCTACAGTCGCGATGGATATACGTCGGGTATAACCTTATCCGACGAATTGCTACAGGCGGTCGGATGGGAAAGCAGAAGGTTGAAACGGCGCAGCGGATGAAGGTGATTTGGAGATGTGCAACGAAATGATTATGTATTTCAGAGAGATGCGACGGGTAGATGGACAGTTCGGGAGTTGGTCTGGACTTTCCTGTGTCACCTATCTTCGAGACAGGCTTTCTTCGAATGCTAGAACGTGCTCATCTATATGTATATAATTGATTGGAAACGAAAGTAACCATATTTGAGAACTAACTACCTATATATGTGGAATATCCTGCAGCCATCGCGGTGTATCGTATGCAGCCGAAGGCAGCTCCCGTAAACTTATGAAGGCTTCAATGACCAGGAAAATCTTAGACGCGGAAAACGCGAGGAGTATTCCCATTAACATAAGACCCAAACAGACGATCGTCTGACGAGTATTCTTTTTGCCGATAATTAACTTGCCCATAATTACCAGCAATGCTAAAAAAACAGATCCAGATGACGCGGCGATGATGGAGGAATATCGCCACAAATCTCGCTCTGTCGGTGTTGGAAAGTACTCATTCCAAGCTGCACAGTGCAGCCCGCCGTATAAAGCAGTAGCCAATGGCAGGAAAAATAATACATTGACGACATCCATCATTTCCATATCATCATGCAAGGGAATAGGCCAATCCCGACATCTTTCGCACACTGATTCTTTGAACTTCCAACCTCGAAACATGCTAGGGAATCTCAGAGTGTCCTCCCAAAAATAAGCATCGTTCAGCAATGTTGGTTTTGCTTCCAGAACTTGCGAAGCCATTTTCCATCTTTGGAGATCAGTGTTGTCTAGTTCTAAGACAGCTCCTGCTTTCACACTGTTCGAATTGATCTGAAATCGCTCTGCTCGAATGATTTTATTTTTGAATGGTCTTGAACTTTTCAGATTTATAGAAAACCTTGTGCCATCGGGTATCTGACCTCTGAAAATTTCGAACTTGGTCTTCTCATCACTAGGCAGCTTCGCAATCGTAGTAGATGGTCCAAGACTGCCACTAGATTGATCTCGCTCTAAGTCGTAGAAACAGAGGCTGTCAAGCTCTGTGCGTTCCTCGTTCTCCCGTCGAGCCCATTCTATTTGAAGTGCTTTAGAGCTTACTGAGCTACTCATCCACATCAAGGCACAAAGCTGCTCCAGCTCTTCGAGCTTCTCGCTCGAAACTACAGTCGGTTCGTTGATGTCCAGTGGCTTATAAAACCAGAAAATGTAAATCATGAAGGCGCATAGTACGTGACCGACAGTGTTGATTTCGAGAAGGGTAATAGGCATTTGATAGCACAAACGTGCAATACACTGGATGAGAAGCCAGCCGCCTTGCATGCATGTGATGACTTTGGCGAGTGCATTTGCCTTGCTTTTATCTTTGATAAGGCTTTTTGCTTCGTTTGGAAATACGCCGTTCAGTGCTAGGAAGTGTATTCCCCGTGGTGTAAATGTAAGGCGAGGAGACCCTGGAATATACTCCTTTCCATCACGAGGTATTGTGTCAATCGCGAAGCCTCCCATATCTGCATAAAATGCCTTTGTCATCCCCCATCGTTCGGGACTAGTTTGACCTACAAGGGTTGAATTTCTGTCCTGTGCGATTTGTGAGACTTATTCATGATTGTGGGATATTGAACCAAACCCTGTCAATGATTTCGTTGATCTTGGCCTTTAGCTTCCTTGCAGAATTCCATTGTGTCCAGGCCGCATACACCACGAACTCCGGAGCAATTATCCCAAGTACGACCCATGAAGCCTTCCGTGTATGTTGCGCCAAGCTCGAGGTATTTCCCTTAGGAACATTCAAGTGTACCGCCGTATAGACACACGTTGTCAGTGTCGTGAGACAGCTGAAGATCAGCCGAAATGTACCTCGTGTTGCGGGTTCAGATCTGTGCGCAGTTAGGCTCAGAATATACACCGAAAAGCTTAAAGATCCTTACCTCCATCCTGTGGTTTCGACATTACTACTATTCGCCGTCGATACAGACGCGGGAAATGCGTCCTGCGGCAACACTATCAGACTAATTAGTAGGAGTGAGAGCATGTTAATCAAAATTCGATGTGCAATATGTTGAGCGGGAGCATTGTGAGGCTTATACAAGCCGCCATATTGCTTTTTGTGTAGGTGGCTGATAGCTGAAGTGGCGATGCAATGCCAGCAATGGTGCGGCTCGTAGCGCAACATGTATCTCACAGATTGATCGTCGATTGATCAATCGCGCTTTCGCTGTTCGACCTGGCGCTCGCTAAACTTCGTAATTCGTAGAGATTCATGAGGCTTTCAAGCATAGCCGCCCGCAAGTGAAACATTCATGACTTGACAAACTAAGGATTGGTTCGTGATCAAGTAGCCGGAACTAATTATCAACACCACATCCGCCCCTTTGAATAAATATTTGACCGCTGTTTGTGATATCTAATGAGAACTGCAGCAGGGCATGAGAATGTTATTGAATAGTGGCGTGTGATTGTATGGAGAGAGGGAGGTACACAGGCAGTTGCTTGAAAAAACTGGGGTCGAGGAAACCCTTCAGCCTCATGATTTAGTGATAGCACTTGCTACTCAGCATACCCACTCACCTCTTTTGCATCCAGAAACCGAAGCATATCAATAAACATCCATCATCTTCCAACTGATTATCATGATTCCCATTAAACATGCATTTTCATTTCAACGCTAAAAAATTCATTATCATGGATCATTAAGCAGCCGTTGAACAAAACAAACCCCAACTTTCTCCTTCCCGAACCCGCCAACTCCATTTTCAGATGAAGGTATCATAAAATCTGCAATGCCGAAAACAACAATCAATATCCCTCATAGCCACCTACAACTCCCTGCTGTGCATAACCTCTCTGCTGCATTGGCATCTGTCCCTGTTGGACTTGCGGGTGTCTCATCTGTCCTCCTAAGTCGTTGAACCAGGGGTGATTGCAGGCGTCTGCTGCACTGATTCTCAATTCCGGCCTTAGTTGTAACATTCTTTGAAGTAGATCAATACCAACGGCGTCGATCTGGGGTAGGATTACCCGAAGATCCTGAGTAGCATACATCTGGAAGTTTGCCTTGTATTCGGAGAATTGTGAGATACCTGGCCATGTTCGCTCAGATGGGGTGCCCATGATCCGGAAGATTCGTACGAGTTGATCTTCGTTAGTTGTACCAGGGAAAAGTGGACGACCAGTATACATCTCCGCCATAATACATCCAGCAGACCAAATATCGATGCTGGTGCTGTATGTTCGGCTCCCGAGCAAAACATCCGGAGCTCTGTACCATAGAGTAACGACTTCGTTGGAGAAAGTGTTAACCGGAATACCAAAAGCACGCGCAAGACCGAAATCTGCTAACTTAAGTTGACCTTTGGTGTTGATAAGAAGATTTTGAGGTTTCAGATCTCTGTGGAGAACTCGGTTCTGGTGGCAAAAGTCAATGCCCTTGAGAAGTTGATACATGAATGATTTGATCGTAGGCGGTGGTAGAGCGCCTCTGTCGCCTTGTGTATCCATATACTTCTTTAGATCCTTGTCCATATGCTCGAAGACGAGCATGAGTTTGTTCTCGGTATGGATAACATCGTGGAGGCTGACAATATTTTCGTGTTTAAGTTCTTTCATCAAGGATATTTCTCGGATCGCGGTTGATGGCGTGCCTTCTTCGGAATCAAGGTGTATCTCCTTCAGGGCTACCAGTTCACCAGTCTGCCTGTTTCGACCTTTGAAAACCTATCGCAGTTAGTATCGTGTTTCAATCGCATAGACCACAGAGGGCAGAGCGGTCGACTTGGTCGCAGAATAAACTCCCAGACGGTATCTTCCCTTACTACCTTCTCATACTCACAGTTGCATATGTTCCTTCACCCAACTTCTCCAGCTGCTGGAATGAGCTTGGATGTCTCTTATCCATGTTGTCGGTACTGCCTTCTGGGTCGAGGTTCTGGACACTGATAGCACTTGGCAGGGAATGAGGAAGCCTCTGCGCAGTGGGAGACGGAGGATATGTTCGAAAGGGAGGCTGCACGGAGGGTCTTGTGCGGGATGTATATCGCGGGTCGAACAAGATGGACGCCGGAGTACAAATTTGGGTCAAGAATGTAAGCGCGTCTTTCGACCCGTGCGAAGCCGTTGTGGAAAGTGTGACTGTTCAGTCTGGGAGATCTTCTGGGATAGGTAACAAAATTGGGGCGAGATGGGGAAGGATATTTCCAGTTCGAGGAGGATCGTCAGAGAAGCAAAAGAAACGTTCCCAGTCGGTTATCTGTGAGTGGCGGATTTGTCTGGGGGAGGTGTAGTGGTGTACGAGATGTGACTGTACTGTATGGCTAGGGATGGAAGGAGGCAGCCAGTAGCAGCGCTTAACTTGCCGTGTAAAGTATTGAAGAGCGGGTAAAAGTAGTAGATGCCTGATATATGCAGAGTCATGCCTTATTTGTGCGGGCAGTCGGACCTTATATTTACCGACATGTCGGCTAGAGTAGCTTCACTTCCCCTCACGTGCCCTTGAATTGCGAGCGAGCGAGCCTACCAATACCATTCCTGTACACTCGCGCAACCTTTACTTGCGAAGTTACGCCTAAGCTATTGCTCCTGTAACCTCCCGTATCCTTGAAATCCGTCTATCACGCGGGGTACTTGTTACATCTGACTGGATATCGTGATACAGAGACAACTCCCCATCTTCGAGAAAGGGCAACAAAGCGCAATTTAATTCATTCGCATTCTTTGAATTATTTCCCCCCAAAAAGACGGTCAAGTCAAAGCATGATATAAACATATGCGATTTCACCCCCTGAATCTAAACATCGAATCTGTCAAGATGCGACCATTACCGGGCGATGATGCTTATCCAGGGAGGTCGCGGAGTACGAGCATCCACGATAACGACATCACGCCGCTTGCGACAAGATCACAAGCTCCGCAGATGAGCTATTTTCTTGCAGATGAGAGGACTATGGAATCCGGCTCCACTCAGCCTCTCCAACTCCCTTTCAAGCCGAGAGATTCAATAAAGAATAGCACATACGGTGTGGAGAGCATCGAATCTACGATAAGCTCTTTATCTGAGGATAGCGATTTCGAAGACGGAGAATTCGACAGCACTCGAGAAAGATGGAAGAAGAATCTAGCGGAGAAATTGGCTCAATCTTCAGAGGAATCGCGGTCAAGATCTCCCTCTCTATTTTCATCTTATAATGTCAGCGAGCCAGCTTCTCCCCCCAGTGTCCGTCGCACTTCCTACACCGAAACCTCTAGGCCTTGCACTCCGATATCATTATATTCAGCAACTCCGAATTCCGTCATCAGTAGTCCTGGCTCCCGACGAGGATCAAGGGCTTCCGACTTGGACTCTATGAATGACGAAACATCAAGTCAGGCCATTATTTCGAGCGGCGAAGACGAAGAAGATGCATCGGAAATAATGGATAGCGGATCGGCGCCTCAGTTGGTTATGCCCAGTATCAAGATGCCTAGTAGACGACCCTTCACCGAAAGGGGGAGAAATATGGGAAGGCTGAAGATACTTATCGCTGGAGACTCTGGTATGACTATCTTAATTATTCATGCCACTTTGCTGACATATTTCAGGCGTGGGAAAGACATCGCTGATAAAGGCCATTGTACAAATATGCGAGGATATCGTTCACGTCGATCCACTTGCTACAGCGCAAGTACCAGTTCCAGAAAGGCGGCGAAGATCAAAACACAAGGCTTTATCCGGCAGTAGCAATTTCCAGGCTACATCCCAAATCACTGAGATTTATGCCAGTACCAGGGCGTATCCAACATGGTGGTCAGAGTTCGACGAAAGTAAAATCTTGCGGAGAAGGAAGAGTACCGAGGACTCAGTTCTTGAAAGGAATTTATGTTTCGTTGACACACCAGGTTATGGCAACAAGGCTTCCGTGAGTACCAATGTACCCCGTTTATTCAATCATCAGCTAATTCACGCAGTGTCTTGAAGCTATCACTCCAGTCGCCAACTACATTGAGTCCCAATTCCAGAAAGTAGAATCCAGAGACGGAATGAGTGATTCTGATTTTATACATCTACTTGGTGGAAATGGTGGCTCTCAAGTTGACGTGGTCTTCTATGTGATCTTAAACCGTACTCAACCCCCTTTTTACATGCCTCACGCCATGCTAACACAAATTAGGAGTCAAGCCTGTCGATATCGAATATCTCCGGAGAATATCGCCAATGACGAATGTCATTCCACTCATAGCGCGATCCGATGCACTGTCTCACGAGGAGCTAGCTGAGACCAAAAAGCATGTGCTGAGCGAACTTCAAGCTGCTAACATACGTCCATTTCTATTCGGTTTATCATTTGATGACGCAATGAAATCATCTCACCCTGTCGCACCTTTTGCCATATCCACCATTTCCTCCAAAGACCATGAAACAATGGATGCTAGTCTGCTTATGAGCCCAGAATATGTCCAGCCTTTAATACAATCCGAACTTGCTGTTCTCGTGAACCAGCTTTTCGATCGTGACAGCATCTCATGGTTGCGGAACTCTGCCGCGAAGAAGTTTGTCGAATGGCGAAACAATCCATCAGTGGACAAACCACAAAGTTTATATAGACCTCTCGCCCAGTCTATGATGTCTTCGTCTAAATCACAGGTCCTCACTGCACCTGTTGGCGCAACGACATCTTATGCCTTGGCGCGCATTACCGATCATACCCAGCGAGAAGAAAAGCTTGCCCAAGTTAGACTTTCCAAATGGGCCACAGAGCTCCAAAGGAGCTTGCAAAATGAGCGCGCGCGGTTCGATGCACTGGCTAGGAGCGAGAGGGCAATTTGGTTGACTGAGCGGCTTGGAGAGTGTGTACAAGATGGGACCATTATACCAATCTCACAAGCACGCCAACCTCAGATGTCGTCACCTAATGCTGGAGCGTTAGTCAAGCGTGGAAGTTATCGACGAAGGACAAACTCAGAAACATCTTTCAATTCGAACGACCCTCTTGGAATTCTAGAGTTTAACGAGGATATGAGACGACGCGGTATTATGGTATTACAGGTAGTAAGCAGTTTTGGGATCATCGGCGGCCTCGCTTTCTGGATTAACCGCAACTGGCAACCCAACAGCGGGACGACTATCTGGGGGCTGGACTGGACTGGGATTCAGAAAGTGGTGGATTGGAAATGATATGATGAGATGAGATTTTATGCAGCATTTAGCGTCGGTGCAAATGCGATTGCGACGGTTCCTCTTTTTTTGTTACCCCCTTCTTTTCTGAGATATTTATCTTGATTCATTTCTGCGGGGTGGGCCCACGGGCATTGCTGGTGTTTTACTTACTTACTTCTTTTTAATGCATGGTATTAGGGTCTGGAACTGCAAGCGGATGGATGACTGGGTATGAAGATATGAATGTGGATTTGGGGTTGGAACTTGGGAGGGATTTTTACTATATTATATTTAGCTGTTGATAGCTGTGTCGAGATATCAATCTTATCAAGCATGATAGTCAATGGAAATTCCTATTTACAAAAAGAATCGATGAGTATCGATAATCTGCAATAACCCTTCTGGATCCCTAATCTAAAACTCTTTTCTTATACTCCTCATCCGTCACCGCATCATGCCACTTCGTTTCTCCCACCCCAATCACAGAGTGCATCATAATACTCCCCTCATCCGCTCCATGCCAGTGCGTAGTCCCCGCCGGCGCCCAAATCGTGTCGCCGGCCTTGATCCGTCGCGCTTCCTGGCCTTTGTCGCATAGCCATCCAGAACCGGATATTACGCGGATGAGCTGTCCGCCTTCGTGCGTGTGCCAGTAAGTGCGGGCGCAGGGTGTGAAGGTCACGTTCGCGATTGCGGCGCTGGTGTCGGAGTGTAGCATTTCGAGGTATACTTCGCCGGTGAAGGTGGAGGTGGGTTTGAGGACTGGGTTGGAAGGGTTGGTAGAGGCGGGGATGATGATGGAGGAGGGCATTGCGGGGGAGGTTGACGTTGGATGGATTGCGGAATGAGGAGAAGGGGGTTGTGATGGACTTTAAGTTGTTGATCCCGTAGAAGTCGCGTTTTGCTGTCTTCGCCGGAATTGGCGTTGAAGGGGTGCAGAAGGATATGTGAAGGAACAGAATTACTTCATGTGAGAATCACTCTCTAGAATCACGATAGCTTTATATTATATATCACGAAGTACTCTTACTTCCCGCTGCGACTTAAAAAAGCCTTGATAGTGGACGAAGACCGCGGGAAGTATCCGCGTACTAATGCGGGCGGTTTAAATCCGCTTCGGCTTTTGGACCCTGCCGAAACAATGTTTTCACTACTGCATGCAGAGCCAGCTGTGGCCTACCGATGACCCGATCGAAGAGGCTCGGTCCGCGTCTACATTGTTAGAAGTCAAGTCTGGAAGAATTTTTGTGTGTCATCATGGTGTCAGCAGTGGTCGCTAGAGAGGCTAGGAGAAAGGACTTCTTTCCCATTACACACGGTTTCTCAAACTGGCTACCACGATGTGCCTAGATATACTGCTTTTCCCTGCTTTTCCCTGCTTTTTATTTCTCCTCCAGTATGAGTTTCGGCCGATGGCAGGTTCTAGGAAAGTGGTGGCGGTAGAGGATGGATTGATGGTGTTGTATACTCCAGTGGACTATGACCTCAGTTTTTCATGAGTCTAGTAACTATTATATAATAGTGATCTAATCTTCTACCTATATGGGAATTGCTATTTATTAGAAGCACAGAAGATCTATCATTTTATGTCACGAGCAGTTTCTTTGAATAACGACAATTTTTGATCATTTTAAAATTCTGCCAAACCCACAGTTCGTTAAAACCACGATATCCAACAAGCAAGAAGCAAGTAGCAAGCAAAAATGGAAGGCAAAGTCATCGCCATCACCGGCGGAGCAAGCGGTATCGGTCTAGCAGTCGTAAAGACCCTTCTATCCCGCGGAGCCAAAGTCTCCATCGCAGACATCTCCAACACAAGTCTCGAATCCTTACTCCAAGAACTCCCCACCACCGAAAACGTCCTCACCACCGTATGCGACGTAACGCAGCTCTCCTCCGTGCAAGCCTGGCTCCAGAAAACAGTCCAAACATTCGGTCGCCTGGACGGCGCAGTCAATAACGCCGGGTCGTTTGGCAAATCCGCATCCTACGACAGTCGGCTCTTCAACCAGGATGACGACGACTGGAACCATATTATTGCAGTTAACCTTACGGGAACTATGCATTGTATGAGAGAAGAGATGAAATTAATGCTCGGCCAAGGTGGGAGTATTGTGAACTTATCGTCGTATGCAGGAGTCAAGGGCGCAGCGGTTTACGGGGCGTATTGTGCGGCGAAGCATGGTGTGGTGGGGTTGACGAGGACGGCGGCTATTGAGATGGGGAAGGAGAATATTAGGGTTAATGTGGTGATTCCGTGAGTGTGCTGCGTGCATTTTCTAGTTCGATACAAACAAGTATACTGATTGGGAATAGGGGCAATATCGATACGCCGATGCTGGCGACGGCTATGAAGAGGAATGAGAGGATTGAGCCGATGATTGGCGCGACGCCGATTCCGAGGAAGGGGAGGCCCGAGGAAGTTGCTGCGGTTATTGCGTTTTTGCTGAGTGAGGATGCGTCGATTGTTACGGGGTCGGTGTATGCGGCTGATGGGGGGATTACGGCATGAGAGACATTGAATTATGAGTTTATGCTTTGGTCCCTGGAGTAGTATTAGGTGGGCTCGAAAGATGCAACGTTCTGGCTAGTTTGGAGCATTTAATTCCCCGCCAAGTAGGCGAGTATGAATGAATATCTCAAGGAAACTTAGGCCTCGGTCATCGTGAGGAAGTACTAGTTCTTAATTTTTTACTGAGAAACCTCTCGGATTTTGGAGACGTTCAATTCCGTGTAAAAGCCATTGCGGGTTTTATTCTGATATTGTTGTCGTTTAACCTATGAGGGCACGAGTCAGTCTACTGAGCTACGCATCGGCCGACAATGTTTCGGCCGATAAACCTCACTTATTCTCATTCGTCCACCGCCTCATGCCGCATGCCCCGACGATTGACTTGCTCCTCGAAGCGTATACTGATGTCATTGGTTCAATGAAGTCGAGTAAATATGGTCTTCGGTCCAACATACATGTTAGTTTACTTCGAGATCGCGAATGTATATATACAGAGTAGAGAACCACATGTATTTGGAAGTTTCCCTGCTTAACTATTCACATCATCTTTTAACATAAGAGTTTACGATTGAAGAACTAGTTTACCAATTCATCATGGCAACCGACTACAAATTCGAGGGCTGGCTAGGCCATGGTCCTGACAGCGTCGAGGGGAAAATGAAATGGGGTGGATTCCAACCAAAAGTTTGGGAGGAAAACGATGTCGACATCAAGATCACTCATTGCGGAGTATGTGCATCAGACTTGCACACCATGAGTTCAGGCTGGGGTCCCATTGAATATCGTAAGTGAATCCACCCTCAAAATTCAAACGAACGCACCTTCTTACCCTTCCTGTCAGCTTGCTGTGTCGGCCATGAAATCATCGGCACCGCAGTTCGTGTCGGCAAGAACGTCAACCACATCCAAGTCGGAGACCGTGTTGGCGTCGGCGCGCAGGCTTCCTCGTGTCTGAAACCCGACTGTCCAGAATGTAGCGAAGGGTTCGAAAACCACTGTCTTGGTTTCGTAAATACTTACGCACAGCCATATCCGGACGGAAAGGGGATGTCTTATGGAGGCTACGCGGATTATAATCGCACCAATAGTCATTTCGTGTTCAAGATCCCCGAGAAGCTCGACTCGACTGATGCAGCCCCTATGTTATGTGGAGGGTTGACAGTCTACTCTCCATTGAAGCAGTATGAGTGTGGTCCGGGGAAAACAGTGGGAGTGGTGGGAATAGGAGGTCTTGGTCATTTTGCGGTGTTGTTTGCTAAGGCTATGGGAGCTGATAAGGTGGTTGCTATCTCGAGGAAGGCGAACAAGAAAGAGGATGCGGCGAAGCTTGGTGCCGATGAGTATGTTGCGACGGATGAGGATAAAGACTGGGATGCCAAGCATAGGAGGAGTTTGGATCTTATTATCAGTACGGTGTCGAGTGAGAAGATGCCCATCACTTCGTATCTCATGATGCTGAAGAGACGAGGAACTTTTGTGCAAGTTGGGTAAGATACCCTCGCTACTCCTTTCGTGTATAGTACATCACGGCTGGCCTCAACGCTCCGGAAAGTATGCTATTTGCTAACGTGAGTGTTCCTGGAAATAGTAATCCCGATGGAGGGAACCTACCTCCCATCAACGCTTTCCCATTAATCGTCAACGGAGCAAAGATCAGCGGAAGCTGTATCGGTCCTCCCCACGAAATGGTCGAAATGCTAGGATTCGCAGCGGAGAAAGGCATCAAGCCTTGGACGATCAAAAGACCAATGACGGAAGCAAATTCAGTGATTCAAGATATGACGGCTGGTCACGCTCGGTATCGATATGTTTTGGAGAACGAGAAACATCTCTGAAGAGCGAATATAGAATAGGAGAATACTATGTAATTAGTTCATACTTCAATCCTACGACACGCAATGTGTCGCAGATCGGAAATTAAGATTGTAACTCTATCAATCCCCCAGTTGTTTCTCAATCGTTCCTCCCGCAAAGCTTAGCACTATATCTCGTTTACGGTACGTCGTTTGATCCTTTTGTTTACCGAAACCCGGCATCGGATGACCCTGCCAAGCTTTTTGAATCTCTCGAGGACTTCTTCCTTTTCACCCAGTTTTCTCCAGAGGGATGAAGAATGAGAAGGGGTGAATAAGATGAGCTCCCAAGTGTGGTCTTGGAATTTTGAGGACTGTTGAAGTTCTAGGCACGTGGTAATGTTGGGGGCCATAGGCCTGTTTCGGTATGTTTGGTGTTTCGAGTTGAATACTACTACGGTGCTGCGGCCTGCAGGATTCGATTCTAGATCGTATATTGCTTGATATATGTGAGTGAGGGGTGCGCTGGAATGAAGGAACCTCGGTCAAAACTGTAGGGTATTAATCCCAGATTATGCTTATACATTCATTTCCAAGAAAATTTCCTCTGGGTGTTGCTCACACGTCATGGAGATGGTTCTTGGATGGAATTTGTTGTTTCAAGTTACCTGTGGATGAGGACCTGGGATGCGGGAGAAACATTTGTTTCTTTTTATATACACGGCAGAGTATCATTGAGTTTATCACTGCTTCCTTCTTTACTTCCAGCATTACTTGGGTTCTCGCTCTCGTTCACAGGGTTGCTGAAGAGGCGAAGTTTTCTGGGAGCAGCATCGCATACTGTGTGGTAACTCGATGTAAGGAGGAAGGAAGATGGTGGTCGACGCGGAGAGAAGAGAAATGACCAGCTAGTTATAGGAATCCCGGGGGTGAATGAGGATTCTGGCCATGGCCTAGGTCTAGCGAATGACCAAATGCTGCCTGCGGTTCTGATAGTTCTAATATCTATATATTCTTGGCAAACTTCACTGGACACATTCTTCATCATCATTCCAACCACTGTCTTCACTTCACTCCTACCAGAATTCTCTACTTCGTCCTTCCTTATCACACTCCTTTAGACCTTCACACTCCACACAACGTCTACATCTCGATAGATCAATCTTCACTTCTGTCTATCCATCCATTTCGAAGACTCACCACAGCACCTCACATCCATAGAATCTCTCAAACCCACCTTCACCATGCATTTCACCAAGATCTCCTGCGCAACCGCCGCCCTCCTCATCTCCATGATCTCCGCCTCCCCAATCCAATTCTCCGAGGTCTCTACCTTCACTAACTCTCACCCTCACCCAACCGGGTCCCTCGGTCCCATGATCTCTGCGACCGATAGACCTCGTCCCGATTTCTCAGCAACGGAGAAACATCGTCCCACTGGGTCCGCAGCCGACAAACCTCGTCCTACATTTTCTGCAGGCGAAAAACATCATCCCCAAGTCTCCGGATCCGACAAACGTCATCCCGAGTTCTCTGCAACCGAAACATTTCATCCCAGGGTCTCCGCAACAGAAAAACCGCACCCCAAGGTATCTGCAACAGAGAAACGCCATCTCACTCTATCCGGAGCCGACAAACCTCACCCCACATTCTCCGCAACTGACAGACCTCATGCCTCAGTCGTGAAAGCTCATCCCTCAGCAATGGAAGTTGAACCTCGCAACTCAGCATTAGGACCTCGTCCCTCAGCAATGGAACCCCATCCCACTGGACTCGGCGTTCGCCCCTCAGCCATGGAACCCCACCCCACGGGACTCAGCGCTCACAACCCCGAATTCAGCGCTTTCCCCAACGGTGCCAGTGGATTCAAGAGCGCTCCTCATCATCCCATTCCATCTGGGGTGGCTAGTAGCGTTGAGTTCGAGACTGCTACTGCTGCTTTACCTTCTATCACTACTGCGAATTAAGGCAGTAAGAGAGCTAGTGGTAGAACCACTTCTGCAAGTGGTGGAGGAATAAAGGAACGTGATGCAAGCGCAGGTAGTGGCGGAGATGTTGCGAAGGGTGGCAGTTTGGGAAACAGAGATTGAAGTTCGAGTGGGATGGTTGAAAAGGGGTTTGATATTGTTGATTTTGTTTTGTATGATTATTGTTGTTTTACTTTCTGTACAGGATGCTTTTTGGTGTACTTTTGTGATGAGGATGTAAGGGGAAGAATAGAATACTAGACATTTTCCTTTGAATATTGAAACTGAGCATGTGACTCGTGCAGAAAATTTCAGCTTGATTTATCTGCATCGTTGATTACTATTGAACCTAAGAGCCAATCGCATTCATACTCATTGCCGGTCATGCTCTCGCAAATGAATATCTTGCGCTCCTCGATCCGTGGAGATGCTAACAGTGAAACTTATGAGATATGCTCTTGTTTCTAGTTATATCGTGCAACTTGTAGTAGCACCAATGACTGCTGATCGAGGTGTTTCTATATGCGGAACATCACTTGCTGCGTACCACTGGGTAGGATCATTGACTTCGAAAGTTGTTGTGCAAAACCAAGATTGCGTAAACATTCGATGATTATGACCGTGTTGTGGATATAATCATGGCCAGCTCGGCGATTGATCCAGAAGCCATAGCTTGATTGGCTTATGAGCATATGGAAAAGAACTGACATGAAATGCGGGTAGGAACCTTGTTGGTAAAAGGAATTGGCAACTCGAATGAATATGTACTGAAGGAAACTGTTGACAGAGCCCTAGAAGCAGGCATAAAGAACTGTTGCCAGAGATAGTGAAGCATTTGTGTACATAGATTATGTATATCACTCTCTAATTGCTATCACCCAGGACTCAACTTCGAGCCCTGAGCACAGATTAGACAGCTTGGCCGATCATCAATGTGACCCGAACAGTACGTCGTCGTATGGCTAGCTAGTGAATATCAGTATGCGGAGAAGACAAGTGAGACAGAGATCAATGATTATACAACAAGAAGTTCACAATGACATGGTAACCTGCCGTTAATATCATTTAGGGGTACGAAGGTGCTTCCCGAGCTTCTCTCCGAAACGACAAATAGACGGATTTCACATTCACTCTGTCCCGCGATGTCGCGACTTAGGGCGATACATGATGGAAATTCCTATATATCGTAGTCGCCGAGTCCTATTGATTCTCAATACATAAGCATTGTGGTTTATTGTCACCGCTGAGAATTTTGCGCGTAAGTATTGTTGGTGAGACAATTTGCTGGCCAAGCACGGTTCAGCCACAACTTTTAGCGTAATTCGCCAGTTTGACAAGCCACATTTCACGTCGCCTTGATCGCAACAGCGCGTTCTTCAGTCTGAAATCATCAACAACTTCGGCCTTTCCGTTCAGATTTCACTTTCTCGCATCAACTTTAATACATACAGACCTCAATTTCATCATCCAATCTCTCATTTCATCAATTCTCAGCCATCCTACTTCAATTTTCGATCAGCGCAACCAAAATGCCGGACTACTCCCACTTCAAGGTCCCAGAGCTCAGAAAACTTCTCCAGGACAAATCTCTACCAATCTCTGGAAACAAAGCTGAGCTTATCGCAAGATTAAAAGAGGCAGATAAAACACCAGCTGCAGACGCTCCAGGTCGGTACTCGATATTCGCGATTTACTCGAAGCTTTGACACTGATAATCCCTAGCTACAACCGGTGAAGATGAAATCGATTGGGACGAAGATGACGAGAAGAAGGCAACTACAACTACAACTACACCTGCAGATGCTGCAATTGCTGCTGCTGGAGGAAAAGAGGAGATACCAAACCCTACAAAAGTCCCCAACCAGGAACCTGCAATCGATCCAGCTACGACGACCGACTTGAAGGTGACTGGAGGAGAAGGAGCACCAACGGCTGCGGACGGTGTCATTGCAGCATCCGGTCCTACAGCAGCAGCAGCTGAAGTAGCGCCTGAAGCTGTGCCAGAAGCTCCAAAACCGGACTTCAGTGCTGGCTTGGAGAAGACTGATGCTGAAAAGGAAGCCGAAAAACGCGCCGCCAGGGCCAAGCGATTTGGCATTACCGAAGATGAGGAGGCAAAGAAATTGGCAGAACGTGCAAAGAAGTTTGGACTGGACGCAGGTGAGAAGGTTGTGAAAGGATTGGATAGCGCACTTCCAGAGCGAAGAGAGAAGCGAGCTCGTGACGAAAAACACCAGGGTGGAAGGAACCCCAAGAGACAAACACCGGATCGCAGATCGCAGCCAGGACCGAAAAACAACCAGAAACCTACACAAAAACCTCAACAGAAACCTGGTGCGAAGAAACCCTCCGGTGGTCGTGTTACGGATGATCCTACCGAGAAAGCAAAGGCTGAAGCAAGAGCGAAGAGATTCCAGAGCGCTGCATAATGAAGACGGCCTATGATTTGCCGAGATGTTTGCCAGCTACTTGAGTTCGAGAACTTAACCGGCGATATTGTATATTAGTCAAATTCTATTTTCTCATGAAATCCAACGGCGTTTTGCGTTTCCCTAGAGCCATTGACATCACTGGTAGCTCTCCCCTATTCCGCACTTTCAAAGAGTCTGAGCGTTCCGAGTCTACAAGCACACGTTAAAACAAGCTCTGTCCGTGCATCCCGTTCAATGGCATTTCCACGAGGATTTCAGACCGTTTTCTTTCTACAGCAATGGTCCCAGTTAGTTTCAGGTCCAGGTGCTCGGAGGAAATCATGCTTGCACTATGCTCGCAGTTGAAAAGATGCCATCGACACTTG
Source organism: Rutstroemia sp. NJR-2017a BBW (assembly GCA_002946425.1). Lineage (NCBI taxonomy): Eukaryota > Fungi > Ascomycota > Leotiomycetes > Helotiales > Rutstroemiaceae > Rutstroemia > Rutstroemia sp. NJR-2017a BBW. Next base: position 159,528 of record NJPT01000039.1, read on the forward strand.
CGGAAAGGTCGACTCCAGAGACTTTCTGTGCAAGACCAATCACGGCCTATGACGCTATGAGGACGAAAGATACATTCTCAATAGTGTCAGGGGAAAGACAACTGAGATCTGCACAACCAACGATTATCCTTCTAACGTTTAGGAGGATTTGGGAAACTCCTTGGGGAGACGGTTACCACGAATGAGCTTTGCAGAATGACTATTGAAGATGTGATACGCTTACAAGATAAAGTGCTGATGTAAATAGAAACTACAAAAGAGGGGACTTGCTCCGAGACCGGTAAAGTATGAGATCAACCTCCCCTCATCCAATGGCTCTACATGCAACCCCCTCCCCCCGTTTCTGGTACAACATGATAGATAGATACGGCAGAGTCAAGGGAAAACAAGGTTTAGGACACCACTTCGTCGTCACGTTACTGATTTGGACCCGAAACTGAGGAACGCGGCCCACCTCTACATAGCCAATGAAGTGCCTTAGAACCCTGCTCAATAAATATGGGCGTCCCGATGGCTAAATCTATCGGCCCTTGGCCGAAAATGGTTTCCGTCGGGCTAATTTTCGTTGACTCAAAATCACCTCCGAGTTATATCGAGAAAATCGCCTGCCAACGCATATTATATTCATCATGTACCTTCAAGAAGCAGATCCAAATGTTTGCTGTTTTCAAGTGTGGCGTTCTGTATCGTGTCTCGTACATGCACAGACTCCGCCACAAGCGCTCCAGTTAATCCCGCCGCCAACGCACAGTCAGTCGCCTGTCGCTTCTGCAAAATTCAGCTATGCTGGGAACATTGACATACCTCGGATCATGGGGTGGACAGTGAGTCTATCAGCCTCAGAGCGGCCATCATCTTCATCGTAGGTGCCGAGACATAGGTCGCTGCCAGATTCTCAGACCGAAAGATCGACCTTCGGGGAGCATGACTACTTTCTGTGTTGTCTGATGGTTTGCAGAGTTGTCTATTAACTGCGGAGTACTACCTTCTTCCCCTTACAGTACGCACAGGCATGATTAGCCGTGGTCAAACTGTATCTTTCGTTGGATAGACTACTTTTGACATTCCGCTTCAGGCTTTTCCCGTTTGGAGAAAAACCTAGGCCAGGACAATCTCAACAAGAAACTACTATTGACAGTCTAACTAACAGATCTAAGGATTAGAGAAATTCGTATTATCCCGTTTGGGTAATTAGGAGAGCTTGGCTCAGGGGGGAGAGTTTCTTCACCCGCCGAGGAAGCAAATTTTACGATCCATTGGATAAGAATGCTTTTGCTATAACCAATTACAGCCCACAAAAGGCTAGATTGCACATGGCACAAATCCATGTTAACAAGCCGTATTACATACACAGATTCGATCAAATCGCATCCCGCGAATACTGCCAATCTCGAAGGATCATCAATCTATCATACCGACGAGAACGGTGTATGGTTGAAGATACCTTTTGGTACATATGTTTGTGATCCTACGGGAACACAAGATCACTTTGGCATACCGTAAACGGATTATCATCGGGTCAACGTCGTCATAGGATTCGTCCGATGCGGTCCGGATCCGTGTCTAGGTACAAGGCATCGTTCTCACCTTGCATTTCGTGTAGGCTGTAGCTTTATCCTTAGCTAGATTTTATCCAACGCATAGCATCCCCGGATTCAACTCTACCGCACGGAGGAGACCGGGCATTTACGTGAGGGGGCAGCTTACGGGGTTCATCGTTGAAGCTGACGGGGGCCTAGACATCAAGAATGCTAACAGCTAACACCACCTCGCGTTCCAACGACAAAGGTACAGGAAGGTACTAACTTTCTCCAACTGTCCAGGTACCAAGTCAAGACTGTAGAAGCGCAAAGCCGCAAGACCCGCCCGCGAAAAGGGTGGATATATATGTACTCATGCGACAAGCGCGCCATCACTCCACCATGAGCATTCGAGCATTAGCCAATGACATGGCCAAATCAATAACAGCCATTGAAGCTATCTCCGACCAGGCCTTGGATTTGTTCGCCGATGTTACCCTGTGATAGTCGACGAATGACGATTTGGCGTTTATATCAAACAGCTCAACCGAATCGTATGCCCAAAAGTGACTCGCTCGTAGGAAATCGAGAAATTGTATCGCGAGCAATTATGCCTCAACCAAGCATACACCGCTCACCAATGAATTGAGTACAAAGCCCGACTTGGATTTCATAGGTCTGGAGTACATACAAGTATCTTATTTCGGGCGCAGCACACAGCGATATTAACGAGATTTTACAGGGCTCTGCAGCTCTTGTCATGCGTGATTTGTGGGCTTGAGAATTTCTTTTTGCCCTGCTTTTTTTCCTTTCTGCACACAAAAACTCCCAAAACGACCACGATTGCTTAATGACGAATATTAATGATTCTCTAGAAGCTTTGCCTCCTCACTCAACGTCTCCTAAGCTTTCACGCAGTATCGAAGGATTCCTGTCATCGGCTACTCCAGAGGCACAGCCGCATGCACTGTACTTGTATGGAGCCTGCTGCAGTACATGCACGGTACATGAATGGCCCATAGCAGAGACCCCTCCGCTCGTACACCGGTCTATCGTAATGGGGCCTCAGTGTTGAACGCCACAATCAAGCAAGAAAGCAAAGCAAAGCAAAGCACTGTACTGGGCATGACGGCAGAATAGCGAGCAGCCATACAGCTGACATGAATGCCCTCTGCGGCCTTCTGGGAAACCACGTCCACGAGATCCTCTTGTCTACTTCGTACACAACTTCTCCACTGCATAGTTTCGACCCGGAGTGCCCTTAGTTCTAATATATGGTTCCCACCTCCCTGACGATCCGCACTCTCTGCATACTATACAAATAATATACAACCATACATTCTCCGCTACTGGAGTACGTCCGAGTCCAAGTATATCACGGCCCGCAACGCAAATTTAGTACGACTCCACGCCCCAAAAATAAATGGATATCGAACCTGCGTTAAGGTGCAGCTAAAGAACTCAGTGGCTTAACTTTCGTCCAACTAAAACCCGCGTCTTTAGTTTCGCGGCAAAAACATAGGGTGAAAGTCCCCACACTGTTGTACCTTATCCAGTCCGCAAAAGTACGACCCTTACTATTAACCAGAACGAATCCGCGAATATCTAGGAGCATTTGTTGGCATTCTTTCTTTTCCTCCCTATCTCATTACTACTTTACTGCATCTCCCATCTCTTAACCTTTTCGATCAAAATTCATTCTTGGGTTTCCTGGATTCCGGGGTTACTTGCTTTTTCCTACTATTCCGCACTGTTCGGAATATAAACATACCCTGGTGGTGTCTTTGGTATTCGCACCGTTTTCCGTCATCGACTCGGAAGCTGCACGTGCTTTGTACCCAAGTATATTGGCCACCACATAATCTCTTGTGCCATCCAGAACACACCATCACAGCATTCGATATTCCTATACAATAAAAGTTGTGATTAGAAAAGAATCCTCGCGGAGTAACACACATATGTAATAACAGGTACGCTCTTCATTCTTATTTTCCCTTCATCTCAACTAACCGTCATCAAGTACTTCCGTTTGCAATGCAAGAAAACTAGACTGCTATATTTTACGGAATGTCGAACATATATGATTGCCACAGTTTATAACATACGGGTGGAACCCAGCACACCTTTGCCCTTTCTTTTAGATAATGTTGAGTAAAGCAAGACATAATGGCATCCAATATTCCAACGTTCGGGCTACCGGCCAGGCCAAATGTTGGCGTTCAGCAAAGAAGAGCGGGATATCCGATACCATCTCAGGAAGCAAGCCGTTTAAGAGATCGTGAGGATGAATCCGCTTACATAAAGTCAAGGAAGGAACGTCGAAGAATGAATTTGGAGATGAACAGTCAACAGCAACAGCAACAGCAACAGCAACAGCAACAGCAACAGCAACAAACGGGTTTACCTCGACCGAGTATACGCCAACCTTCACCAGTACCAAGGTCGAAGTCCGAGAACAGTTACAAAAGTACCATGGTATCATCACTTGGGACGCGGGTCAATGATGATAAGAATGCATCTCTTCCTACTACTGCCCTGAGCGAGAAAGCTTCTCGAAATGTTCTGAGACGGAAACCTTCATCGATATCTCACCACATCGAGCTGAGTAGACCAACTACTTCAAGAGCAACGACTGAACCTCTGGGACAATGGAATCACCGACCGGATAGCAGGCCAAGTGTTGGAGCTTCGTCCAAATCACCAGTGGCCCACAATGAATCATCTCTACGAACAAGAAAAGTTTCATCACCCGCCATGGAGGCTCAACCAAAGATAATACCGGAGTTAGATAGGTATCGTCCAAATCGAGAACATCATGGCCACTTGGATAGCAGATTGGCGGCGGAGATCCCTTACAAATTATCCACACCGGAAATCTCACCTCCCACTCCTACTTTTGGATTCGGATTCGCAGGCCCTGCCTACAATCGGTATAGTGGGTATAGTGGCAGTGGATACAGCGCAAGTCCTTCGACACGATTTTCGGAGTCTCCAGGTCCCAGTGCCTACAGCAGAGATACTACACCTACCTCGATGTCATCCGCCTCACCAGGTATCGTTGTTCCATTCAAGTCAAGCATCCCAAGTCGAAGAGGGAGCAGCCCTACAAGAAGCAGGCCTCCCTTGTCAAGGAGACATGACCGCACTCCTTCGAATGAGATTGAGAATCCGATCCTTGATCATCAAGGACTACCCGCATTACGAGAATCAGTCAATTCATCATCCTCTAATTCTACAGTGAAAGCCGACGGAAAGGCAGTACTAACCAAGGAGAAGAAGAAGAAAACTCCAATGGCTCCGCTTCCACCTAGTCCTCCGCCTCGGAAGTCTTCCCAAAAGTTTAAGAAGCCTACAGAAAATGAAAACTCTCCTGCACGACCCAGCCAAAGCCGACCCGCCATTGTTCCAACGTCACCAGAAGTTCCCATACGAAATTTTGCGGATGGCCCAGGGGGATCGCCAGCGAGACCAACCCCTCCTAGGAGACCCAGCAGAGATGGCGCACCGGATCTACGTACCCAGCTGGGAGATTTTGCCATCCTGCAGAGCAATTTTACCGGCATCAAATACACAGGAGATAGAAGTGACACAATTTCCCCTACAACGTCAGCAGCGTCGCCTCCCCCAACTGTACCTCGGCAAATCTCACGAGAACCATTACCAAATCCATCACCGATGCCTTTTGTGTCACCCAAGCGGGAGCCGAGCCCTGCTCCAACGGGCCTCGGATTTATTCCTAACCTAAGGCCGCCTTCGCGTGGTCATACAACTCGTACCCCCAGTCCGAGTGTAGACAATGGAAAACATCGCTTCGGATTTTTCAGTAGGCGCACCAAGACAACACCTGAAGCTGGAACAGCGACGGCAGAAAAACCACCTCGAAGGGGACCGGCAGCTGGTACGGGGCATGAAGGCTACACACGCTATGCACTTCGTGGTCGTAGTACAGGTGCACCCGCTCCAGGCCGCACACACGAAAGAAGCTTGAGTGGTTCATCAACATTCGTATCTGGCACCCAAGATCCATTTTTCCGCGATCGTATAAATCCTGTTGTGATAGCTGGAGGTGGTCAAATTAAGGAAAACCGAAACTCGGGCTCAGTGTTTAGTCGTACGGAAAGTAACACAAGTCTTACTGCTCTGAGTAAGACTTCTACACAGACTAGTTCCACGCAAGACCCGTCTCAGCCTACACTATGGCCATCTGCCATTCCGAAAGATAACAGCAACAGAAACTCTTCTGTTGGTGTGCCGAGATTCCGAAGACCATCTGATGGTCAGTATGAGGATCAGAAAAAGCCACCGTTGGCATTCCGAAGGTCGATGCAGCGCTTGAATAGCTCTACGGGTGCCTTGGTTTCGCCCGAACCACTTATTATACCTCCCACGGAGCCATCTTCTTCTATGGGAATTTCGGATTCTGCTCTGTTATCTGGTGAATCACAATTGGAAATGAAAGGAGAGACCGAGCGCGGTCGAAACGACGATGCCTCTAAACCTAAGAAATTGGAAAAGCGAGCCAGATCACCTCGAAAATGGAATATATTCCATCGACAAGCACAAAAGCCACCAGTCGAGGTCAAGGGTAGCCCAGTGCAGGTCTCTGTTGGTCGACAACCTGTCAAAGCAGTACCTCATTATGCTATGATGGACTCTTCTAGCGAACCAGAAGATTTAGAGAGTCTGGATTTGGAGGACATTTTGAGAGATTCGAATGTTGTTATGTTGACTGACGAGCAGTTAGATGAGCTGCAGTTTAGTAACATGAGAGAGAATCTGCGAAGAATCGAAGAATTGCAGCTTGCCATGGCCCCCTCACTTCCCGAAGTGATGCCAGCCACCACCGTATACGCTCCGCCAGAACCGATTCTGCCAATCTCTCCTGAAATAGAAATTCCTGAACCAGAATTCCAAGTCACCAGAGAAGTTACTCCTGTCCGTCCAAGTCGTCTACAACAAGTTGGTAGGATTCCCAAGGTTGTGTCTGCAAGACCGGAGACAACATCGCCAAAGTCATTCTCGCGACCATTTGCAAGACTCAGCACTTTGCAACCTACTCTGAACTTTGCAGAGCTCGATGCAGATTCTGTAGCTCTCGGTGCAAGTCCGCCGAAGCCTTCTACTCTTGAACAGGATTATGCGGCGCAATTCGATGCTCAACGGAATTCCCAAGAAAACAAATCCACGCCTGGATCAATTCAGCGAGAGTTTTTAGCGTTTTCTCCAAGAAAGAACTCCGCATGCAGTTCAGGGACACTTAATTTTGGAGAAATTACCGCGGTCATTCCAGATCCCGATGCGGAATTGGCTGAAGATGAAGTTTGGGACGAATACGACGACTTAATGGAGACAGATGGCACTTGCAAATCTCGGGTTTCCACAACGTCTTCTTTTGGTGTACCATTTCAATATGAGACCTACCAGAGTCGGAGGAGTTATCGGCCACGTTCTTCAATCAAGACGACAAACCCGCTACCCATGCCAAATCGCGAATTGCCAGAGGTTCCCCCTCGCAAATCCACTCTCACCACATCTAGCATCTACAGTCAAGATATGGACAGTAACCTCCGCGCTGCTCTAGCCACCATCCCATCACCGACTACTCCAATTTCCCTATCGGATTTCTTCCCTTCATCAAATTTTCATTTCGATACCACCTCGTCTAACCCAGTCCACGATCCAGCATCTTCCAACACCAATTCCAGTTCCGAACCTCCCATTCCAGCTACAAATCGAATATCTAAGAATAGCACCCACTCGCGCAAATCCGCCTCCTCAAGCAACACCAGCACATCCCGCATTTCCGGCTCAAGCCTCCTTCGCATCTCGTCGCAGGAAAGCAACTCACCTATGTCGCAAGTCAATCTCAGAGTGGGGAGTATGACGGTTAGCAAATGGCTGACTTTTGGGAATGTGCTGTTCAGTCCTGCTCGGGAGGCGATTTCGGAGTTGGAGGGTACGAAGAGATGTTCGATTTTGATTATTGATGGTTTGGGAAATGGTGAGTATTCTTTTCTTGCTCCATGAGCTGACTTTCACTTCACAAACCTAGTACTAACCTCTACCATAACAGACGACTGGTCCTACTACGCCGCTGAAACCTATCCCTCCTGCAACTTCTACAATCTCTCCCCAACAGCCGCCCACACCGCCTCCACCCCCGCCGCATACCCCGCTCCTCCCTCCAACCACCACCAAGTCCCCTTCCCATCCTTCACCTCTCCATCTTCAACCCCGATCCCCAAATTTCCCTTCCCATCCTCGACGTTCTCCACCGTCATCTTCCGCTTCCCGTCCACCCTCACCACCCAAACCTACACCCACCTCGTCTCCGAATCCCGCCGCGTCCTCAAACCAGGCGGATACATCGAAATCACGCTTCTCGACCTCGACATGCTAAACATGGGACCCCGCACCCGGCGCGCCGTCCGCGGGCTGAAGACCCGGCTCCGCGAACGCGATGAAGGGGTTGTCTTAGGCAGCGTTGGCGATCTCGTTCTGCGGCTGCTTGGCGGCCGAGGATGGAAAGACGTCAAGAGCTGTCGAGTCGGTGTCCCTGTTACTGGATTCGTGATGGATCGGTCGAAGAGCAAAGCGCAGAAACAGAAAATCCGAGAAGAGCGCAGTCTAGTCGATATGATGAAAGATCCGAGTCCGGAGGGGGACGAGAGTATCACGAAGATGGTGGCGAAGGTCGGGAGGTGGTGGTATATGAGGTGTTATGAGAGCGGGTTGCTGGAGGCGGAGAAGGCGGATGCGAGGAAGGGGAAGGGGAAGCAGAAAGAGAAGGAGAAGATCAATACCGGGAGTATCTTTAGTGATGTGGCGGTGCTCGAGGAATGCGAAAAGTGGAATGCGAGTTTTAAGTTGGTGGTGGTGCATGCGCAGAAACCGGTGCATATTATCAGGAGGAGGACGAATAGCGTTTGAGGCGCGAGTGGAACGAGCACATGAAGACCATTTTCTTACCACAACACACCATCGCATCACGGCCACACAAAACAAAACAAATACCTCAAAAACAAAACAGAGAACGGAAAAAGATTTTTTACGGGCGCGAGCCTAGGTTTTCTTTCCTTTTAGAAGGTACTCGATTCGATTCCGGTTCCGCTCAAGCAGTTTGCATACCATATATACGCACACAAAATACGCAAGATACACGATTCGATACGCATACGCATACGCTTCCTCTCACCTCATCATCTATCTCGTTGTTATATACGCACATACATCTTTCTTTCTTCCTTATATTCATTCTTCTTCTTCACATCCGCGCGATCTGGCATTGCTTTTTTGGTTACTTTTCTCTTTCACATAGGGTCGGTTGGTGGTGGTCGTCTGTCTATTTTGGCTTGGGCTGGACTGGGTTGGCAATTTGGTTTTCTGTTTTCTGTTTAGCGAGCAAGGCAAGTCCGATCTAATCGATGGGATGATGAGCGAAATGATATGATGTGATGAATTCTTTTTATTTTATTTTACTTTTTGTTCCTTTTATGAATTTCTTTCTATGTTTCTTCTTGGAGGGGGAATAGGAAAAAAACGCGGAGGGGTTGGAGGGGGTTTTTAGTACTAATTTTAATGCGTTGCTGTTGGTGTTGCTGTTGATTTAGCAGGGAGAGGATGGGGGGAGAAGGGAAAAGGAGAAGGAGAAGGAGAAGGGTGTGGAGAAAAGATTGATTTATTTGGTTATGAAAAGGGGGAGATTAGTTAGTTAGTGCTGGAAGAAGATGATGGAGATGAAGATACCCATATTATATCATAGTATATATGAATGATCATCTGTGTTTGTAACCAGTTTGTCTATCTGTCTGTTTGTCTGTCTGTCTGTCTGTCTGTCTGTCAGTGTGAATATTGAATTGAATTGAGTTGAAAGGATAGCGCAAGAATGATATGATATGATTTGATTTGATATATAAACCAGAACTATCTGTTTATCTTTCTCCTTATACTGTTGCTATATTACTATATATATAAACTAAATATAACGATTATCTACTTGCTCGTTTGCTTGTTTATTTGGTCAACTTTACTATATAGCGAATAAGCAAGTGAAATCAAAAGATGGAAAGATCTAAGATTAATGCGTGAAGTTCTCCAGGTCTGTCTTCTCCCTCCCGGAACGATAATAATAGGTATTTATTGTATACAATCTTTAAACCGACCCTTCGTGTAGACTCTTCGTCGAAGTCCGACATCATCCTCGCCACTATCTGACTGCTGGGTTTTGTTCTCGCAGAGACAGGTTGCCGGTTTTAGTGTCTTATTTATGCCCCTCGCCTCCTTAATGGATATCCTCGCCCGGATTCCCTGACCTAAACTCCAAATCCACCCCCTCCAACACTCCCTTAATCACCCCCTCTACTCTCTCCACCACACCTCCCTATCACCCCCTCAACTCTTCACAACCTCCAAGTGTCCCTCAGCTTTAACCTCATGTTTCCGCTGCTGCGTCGCGGCCCCCACGGCGTCGAGGGCGGCGTTGATACGGGTGTGGGTTGGGAGAGTGGTTGTTTCTGAGATGGCTGTTTTGGGTACTTGTTAGAAATTATTTGAGATATGTAGAAGGGAAGAGGAAGGGGGGATAAGGAGAGGAGAATAAGGGGAGGGAATGGTAGTGGATATAGGGCGGATGGATGAAATGGGGGTGGATGAAATGGGGGTGGATGGGGGAGTGGTTTGGATGGGGGGGATATGGGGGACGGCATGAAGGGAAGTGTAAGGTGAGGAGTAGTACGTAAAGGGAAGAAATTCACCGATGGGAAATAAGGAAGAAAGTCAAAGGCAAGAAATAAGGAAGAAACTGGAAGAAAAAACATACTCTTATGCACCTCCTTCTCTATTTCACATTTCTTCGCTTTGGCGGTTTCGGAGATTTATTGGGCTGTGTTTCTGTGGTGGTGAGTTAGTTGTGGTTTAGTGCGGGTTGGTTGGGGTATGGGAGTTAAGTTTGAGGTTGGGATTGAGGTTGGAGATGGAGAGAACGTGTGAAGTAGAGGGGTATATGGAGCAGAGGCGTGGGTAGTTGAAAGGGGAAGTTTCGGGGTGCGGAGGTGGGAGATAGAAAGGTGTAAGTAAGTAAAGGGCGGTAGAGTATGAAGTATATGATGAGCGTGAAGTGTGTCAAGTGTGTCAAGTGTGTCAAGTGTGTCAAGTGTGTCAAGTGTGTCAAGTGTGTCAAGTGTGTCAAGTGTGTCAAGTGTGTCAAGTGTGTCAAGTGTGTCAAGTGTGTCAAGTGTGTAAACTATATGAAGTCCGCAGAGTGTATGGTAGGGGAGGAGAATAGGCGAAGAAGTAGCGCGAGACAACTTAGACAAGATGGAAGAAAAAGAATAGCCCTTTCGCATATTATCCATAAATACTTCCAACCAAAGCAGTTCACTTGGTCACCTCTACCTATACCTGAGCGAGTGGGTGGGGATCTTCATCCACTAGAAAAAAACCCAACATCCAGTTCTAAGCACATAAGATAACTATCACTGCGCACTACACGTCTGGACATTCAAAACCCAAGCAGAGAAAAGTAGAGGAGGAACACAGTATACTTACTTAATAGTATCCATCTTGTCTTCCTTTCCCTCGTGAGCGGGCGGGAAGCACAGCACAGCTCAGCTCGGTTGAGTTGAGTGGATTCGAGGTGACTTTAATCGAACTGAGGGTAATCGAGTGAGTGAGGTGGATTCGAGTTGTGTGGAACAGATTCGAGCTGAATAGAAATACATACACCGAGTCGAGCTGAACAAGTCGAGAGGAGTAGAGACGTTCAAATATATACATACACACACCGATTCCGGTGCAAATGTCTTCCCGATCGATCGAGCGAGTGATTGAGTGAGTGATTGAGTGAGTGATTGAGTGAGTAAGGACATACGCTTTCCGTGTGGGTAATAGATACTTCGTATACTAGGATTTGAATAAAAGTGAGTAGAAAGAAAGTATAGGAATATGTTTGTATGAAATGGATGCAAGGTGAAGAGTTCTGATCAGTAATGGTTCGTAGATATAGATATAGAATTGGTATGGAAAGAAAGAAGGATGTAAAGAAAGAAAGGAAGAACACCTATCGATATCTTGCTACTCCCTTCTTCTTACCTTCCTTCCTTCCACTCTCCCCACCTCTCCCCTCCAGAACACCTTCCCTCCTATTCTTCTTTCCCCCTCCCAATACACCTTGCATAACAAGACACCTCTCAAAAAACACCAATCGGAAAGATCAATCAAAAGAATTTGATATAGACTACCTACTCAAGTCGCTATCCCTCTCCCTAAGTTATCTCTACTCCATATCCCCTCCATTTTTACCCCCTAGACCCCCCCCCCACCGCATCCAAATTCCCAATTCCCAATCCCGGACCAACCCCATCCCAAACCCAAACCAAAATACAATTCAACCCACCTCCCTCAAAAAACAAAAAGACAAAAATAGAATAACCCTCAATCAACCAACCCAACCAACTCCCCAAAAAAGACATGTACTCCTCTTCCCCTTTCGTCACCAGCCACATATCACCAATCACCTATCCCCTTTCACCCCAACCAACAGTCATATCACATCCATGACGACCCAACCAAAAAACATCTCCCAAAGGAACGTATGCATGCGTATATACAAATACTTTCCCTTATCACCATTTCCTTCCCCTTTCGCCTTTCCCCTTCCCCTCTCCCCCAGCCGATCAAAAGTAATACGACAAGTAACACGCGCGACTAGGTAATAAAATGGGTATTCTGTATCCCCCCAGGCACGATTTCCACGCTGCCACCCACCGGCAGTAAAGCCCTTTTCTGTCTTTGTAATCGTATCCGCCCAACGCGCCGCAAAACTCCGTCCGTGATATATCGTTTTTCTGTTCCATGCAGCGTCCAGCTTCCATCCCAGTTCTGTAATCCATCATCATCATGCCATCATCATGATCATCAGATCGAGAGAAAAGCATCAGACCGGGCACCCTCTCAAATCCGAGAAAGTATCAGTCCCAGCCCCCCTCTCCAGTTTAAGAAAGCATCATCCCCATCCTTCACCCCTCATCCACCCTAAACTCCCCCCTGAAAATCCTCCAACTCCTCATCCCCATCCGCATCCGCATCCACCTCCCCCTCTCCATCATCTCCCCCCAAAGCCGCCGCACTCATCATTCCCGTCATCGTACGATCATCATCCGCATCCTGACTCGACTCCCGTTCCGCACCATTTCCCTCTCCAAAAAACTGGCTTTCTGTTGGTGACGACGGCATTTGCGCCAGACGATTGAGATGATTTCTTAATCCGAATACACCTGGACCTGAAAAGACACAGAAGACATTTCGTTGGTGTTCTGTGAATTCTGTTAGATGATTGGTTAGTGATGTTCTAACTTATGAATCGGATGAGAGGGATGGGGATGAGTGTAATGAACTAACCTGGTGGTGCTTCTCTGCAGTACTTTTCAAGATCTGTTCGAAGGAAGGCTTGAACACCAGTTAAACTCAAATGAGTGAGTTTCTGGCAGTTGTTCAATAGTTCTATAATGCTCTATTATGCGGGTCAGCATTGGGTCCAAGTTCAAATTAAGACGCACATACCTGAAGTGTCAAATTGGTGCAGTAACTAAGATGTACCCTCTCCAGACTATTATTTCCCCAAGGCTCTTCACCCTGCAGATACCGAGTAGTCCTGCGTTGTTTCTGAGCCTCCGCCAGCGCGCGCACACTAGCATCCGTAATAGCAGCGCACTTAACCAGACCTATCCGCCTTAATTTAGGTAGCAAAGCCAACTTCATCACAGATGCGTCTGTGATATGAACGCAACAGCCGAGATCGATATAGCGAATGCGATTGCATGCTTGCACCAGTCTCACAACCGCAGCATCCGTAATCTGACCGCAATGTCCCAGATGGAGATAGTGAAGGTTCTTCCCGAGTCTGCTTATCGAGTTGACAGCCTGGTCTGTAAGATTTCGGCATTTGGCGAAAACGATGTTCCGGAGCCTGGGCGCCACTGTGATGATCTTGTCGACCGCAGCATCCGTCAAGCGAGCACAACTGGTAAGGTCCAGTATCCGCAGATGTTCATATGTTCTGTTTGGCAGGTTTAAGAAAGCGTTGTCCGAGATGAGCTCGCAGCTTGCCAGGCGAAGTTCTCGGAGACAGTTCCCGTTTGTGATAAGTGAAGTGATAGGTTCGTTTGTGATCTCCTTGCATTGGTGCAGATCTATCTCAAGGATATTTCGACAATTTTGAGCGAATGCCATGATGGCATTGTTGTCCAACTGGGTACAGCCGTTGAGTTTTAGCTAGAATCTGGTTAGCATAGCATCTCCCAGCACAAGAATCCAAACCTACTCGTTTCAGGTGACGGCAAGCTTCTGCGACACGAATCATGGACTCGCTTGAAATCTTGGTGCACATTGAAATATTCAAGCCCTGCAGTCTCCGGCAGTTTTCCGCGAGAGCATACATAGAAGCCTCCGTGATTTGCGTATCTCCCGATATATCCAGAGCCAACAGGTAGCTGCTATCCATGAGCAGTTTGATCAATCCATGATCGGTAAGGCCTATACAACCCGTCAACGTCAACCGCTCGACTCTATTGCAGACCGAAAGCTGGTCGACACTTCCATCATTGATGCGTTCTGCCAACATGGCCAAGTTCAGCCTTTTGATAAATTCCCGATATGCGAAGTAAGGGTTCTCCGAGGAAAGCGTCCTACAAATATAGCCCAGCTTGACGAATGTTGTGCATGCCGGGCGAAGCCAGAGTAGATCCACGGCATTGATAGCCCACACCTTCGAGACCCGCATGCAATTCAGAAGGTCGTTGGCACTGCTGAGCTTAGAGAATATGCCGATGAGAACTTCTGCCGGAAGTCTGTTCGAGGCCGATACGCAGTTTTCCTCCGTCACGGCCATGTCTTGGAAAGTTGGTACGCCTATGGACGATGAAGAGTCATTGTTGCCCGTAAAGAAATCCGATTCTTCGTAGTCAGCCCGCGCGGGGGAGTTACTGGTGGATGAATGGGAATCCTCGTCTAGGTCGGGTGTCGCACGATAACCAGCATCGGCGTTAATGGGCGACATGTTCGGAAGGCGACCCCTCATGGTGAATAGTTTGGGAGGAAGCGACGATGACGGGGATGATGGGGATGATGAAATGATGAAATAATGGAGCAGTGATGATGATAATGATGATCAGAAACAGAATTGAGACGTCTTAGATCCCGGAAGCGACGATTATGTTAATCCTTTGCGTGCAGGACTTTTGTCAGACACGATCCCCGACCGTTGGATTAGGATTGTAATACCTAAGGCGAATGGACGGGATCAAGGGGGTTGAGTTATTATGTGGATTTCTCGCTCAGCCTCGCGTGCAGGATTTGAGATTTTCCCCAGGGTTTTCCAGATGGGATTGCTTAAACAGTAAGTGGCCGATGACCGTTGGCCGTAACGTAGCCGTTCCCGTAGAGTGGTTTGTGTTGCGCCTGGGCCTTTTTCGCTGTCGCAGAATTGAGGTTTGTAGTTGTGCACAGTTGTTGATGAGGAAGTTGAAACAAAGATGTGGTGACGTGTAGGGTTTAGTCTGTAGTCTTTGCACTTTGCAGATTGATAATGGCTCGTATCCAAGGAGGAAGGTTTGGTAAATCGTTTTCCTTTTGTTCGCTTTTTTCTTTTCCTTTTCCTTGCAGGATCGGAAAGTTGGTTAGTTGTCTTGCCTTAGATTTGTTGTTTCCATTCGGAGCAATCAGAGGGCTAGAAGTCAAGCTGGGATTCACTCGGTGGTGGTGAAGTGATTGTATTGGTTGTGCCAAAGTATTCCTGTATGGTGCCCTGTGGTAGGTGATCTTGTGTACAGCGTCGTGCAGTAACAGTGTCAGAATTGTGCTGCCATACTCCTGTACTCTATATAGTATGGATACTCCTATTTAGTACCTGTTGTATGTATACTCCCCTCTACTACGTGTGTTGTGAAAATTCCTCTTTATGGCTGTCGTGATGTGGAAGTTAACTTTATTGGTTGCCTTTGCCCTGCGTAACCCAAACCGGGCTTTTACACTTGTTGTTTTCCTAGAGGAGTCTTCTGGTTGCAAGCAGTGACAATATTCCCCCAACAGAACATTAAAGATCTATAGAATACTTCTATCTAACATATTGGTTTCCGAACGACAGAACCACCAAATATTCATTTCTCTCCCGCACACACAAACCCATCATCACAAACCTCCCTCTCCCTCCCTCTCACCCGAATCACCCCCCTCATCACCCCCCTCATCACCCCCCTCATCACCAACAGCCACAGCCCCCAACCCCCAACCCCGAACCTCAACCCCATCCATCTCCCACCGCCGCCCACGCCCGAGAAAAGTGTGACAACAAAAAAAGCAATAAGCGCATCTCATCTCTGCCCTATCAAACATTACTGCACATGAGTCTCTAAAAATAGTCCGACGAATAAGCTGCGACATCTGGGTGTGCACTGTGCATGCTGTGTGACAGACGGAGATCGCATCGCCGACATCGCCGACTCGATTTAGTGAGGGGTGTACATGTTCAGGGCGTCGTAATGATGTCGTACAAGTTGGGCAGCAGGGCGAGGGCTGGCGGGCGAGGGTGGTATTTAGGGATTGTGTTGTTGCTTTGGCTGTGTGGATGGAGATGATGGGGTTTGTTACTGTGAATGAGGGTTGAATGATGGTTGAGCTGTTGGGTAGGGGAGTAGGTTTCGACTTCATGAAGTACGGTGCAGAATTACAGTATAGAAGCATAACCAATGTATCTTCATGTAAATACTCTTTCGTCTTTGCGGCAGCATTTATATCAAAATCCAATATATTCAACTTAACTAGATCCTTGTTTAAGAAACCATCCAATTGACCATCTACACCAAGTTATTCCCGGTAGCTCTTCCCCAGATTTCACTAAGAATCCTCGAAGCTACACTACGCGAGCTGCATCATATCAAACCAGACCATTCCAAACTTCATCAAATTCCTCTCTTTCTTCTAACTAAGCAACCCCTCACCTCCTACCCCTCACTACAAACAATTGACATCAATTCCCATCCAAAATGTCTTTCCTCCCGCGCACCACCCGCACAATCCTCCACACACGCACCCCCCTCCTACCCCTCTCCCCCGCCCGCCCGCCATGCAGCAAGCTCTTCCTTCCCCGTCTCCAACGCCCTCTATCCAACAAACACACACCCTCCGACCCCTCCGGCCCCACAGACGAAACCCTCCACCGCATCTCCCTCCACCGTCTCGAAGCGCAACAACAAGCCGAAAAAAACCGGCGCACATACTACTCCGCAACGGGGTTCCTTCTCGGCATGATCGCCATCTACTTCACCGCAACCGCAATCGACCTCCCCCCTCCCCAGCAAAAACTCGACAGCCCCAACAACAACAGCACTTCTCTCCTCGACAACCCGCAACCGATACTCGTCACCCCACCTAGCTTTTCCCCGCCGGATACCCAAGAGCCTGTCCCCACAGGCACCAGCACCGTCCCCTTCTTCCCGCGCCATCTTCTTTTCCCCGAGCGCGCGAATCCGCCAGAAGAATACCAGCTTCTTGGGCTTGGTGTTCGTACGGTTTCGTTTTTGTCGATTCAGGTGTATGTTGTGGGGATCTATATCGCGACGCAGGATATTGCTTCTTTTCAAGCTTCTTTGATCAGGCATATTGCTGGGGATGGGGCGTCGACGCTTGTGGCGGGAGAGAAAGATAAATTGCGTGCGGAGCTGTATGATCCGGAGAAAGGGGAAGCGCTCTGGAGCGCGGTGTTGAAGGAGAGTGGAGCGCGGACGCTGGTTAGGATTGTGCCTACAAGGAATACGGATTTTGGACACTTGAGGGATGCGTGGGTGAGGGGGCTGACAGCCAGAGCGCAGAAGGATAGGACGGGATATGGAGATGAGGGGTTTGCGCAGGCGGTGGGGGAGTTCAAGAAGGTGTTTCAAAAGGGGGAGGTGCCGAAGGGGAGGGAGTTGGTGTTAGTACGAGAAGGGAAGGGGAACTTGGAGGTGTGGATTGAGGGGAAGGGTAAGATGGGTTATAGTGAGGGGATGGGTCCTGGGATGGGTATGGGCTTGGGGATTAGGAAGAGATTAGGAGTAGTAGGGGACGAGAGGGTGGCGAGGAGTATTTGGTTGGGGTATTTGGCGGGGAAGACGGTGAGTAGTGAGGAGGCGAGGAAGAGTGTGGTGGAGGGGGTGATGGAGTTTGTGGAGAGGCCGGTGGGGACGGTGGAGGCGCAGGTGCATGTTTAGGTTGGGTGGTGGTAGCACTGGTATGTTGGGGCAAGACAGGATGCTTTTTTATATGAATAAGAACGAGAAGAGGGGCAGTTACGAGGTATGGTGAGGTGTCCATATATGAATAAGGAGGGAAACGGCTTATGAGGTTAGTGGAGTGCTTGCTTATATGAATAAGGAGGGGGACTCTATGACATAGTGAAGTGTCCGTCTATATGAATAAGGAAGAGAGCATGAATGGATGGTGAAGTAGATGTATAAAGAAACGGCAGGAAAAACGGGGAACAGGAAAAAACACAACTAGACTCCTCAATGTATCATATTCGCATCACTCACATCCACTCACAGCACCATACATAACCAGACAACAACCTCACCATATTGGTGCATCATAGGAATTGTATTCATTCTATTCTTCCCCCACCACTCAGTAAAACAGCTACTTCTTTGATTCATCAATCATCCTCAGCTCTCTACTCTCAATTTCTCCCTCCCCCCCTCCAAAAAAAACCTTCCATTCCTCCACAGCTCAGTCCCGCGATCATAACAGCATCTAAGCCTCAATAACATTCAACTCCGTCAACTTAGTCTTCAAGTCGTCCTTGTCAAGCGCCTGCAGATCAGAGTTTCCGCCAATGTGCTCTTTGTTGATGAAGATGTTGGGGACGGAGCTTTGGTTGGTTTTTTCTTTGAGGTAGGCTTGGATGTCGGAGCCGTCGTCTAGGGGGTGGGGGGTTAGTTTGCGTTATGGATGTGGGAGGGAGAAGGGGAGGGAGGTGAGGGGGATGAAGGGGAGGGGGGTGATGAGCGGAGAGGGTGAAGGGGTGAGGATGAAAAAACATACCAACTTGATCCAACTCAATAGCATAAAACTTCGCGTCCATGGAGCTCAAGAGCTGCTTGGTAGCTTTACAGTACGGGCAGTAGGACTTGCTGAATACGGCTGTAGATGCGTTAGCATTATGAACTCGATTCCGCAACTCCGGGTGTGAGAGGAGAAGTATGGGATAAGACGTACCAACAGCATTGCTGTTAATAATATCCTCAGCTTTCGTCTGAGCAGCCGACATCCTGGCGGGGTTGATGGCGGTGGTGGTGAAGAAACGGCGTAGGAAACTAATGGTGGGCGATTGTAAGAGGGGTAGACTTTTGGAGGGAAAGTCTACTGATGTGGGATGTGTTTGGGTGATAGGAAGTGGATTTGGGGATAGGGATGGGTTGTACTGTATTTATGTGGTGGATGGATGTATGATTTGGAATAGAAACGGTAATAAGTTGTACGGAGTTGATCTGATTTGATGTGAAATGAGGCTTGGTAAGGAAGATGGTTCTCGATTTTTGGTTCGGGAGCGAAGGGGATTCGTGCTTAGCAATTTCGTGGCGGGGTTTGGATATGGCGTCACTGGAAGGGAAGGAGGGAGGAGGGAGGGTGATGACAAAGATGACTTGGGGGAGTCGGGATGGGGGAGGGAGGTGATTGGTTGATGGTTTTGTGTGAGTTATGCATTGATTTGCTGCATAAGGAGCATAATTTACGTGGTTATGAAATGTGCTGTCTGGCTGTCTGGCTGTCTGGCTGTCTGGCTGTCTATCTGCAGGAAGCTCGTTTTGTGGTTATTCAGAGTAAGCATCGGGATATCAATATAAATTTTTGTAAACCGTTTGTAGCACAGTCAGAAGAAGAATCCTTGAGAATGCGGCGAATCCGTTCTACTCTCTACTTTCCCTTGCCGTAGTGCCACGCCCACGCCTACGGCCCTTCGAGGACCTTCTGGACTAACTTCGGCCCCCAACCACTTCTAAACCTGGTCTTACTGTACGAAGTTTGGCTCGCTAGCTGGCCTTACCGCGTCCAAACCTGGCAGGCTGGCACATCTTTTTGAATCCTCTGTCTTTCCATTCGGATCTTCACCGTGAGGACTGTGGACATTAATATCTGCTTGCTATTCTGACATCGCATGACCACAAGAAAGGATCGTCAGCTCCACCACCCATCGATCGACTGATTGACCGACATACGAAATCAGTTCCACCCCACCTTCTAAACCCTACCGCACCGGTACCATCCCACATTATTTCGTCGGAAAAGCTACATTCGTATCTAGCATCAATACAAGACCGTCCACCCAAGCCAAGAAGAGTACAAGTGAAGAGTCCCCTCCAGAGGACTAGATAAAAATCAGCCAAGGTGGCTTCCCGCGCTCTGCACTCGCAAGGTGCCACTCTGTCTTCTGCCATTCAGCGTCTTCCTGACTCTCTTCAAAGCTATCTCGATACCACTGTCCATCATCTCCAATCCGTTTACTCCCAGCTTCCCGAACCCGCTCAGGCATATCTCGAGTCAGCCGCGAAATACACGCACATCGACCAAGTCCCCCCTACTGCCCTCGCCGGTAGTGCATTCGTCATCCTTGCGGCAGCTGTCTCGATGAGTCGTTGGGGCAGCAATTTTTGGAGTGGAGGCGCTTCGCGTTTGAGTCCCTTCTCGAGCCGATCGCATCCGCCGGAAGTGCGCGAGGAGGACTTCTCATATATAACTAGTGAGGATCTGCAGGAGCCTAGGAGAACTTATGATCCTTATACCAGACCGCCCCCTTCTATGCAAGAGGAAGATGATGTTCTACTGGTGAAGAATAAGGGCATTACGTATCCGGTCAAGTTCCCAGCTTACAGTATTGGAGATGGGAAATTACAAGTGAGTGATGTCAGGAAGAGGGCTGCGGCTTTGATGGATGTGCCGAATTGGAAGAGGTTGAAGTTGCTATACAAGGGACAACAATTGAAGGACGACAACACTCTTTGCCGCGATTATGGGTTGAAGAATCAATCGGAGATTCTCTGCATTATTGGAGATGCCGCCAATGGAAGCGATGATTCGGGTGATGACAGCGAGGAAGCCCAGGAGACATCGGGGAAGAAGAAGAGATTCCGCAAATCGAAGAAGAAGGGAAAGAAGAAGAGCTCGCAAAACTTAAAGCCGACGGATGAACAACCTTCCCCAGCACGCACTGCGTCGCCAGTTCCTCCTACCCCAACTACCCCGATCGACAAGCTTCAGGCTATCTCGGATCACTTCCACACCAAGATTTTACCACTTTGCGAATCATTCATTGCGAACCCTCCTGGAGAAACGAAGAAGAAGGATTTCGAACATAAGAAGTTGAGCGAGACGATTATGAATGAAGTGCTATTGAAATTGGACGCCGTAGAAACCGAGGGAGACCCATCGGCAAGGGAAAGGCGAAAGGCATTGGTCCGGGAGACTCAAAACATGCTGAATGATCTTGACGCAACGATGCCCACAGCATCCTAAGCACTTTGCATTGCAGATGTGCCCGCAAAGTGGTCTTCTTTTCAGACACAACATGGAAGATAACTCGGGCCTGCGGGGAATGCGTTTACTTGCGTCATGCATTTGCTATGTATGTTTATCAATTCTCCACTTCTAGGAAGAAGTTGTGGTTACGATTCGTGGACTTAGGCATGGCGTTTCTTTTTTTTAATAGACAGGCTATGGGAATTTGATCTTGTGCTGTTGTATGGGAGTTTGCGGGTTGTAGGAATGAGCATTGATGTTGTGGCATCGTGGGGGTTAAGCATTGATGGTCGAAAGGGGTGGTCTTTGGTGTGTGTAGCACCTTGATACGTTGGAAAGGCAAGGCATATGCCATTATTTCTTACATGGTCCGTATAGAGAGGTCAGAAGAATGGAAGCTGGATTCTTGTACAGCGGCTCGCTGACCGCACTCAATGATATGTCGCTCTTGGTCGTCGCGCACTGCGGACACGCAGATGGTCACTTTTAAGTTGTTCCTTCTGGTCGTTGCTGAATGAGATTGCCTTCGGAGAGCAGCGTAGCGACTGATTTTAAGATACTCATCATTTGGCTACTATCATCGGTAGAGAGCTTAATTCCAGCCTCTGCAAAATTATAAATCACACTCTCAAGAGATGATGAGGTCGAAGAAGGCAAGGGCGTGAAAATTTTCATAGCCGCCAAAACAGCAACATAAACGCGGCGTACTTTGCAAACAAGACTTCAACAACCACGCAATGAATAGAATTAGATAGAAAATCAAGAACGTAGCAGCGACATTGCAGCAGAGAAATTATCAAAAATAATTATTGCTTTATTCACCATCTTCGCTGTTTGATTCTAATATAATTCTTTCCAATTTCCATGATTGAAGGGTTTGTTAGCCCTGGGACTCGGCTAAAATTTAGCGTAGGTGTCTAAGTCCACCTTGAACAATTAACGAGTATCTGCTTCGCGACTTTCGAAGTAACGACCAAACGACAAACACGACAACCCCCGCCCACCAAAATAACGAAGGTAGAGAAATTCAAGCCATCATACAATTCGGAATCACCTCTCTAACAATTTTCTCTACAGGACAGGATGTCGACCTTCGAGCCAGTCGTAAGTGCTCAATCCCACTCCCATCAAATTCCCGGAACCTATTTCAAATTTGCGACGACGAGAAGCGGAGAGGGGGCTTTGGGATTTCGTCTTGGAAATATGGCGACGGGATTGGATTGTAGTAGGAAATGGATTGCTGATACTGGTGTTATTTCTATTAGATCACGATCGATGCCAAGGGTCACCTTCTTGGTCGGTTAGCAAGCACTGTTGCAAAGCAGTTGCTCAACGGCCAGAAGATCGTCGTTGTACGATGTGAGGACTTGAACATCTCCGGGGAGTTCTTCCGTGCGAAGCGTATGTCTACACCTTTTCTTGAATCGCGATGGGAGGCTTGGGATGACGATGATGGATATGATGCGATTGTGGGAGGGCACAGTTGATGAAGATGAATGATGGACGCTGACTGGATTACGATTACAGTGAAGTACCATGCCTACCTCCGAAAGATGACCAGATACAACCCAACCCGAGGAGGTAAGAAATCACCAGCAGTCGCCAATTGCGATTATCCGCACTCTGCACATCGAATTCGCCTGACTCATTCATAATAGGTCCTTTCCATTTCCGTGCCCCATCCAGAATCTTCTACAAGACCGTCCGCGGAATGATTCCTCACAAGACCGCCCGTGGTGCCGCCGCCATGGAGAGACTTAAGGTTTTCGAGGGTGTCCCAGCACCATACGACAAAGTCAAGCGCGTTGTCGTTCCTCAAGCTCTGAGAGTGTTGAGATTGAAGCCTGGCCGAAAATACTGCACTGTTGGCCGATTGAGCCACGAGGTCGGCTGGAAGTACCAAGATGTTGTTGCTAGGTTAGTAAAGCACTTTGGGTTGGGAATTTTCGCGGACTTGATACTAATGACATTCGGTACAGACTTGAGGAGAGAAGAAAGGTTAAGAGCGCAGCATACTACGAACGCAAGAAGGCCGCACAAAGACAACTTTCTGAAGCCAAGAAGAGTGCGAAGATCGATGATAAGACAAAGACTGAGTTGGCTGCTCTCGGCTACTAGAGTTTTTTGATTCTTATTTGATGTGATTTTGCGCTGCTGGGTGGATGGATCGGGTTGTTTTTAACGGTTTCTTCTTTTCGACAATATCAACGTCAATGCTTTGTTCAACCTGTAATGGGTAGATCTCAGGGCCTGGTATTCAGTTACCATACACGACATTGGGAAAATGCCTCAACGGAATTGAGTCTGGTAGAGCAAGGAACTCTGTGGTGTATTGCTTCGTCTTGCATGCAGTTCATAGCAAAATGAAAAGCCTTCAGTAAGAACAAAGAGATGAATGCATTGCGTTGGGTGTTGTGGATTGGATGTGGAATTGTGAAAATAATAATGAGAACCATTCTATAGAACGCATCAATGAGGATTGGTCTACGAGCAAATTTTGGTAATTTTGGTGACATGGCTAATTGGGCGTCTGGTTTTACACCAAGTATATAACTTCACAATGATAGAGATTCTACAAGAGCCGCGGAATGTATAGATTATGGGCGGGAGGTGTCCGTTGTATGGAGCGTCATCGTATGCCTTTTGAGACTGCCACTATTGATGTGCTTCTTGGAGAGTTTGTGAACGTCACCTTTGTGTCTTTTTATTCGTCTGGAGATACCTATTTTCGAGATTGGACGAATATTAGAATAGGAACTCGCGACTCTACCACGGTCCACGGATATCCTGGATCTTGAAGTAAGTTACGGATTGAAGAATTATTTCATCACAGTGCATTTTGCATTTTCCACACCATCGGTCGCATTCCTAGTTCCCCGGTATACGAGCGGGGCGGGGAATTACCGAGGCTGGGTTGGTCTGTGGGGTAAGACACACCTCCGCTTCCCGGAGCTTTTAAAGACTTAGGTTCACGAAGCTAGATAATTTAGCTGGCTGGCTGCGTGTCTGTGTTTTAAAAGTGTACGGTTTTCCTTGCTTGTACTTTTAGACTTAGTTCAACTCTCTTCTCTTTTTGAGGACTTGTTTTTCTTTCGGAGAGATTAAGAATAGTAGGGTAGTAGGATAGATTCTTACATTCCAGCGCAGATCGATACCTGATAGAATTTGGACGGGGCGGTTACTTCGATAGAGGGGGACGAGGGAAGAGGCTTCACCGCGTTCTTGCATTCACATTCGCAATTATCTATCTCTCATTCCAACGAAGATCTTAAGCACCATACCATAATCCTCGATATGTCTGGACCAGCCTCTCGTCTCCGGAGCCTGGCAAACCATTTCCTTCCTTCTCCACCCGCTCCCAAACACCACATCCATCAACTCTCCCCGACCATCTTTCTTCCCCGCGCCGCAGCCATTGAGCCAGATGCCCCGGCTATCTACCATACTACCGCCAATGGACAATCGCTGGCGAGAAGCTACCAGGAGTTTGCGGATCGTGCGAGAGGGCTCGCGTACTATTTTCTCAAACATAAACTCTCCCGCATAGGACTACTGTGTCCGAATACGCCGGCCCATCTGGAGAGTATTTTTGGGATTGCGGCGGCGGGGGGTGTGAATGTGGGGGTGAATTATAGGTTGAAGGAGGAGGATGTTATTTATATTTTTGAGTTTGCGGAGGTGGATACGGTGATTGTTGATAAGGAGTTTGAGGGTTTGTTGGAGGGCTTTAGGAGGAGAAATCCGAAGGTTAGGATTATTGTGGATTTGGACACGGATCAAGATGAGGGGGAGTATGATCGTGCTGTTTTAGAAGGGTTGGAGTTCGATAGGGAGAATGGAGGGAAGGATTGGGATGGGTTGCAAGCGCAGTCGGGGGATGAAGATGATATGATAGCGATTCCGTTCACGAGTGGGACAACGGCGAATCCGAAGGGTGTGGTGTATACGCATCGTGGTGCGTATTTGGCTACGTTGGGCAATATTATAGAGTCGGGCTTAAATCATCATCAAGGAAGATGTGGATATCTCTGGACACTACCCATGTTCCATGCCGTGGGCTGGACTTTCCCTTGGGCTGTCACTGCCGTACGAGGAACGCATTACTGTCTTCGAAAAATCGACTACCCCTTGATATGGAAACTCCTCAAAGAACACCCCATCACACATTTCAACGCCGCTCCCACAGTCAACACACTTCTTTGCGCGGCAGCCGAAGCAGAGAAGCTGGAAAACCCAGTAAGAGTCACTGTCGCCGCATCGCCCCCCACCGCACATCTTTTCGAAACAATGATCAACCTCAATCTTCATCCCGTCCACGTATACGGCATGACAGAAACCTACGGTCCGATTACCAAAGGCTACCACATGCCCGCATGGGAGGCCCTCGACCCCAGCGAGAAATTCAAACGCATGGCGCGCCAGGGCCACGGTTTTCTCACGTCTCTCCCTATCCGCATCATCAAGACGAACCAAGCCCCCGAGCGGCTGGAGCCGGTTGCTCGCGACGGGAAAGAGATTGGGGAGATTGTCTTCTTTGGGAATATTTGCGCCAAGGGCTACTACAAGGATCCCGCTGCGACGCAGAAATTATTCGCGGGTGGCGCGCTACACAGTGGCGATCTGGCGGTTTGGCACCCCGATGGTAGTGCCCAGATTTTGGACCGCCAGAAGGATATCATTATTAGTGGGGGAGAAAATATCAGTAGTGTGGCGTTGGAGGCGGCGCTGGTGAGGCATGAGGGGGTGCTGGAGGCGGGGGTGGTGGGGGTGAGGGATGAGAGGTGGGGGGAGAGGCCGGTGGGGTTTGTGACGGTGAAAGAGGGGGGACGGGTTACGGGGGAGGAGGTCCAGAGGTGGGTGAGGGAGGAGGGGGGGTTGGCGGGGTTTATGGTGCCGAGGGAGGTGAGGGTGGTGGGGGAGTTGCCGAAGACGAGTACGGGGAAAGTGAGGAAGAATGTTTTGAGGGAGTGGGCGGAGAAGGGGGAGGGTGGGGAGGGGAAGATGGAGTAGAAGGGAGGGGAAAGGGGAGTAGAGGGGAAGGGGGAGAAATAAAGAACTGCTGGGTTGAGGGGTTGCTGTTGCTGGGATGATTACGAAGTTTATGTATGACGAGAGATGAAACGAGTACTGTTAATTAAGCACTGCTACTTATTATAGTAGATATTGATATTGATATTGAGATATTGTATGTGGATCTAGATCAACTACTTAAGCTTACTGTGTTTCCCTATTATATTTGACGAGAGAAAGTGAAGTCCTAACCCCTACAATCCTCACCTCACCTAAATATAATGCGTAGTTGTTCTCTACTGTGAGAAACTTAACATTTGAAAAGGCAGATGGGGGTAAATAGGGGAGAGGAGCATGAATAATGACTAAGCTTGGTTAGTGTAATCTAACCTATTCGGAATATCCATTCCTGTTCCGGTTCTTGGTTCGGGCTGCATTTTGGGAACTTTAGCTAGTCTGCAATATAGATTCTATACTCTTACTTCTTTTCTCGCGAGATGGAGATGGAGATGGATGGATAGAGATGGATACGGTTTCTGGTGGCTATGCGGATGGAGGATGGATGATGGAGGTTCTGATAGTCGGTGCAATGTTTGTGGGTGAGAAATTTCAGGGCGGGATGACGCTGGGAGGGAGGGGGGCCAGTGGGTGGTGGGGAGGGGAGGGGAGGGGAGGGTGTTTGCTTGGGGAGGGTATGGTAGGAGAGATTTGGTTTGCGGCTGGGGGGAGGGGGGGAGGGAGTGTTAGCATGGCAATGGGGATGGGATGGGATGGGATGGGATGGGATGTAAGGGGATAAAAGGTGAGGGTTTTGGTAAGGTATATTGGGAGTGGGTTTGTGAAATTATGCTTAAGCACAGGTTAGTGGGTGCTTGCTGGGAATGGCTAAGAGAAATTTGAGATACGAGAGAGGGTGTTGGTTTACTGTGCTGCTGTCGGAGAGCAGGTGTAGAGCTGGAATACGGGCTAGTTCTGCCGAGTGGAGTGGAGCAGAACAGATTGGTGATGTTCTAGGGGAAAATATAGTTGATGAGGGGTTTGGTTGGAGGACCTTCAGTTGCGGTTTCTCAGAGGAGGCAATTTGGGTGGTATACTGGGACTGACTATCGATGAGATGGTATAGTACCCCGCAGGGGAAAAGGATGCGCTGTGGTGCAGGTTGTATTTCTGGAAAGTCGAGGGAGAGTGGGCAGGGGAGTGGGAGTGGGAGTACTAAGGGTAGGTTTAGGCGAAGAGCAGGAAGGAGGTTTTGAAGATGATCCTATCTGTGCGCTTCCATTCAAGACAAAATGTGGAGTTGAGGCCGGGGGGATAAATGAGAAGGGAGGAGAGTAGAGAAGAGGGAGAGGGAATGATGAGACGCCAAGAGAGTAACATGAAGAGGAGATGACCGGGATGGTTTTGTTCGGGTAATTTCGATGACTTGGCTCTCTCCTGGACAGGATTATCTGCATCGGGCCCGTTACGAAAGAGATATAGTACAAAACCACAGACTGTCATATCGTTCGGGTCTTCAACTCCCAGTCGTTTGCTGTCGTTGAGTGCTCATTTTGTTTGTTTAAGGCTCGGGCCAATCCGCCAGGGAGGACCTGGATTCTTGTCAATGGAAAACTAATGTTTACGGCTAGGACGGGAGGTTTGGCTGTGAGGAATCTAAGCATGCAAGATCCGAGAATGATCGAGATGGATTGTTAAGGATATGAGAGTCTAAATTTCAACGCCGGTTACCCTTTCAGCAAACTTGACAACAAACCTAGCCACCAGTGCAACAACCTATTCCGCACCACACTTTCACAATCTCATGCGTTAACCCTCGTCAACTTGACATTCAACTCAGGCTTCTTCCAAAGCACATAAATCTCATTCCTCTCCAACCAAGTATCCACACCTTCCCCAGCCTCCAAATCAAAAGTCCACACCAAATTCGCCAACAAAGCCTTCATCTCCGCGTACGCCAAATTCTTCCCAATACAGTTCGCCGGACCATAGCTAAACGGCTGTCGTGCCTTCTTGTCGTCGCTGGCAAAGTCGTCAGGGTTATGTAGCTGCGAGGCTACTTCCGGGAAGTTCTGCTTTAGTTCGGATACTTGTTCTGCGTTGAGCCATCGCTCCGGATAGAAGGAGTTTGGTTCGACGAAGTTGCTAGTCGAGTAGTTGGCAGACCATGGGTTGATGCCGATGCTCACGTCTCCCGGCACGTACTTTTCTTCGATAGTGGTTCCACCGGGAGGAGTGAGACGCGGCATGGTCGAGGGGGCGGGTGGGTACATTCGGAGACCTTCTTCGATTATGGCATGGAGGTATTTGCAAGCCGCGACAGCATTAATCGTCATCTCGGAGCGGGACTTAAATTTGCTACGAAGCTCAAGCGTCAGAAGTTTAAGAGTTGTCGGGTTCTGGAGCAGGAAGTAGGTTAAGCCGTTGAGAAGGGAAGCGGTCTAATTTATATCAGCTTTACAATGCAGGGACGTAGGAAGACAGCCGTCGGAGGAAATTACCGTTTCGCTGCCGGCAAGGATCAGGATGTTGGCATTTTCATAGATTTCTCCAAGCGTCATTCCACCTGCTGTATCTTTTTGATTCGGAATATAAGTCATGAAGTCAGGCCTATCAGTCTCGATAGCCATCCTACGGTCAACTTTCTCCGTGGCAAGATCTTTATGGTGTTGAAGCGTGTTTCTCACGCTCTTAGGGATGAAAAGTAGCAGCAAAGGCCCAAACGGGGGGTATTTGCGTGCCTCGGAGACGAAGGCTATGATTTTAAACATCCCGAATATCACTTCGATCCATGGGTGCAGAATCCCCGTTCGGAGACAGCCGAAAGGCTCCCCGAATGCGAGGTCACCGATCAAGTCAAATGTTGCGAGGTTGTACCAACGGCCGATGTCGACACTGTGATCCGGCGATTCGGATAAGTGCTTGATGAGGCCGTCGATAAATTGCTCGGTGTATTCTTTCATCAGTGGTTCCTGAGAAGCAAGTGCCTTGTCTGAAAACGCATTGGCTTGCGCCCGGCGGAGACGTCGATGGTCTTCCCCAGCTGCAGTAAATCTTGTTTTGGAGCAAGATTAGTGCTGAAATTTCCTATTGATCGGTATAGGAAAGCTTACATGTCAGTATGCTTCCCTTTCAGTGTTCGATTTTTGATGTCCTTGGGGTAGTTCCCCTTTCCGTTCTTGGGAAATCCACAGATCTCTTCCCACGCTATGGATGAATTGTAATCCAGATACATCGGTCCAACTCGAACAACACTGCCATATTTATCATGTAGTTCTTTCATCTTATATGGAAGATACCCTCTCAACTTCCAATAAGTCATCGGGAGATTAGAGACGGCCCATAGTTTTGGGCCAGGGTATCCCCTCAAGGGATGCAAGAAGATGTTATAGAAGATAATATAAATCCGGTAGGAGATGAAGAGGCCAGCCGTAGCCAACGCGATAGATACTGACTGCATACTTAATGTTTCTCAAATCCAAAGTGATGAGTGCAAAGATGCAACTGAAAGGCCGCTCGCTACACATCGGCAAGCTACACGAATGCTTTATACCTGCGGCTCCCGTCAGTAGCAGGATTCCCTGACTGCGGGGTTGAGTGGATAGTCCCGTCTTTCATGCATGTTCCGGTATCAGCGGGCAGCGGCAGTCTGATCGGTTAAAAATCGGGGACGCGTAAAGCGAGAGTTAAGCAAACGGATCGAAGTCGTCCCCGCAAAAATTATGAATAACCTTTTGTAAAGAGACTGTGTGATTGGGGAGGCGGACCCCAGCTGTAGCGGATCTGTCCGTATGTAGATATAAGGTTAATCAGTGTCTTATCTACCTTCTTTCATAAAACCTTGTTCGGCAGTTAGACTTTTTCACGGCGACGATAGGGAATTTGCTTTGCAGATGCACCCAATGGTTGTCAACCGATCTTGGTAGAGGTACGACAGCGAGCAAACTTAATGAAGTGGTCAAGGTATATATACTTGGAAAGTCGTAGAAGTGAGTTTCTCGTATCGAACTCAAACATACACCAATGACGACGCTTATTGAGGTGTTAAATGTCGCAACTGGGGGGGGGGGAGCTGAGCCTTGTTATACACAACTCGGTTCTTAGCTAAGCGAATCCGAGGGTCGATCTAGCTAGCTATATACTCCATGGCCCCTAAACGAATATTAAAATTTGGGTCGCAAAACCCACTTAAAACTAACCTTTGTGTATGGAAATGGAAGGAGAGTAATCTTCAACACTTCGGTGCCCTCCTACGGAAAGTCTTGTTTCCTAAGGAGCTTCCGTAGGAGTCTAGCAGGGCGGGATGGTAGAAGCGAACCTTGCTCCGTAATGCCGACGATTGGAGTTGGTGTGAAAACGTATAAGTATAACCGTATAAGTCGATGGAGGGGTGACTGGGTGAATGGATATGCAGAGAGAAGTGTGTGCTGCGATGAGGTCCCGGTGAATGATAAGTCGTTGGCGGCTTACTGGAGTGACTGAACAATGGAGATTAAAGCAGATGGCTTAGAGGAATTCACCTTGTGAACAAGACTCGTGGTCTTCAAACAACTCGATAGAACTATTTATTTAAAACACCACTTCTTTACTATATTTTCCCTCACTACTCAACCATCATCCGAGTCCCAAGAATCCCAGAGCTCAGGAACACTCCTCAACTTATCAATATTTTCCTCCTGTCGAAGAAAATCAAACACCAAACTCCAACTATGGACGCAGTAATCTACGCCCTCAATATTGCCCTGAATGTACTCGTTGGTATTCCTCTTATCGCCGTATGTATCATACTTCTCATTCCTGGCTTGGCAATCACTGCATTACGCTTCACCCTAATTTTATTCTGCTGCTGCTTTTTCCCGAGTTCGTTGGTAGAAGCTATCGATATTGGGCTAAAAGAGGCGGCAAAGCGTTCGGTGAAGCCGGCAGGATTCATTAGTGATAAATATGAAGAATGGATAGAGAGGTGTGGACGGAATCACGAGGAGAAGAAGCAAAGAAAGGAAGCCCAGCAGCAGGCGAGGGAAGCAATTGCAGATATGGAGGCTCAAAGAAACAGAGGGGTTCTTGAAAACCGGGTAGCTACTGAAGCTGCGACGGCGCTCGAAGACAGGCTGCTTCGTGAGGCTAGGGAGACTCTTCAAAACCGTCTGAGGGTGGCTCGTGAAAACCAGGAGGCTCAACTGAGGGTGGTTCATGAACACACCGCTGCTCTTGAAGCCTTGATGGCTCAAGGGGCGGCTCTTGAAAACAGGATTGCTCGTGAAAATGAAGAGGCTGACGATCTACCACCACCTCCCTACCATTCTCTCTTGCAGCAATGATGGGAATCGCATATATCCCTGATTCTACAAGATACCTGCCCACCAAAAAATTTGTCTACGATCATATTAAATCAGCAGTACTTTCATTAAAGCAGCTTTCACAAATACAGAATTCAAAAAAACAGCCAACTTCTCAATATCTCATTTGTCAGTCAAAAGTTCATCAAACAGTTGTATATCACTTGAATGCACTACCAATATATCCAAGTGTATCTCTCGATTCCCTCTCATAGTTCATAATACATACTGTGTGTAACCCGAATATTATAGCTCAACCATCTTACGAAATCTTCCTAACAAGTGATTAAACTCCTACATCTTCTCTACTTCATCCAACATAGAATAATTTCCGTCCTCGTAGTAATCTCAGCCCTCTTGTATCATAGTATATGCTTGTAGAGTCGTCACGGCGACGATCTCGAACCTTCGATGGCAGTGCAACTGTGCAAGGTCGTGACTTGAGTCCGGTCTGCACAGTATCACCTGTTGCGTCGGCGATATTGACTGGATATGCAGGGAGATAAGATAAGTATATGCTGCATTGCTGCGGTCAGGTCCTGGTGAATAGTAAGTCCTTGGCGGGCAATGGACTAATGGTGGCCTACAAGAGTCCCTGAATAAATAGACAACAAGGCGGATTTGAATGAATAACGGGTGGCACAGAGCTTAGAGCTTCTTTGTATAACCTACAGGGCTCCAAGATCCTGTAACAAAGGGATGAATGTAGTAGGCACTGCAATCACCGGCTGTGCTGGAAACAACGATGACTGTTTTCAAAACAACTCGATAGAACTATGTATTTAAATTACGAGTAGTATCTCTACTTGTGCAACATCTTCTCTCTCAGTGCTCAACCATCATCGCAAGACTCTCAGAATCCCAACGTTCCCAACCTGGCAACCACCTCAGCGATATTCTAATACTTATCAACTTATCGATCTTTTCCTCCCACCGAAGAAGTTCGACTCTTCGAATACCAAATTCCAACCATGGGCGCAGTATACTCCATCCTCAAGTTTTGCGTTGAATTTGTATTCATCGGTATCCCCGTCCTTGCCGTTACTTTCATCCTTACTGTAGCTGGCTTCGTACTCATGACCTTACGTATTATCATTGGATTATTCTGCCTCGTTTGCCCGGGTTCACTACGAGAGGGGACAAATGAACTACTTGACAAGGTGGCTAGTAGCCCGAGGGTAGCGCTAGAACGGATGAGAGCGGCGTTAGGGAGATGGAAAGAGGAGTCTGATAGGAAGAAACAGGATAAAAAGGTGCGGAAGCAGGTGGATGAAGCAATCTCAAACAGGGAGTTTGAGGCTCAAAGAAACCAGCTAGCTGGTCAAGTCATGATAGCATTGGCTGGAGGAAACAGCAAGACTCCTGAAAACAGGCTGGATCGTGAAAACAGGACAGCTGTTGAAAACCGCATGAGGGCGGCTCGTGAAAACAGGGCAGCTCGTGACAGAGCGGCTCGTGGCAAGGCGGTTTCTGGAAATGAAGCACCACCTGCTTACGATTCCATTAGTCTCTGATCGAAATTGGAGCTCTTATTCTACATGTTCATGGTGTTCTTACCTGGCCACCAACTTCAACTCTTTTACTTTCATCTCTGAACGGTCTTTACTCCAACGGCTAAAACAACTTTCAAAAAATATGAAAACTGCCAACTTCTCATTTGTCAATCAAAAATTTATCAAACAATTCTGTGTCTCTTGCATCTATTAAGCATCAATATTGTGACTAAGTGCATCTTCTTAAGTTCTTCTACAATCCGCACTGCACAACCCAAATGTTATTTGATTTATTTCAAGAATTCTGTAAGACTTCCGTAGGGAAGAGATTCACGTGGGAATACACCCAGTTCCGGTCGTCCGGCCCATTTATGAATGTACAGAAGGCCCAAAATTGCGTGTACTGCGCCTCTTAAGCGGACTGATAAATGGTCTATAAAAGATCCTTAAGATCTCGTAGTTAGCTAAGAATAATCATCACTTCTTACATCTTACAAATTTCGCAAGTCTCATTCCTATGCGTGACTCTCTACGTCCCCGCAGTGATCTCGGGTCTTTCCAGTATCATAGTGTGTGCTTGCAAAGTCGTGGTTACAAAGAGGTGAACATAGACACTAGTACACTACGCCTCAACTACAAAGACACTTCTGTATGAAACAGTCACTATCTGTACTGGAAACAGCGTCTTTACTGGAAACAACGATGACCGTTTTCGAAAGCAGCTCGACAGAGCTGTATATTTAAAATATCATCTTCATTTCCTCACCTATCTTCTTGCTCAACATCCAACCATCATCACAAGAATCTCAGCATTTTCAACCACCTCAGCGATATCTATCAACTTATCGATCTTTTCTTTCTAGTACCGAAGAAGTTCGAACACCAAACTCTAACTATGTGTTTGACACCGACGTTAAAGGAATGGAAACAGAAGAGACAGGAGAAGAAGCAGAGAAAAGAAGCACAAAATCAGGCGGATAAAGAGCTCGCAGATAGGGCGGCACAGTGTCAAAGAGCAAGGTTGGATGATATTGAACGCATGAATGCTCACTGGCATAATCTTGTAGATAGGGAGGCTGCTGAAGCTCATGATACGGCGGCTCTCGAATGTATTATTATTATCTCAATATGACCAAGTGCATCTCTTCCAAAGTTTTTATAGTGCATAACTTGAATTTTATATAATTTTGCCAATCTTGTTATACAACCTATAGCTCCTCTACTTCGTCCCGAATCGTCTGCTATATAACAACTTCCGTCACGGACTCCCCGCTGTGGTCTCAGACATTTTTTACTATCGTAGTGTGACCGGCAGAATCGTTGCGGTGACAACCTCGAACCTTCGATGGCAGTTTGCGGTTCCAAGTTCCGAGGCTCTGTTTCTAGTCTGCTCCCTGTTTATTCTTGAAGCTTGTCCTAGAAAAAGCCACATAGTTGTCAACGATTTAAGATCTATCCCGCAGCACTAAGTATATGGTTCAATGTAACTTAATCTTGCCTGATTCCGCTGTTCCGACAGGTTGATACTGCCAAACAGTAGTGGGCGAAGGTAGACCAGAGTCAAGACCTACTCTCCTGTAGACTGTACCGACTAATCCGAGATTCCGAGTTAATAGTCAAGACGCTTGTAAGCTATACTGTTCTTGTTCCTGTATCTATAATGAACCTTTTACAATACTATCCATTGATTAATTTAAGTCCACTTGAGTTGGCTAACCTCCATGACTGAGTCTACAGGAGAACTTAAAAATATATACTGGTGGAGATAACTCATCGAAAAAAGTTATAACTTGCTGTCAACTCAACTACTATACCAATTTAAGCATATTATTTACACCTTCACTCTTGCGTAGTGGTGTCCAGATCTAGCTGGCCCTTCATACAGTTCTTCCCCGACGGGAATCTTGCAATTAGGACACCAATCAGACCTCTCCCAGTCGAGGCAGCTTGATATTTATACAGAATTGTATTGAAACAGTGCTCACGCAGTCAAATAGAGCTGCTTAGATACCGAATGGTACCTTCTATTTTCAATTACTGGCCGAGTCGCTCTGTTGTTAACGTGGCCTATTGAATTTATTCACTCCCAATTGAACAGTTAACTCTTCGCCTGAAAAACCTCGACCATCCCACTACTTCAGTCCAATGCACGACTCCTGGACTTCCTTTGTTCCATTTCAACATAGTGATGCGTCTGAAGTATTTACTTCATTATTGAACGAAAGCAGCAATGGTAGTTGAAATCCTCTCACGCAGTTCCAATCAAGTCCCACGACCTCACATGTGCGAGAGCTCCACAGCTGAAATCCCACGAACTTGGCATCCTAAACGGACTCAAACACCAGAACCACCAGAAGCACCCTCCCTCCATCTGTAACCATGGGGGCTGTCCTTTCCGTTCTCAGCATCATCTTCCACACTCCGCTCACTATCCACGAGTACCTTGTCCACGCACTGATAATGCTCGGTGAAGGTATGGTACGTCTCCGTATCGATCTTTCGGAAGCTCCTGGCCCCATTCACGAAGGGCGGACAGTGGTATCAGAACTGGAGAGAAGCGAGAGAGGAGTCAGTTTTCATGGCTGAGTTGGAAAAGGAATGGGCGAGAAGCAAATATTATTATCATGAGAGTGATACTGAATGATGATTAGATGGTTAGAGGAAAGGAGCAACGGTGGATGGAAGAACGAGAGAACTAGAACGAAGAGGAAGACGAGAGAATACATATTGGAAGGCTAGTCGCTAGGGAATCAAATTCGGGAGGCAAAATCAATGAAAACGTATTTCTATTCTTGGTACTTCTTGTTATGAACTTGTTGATAAAATGGAAAACTGATGAAAGCATATATGACTTCGAAGTTGTGTTTGCGTGCCCCGAAATGATGACTGGGCTAATGTAGTGAAATGGCGTATTGAAGAGAGAGATATCAACGCGATTTGATTGATAATTGTGCTCACTGAGCTGTTGTTGTCATCATTTCTACAGGTACTAACTTGTGTCTTGATGTGTAACGATTGACGTATACCGTCCTAGTAAGGCTACCTCCATCTAAATCCGTCAGGGACTGTATGACCATAATCCTTCCTATGATGACCAGTGGCTATACGTTGAAGGTGATATTCGGATGACATAGATGCATGTTTGTAAGCTCTCGTGCTCATGTCATATCGAACTTCCGAAAGCCCAAACTAATCGTAAATGCAAGTTTTACGAAATTTATCCCAAGGCGATCTCCACACGCAAGGATTCAAACACAGGATATGGGAATCTTCGGCTGGGCAAAATGAAATAAGTCGACGGTGAAGTCGTTGCCCTGAAAACGAGTCTTTGACCCTACTTTGACCGCTCTGTCTGTTTCTTGCCACTCGAATTTTGCACGCAGCTATTCGACCTCAGCTCCTTGTCCACTTCAGCCAAAAAGCGCAGTCGACGATATAAAGTGCTTACTTAAGCATTCTATTTCCGGGAGCTACAGTAGACCAACAGCATGTTTTAAAGCGTGTCCTAACTCTTGCGTTTGAAATTGTCCAGACCACGCTCAACACGAGGCGACTTTCGATCCCTCTCCACCTATGGAGCGAGCGCCGGTTAGAATGGGGATTTGGCGTACGTTGAACGGGATCGATTGCTGGCCAATGCGACAACAATTCCAAATGTACGTGCATATCCCACAACCAAAGAAATGGCCCATCGCCTACGAAATACCCACAGCGGTAAACTTTGACAGTTGTTCTCATGTCGTCAAGTGTCGCTGTGTTAGAAAAGTCAGTTCTCGCGAGTTAGAAAGCAGAAAGGAGGGAGGCACAGCAGTCTTGCACTTCTTTCAATCGCGAACCTTATTCTTTTTTCTGTCATCGACTGTCACTATCTTTGCGCTCTTGCGTGGCCTTTGGTATAGGTATTCTGAGCATTAGGGTTACCCTTGCGAGTTTATTCAGCTCTGGTTGGCACAAAGAAAGATCTACAGTGACCTTTTTTCGGACTTCCTGGCGGTAACTTGAGGTACCGTGGACAATCTCGCTTTGCGGTATGACCTGCCAAGAGTGGGCTGCCCCTGGAGGAACGGTACCAGCCGCCAAGAAGACTCCACCTACTAGAAAACTCACCAATTATGAAGACGATCGATGATCATACACTGGCAGTTCTTTTGTACGGAAGTATTTATCACATATTTGAATAGATACCACTCCTTTTGACAGCAAGCTCCTGGTGTCACTTCTTTATGTAGAGATACAAATGATCCTTCCGGTTACCAGCCGTGATACCTACCAACGGATGCAGACAGAGTGACATTCATGCAAGGCCCTGAAACGATTCCGCACGCTTTCAAAGTAAGCTTATTAGGGTGCCGCTGTCCCTCCACAAATCACAGAGCATTGACAATCTCGCTACAGAATACCAGTTCTCCACTCACATGTGTTGCCCTGGTACGATATCACCAATGGAGGGTGACATCTCACGGAATGTACATGGGGCCGGGGCAGTGCTTCACGTAAATTCTCGCCCTAAATCTCAGAAGGGATCGTAACCCCCATAATTTTAGACACGATGTCCAAGGTCTGAAGCATGGCTTCTTCACTTAGACTAGGCAATCTGGGCATTCACCCAGGGCGCTTGTCGAACGCCATTCAAAAGGTCCACACGCCGTCATGGAGTTATTCTTCTCTTGACGACTTTTCTGAACCTTCTTGTCTCCAAGTTCACAGCTGCTCATCGAAGGAAATTTGGAAAGATGGTCCATTTACGGCAGTGCCTCTTCGCACTTACGTGCATTCGCGGATTCATTGGCCATGTCGCTGCGGATAGCACCAACGGTGTTGAATTTCTCTATCCAACTGAGGGTCTTACATTGCATTATATGGACATAGTGAACGTGACATACACGTCAGGATTTCCCTCGCCGCAGATGTGGGTGTTCTGTAGCAATGCCTCGGATGTCACTGCTTCTTTAATCACAGGCAAGTCTGCGCGAGGAGCATTATGAAGATGTAGAGAGCTAGAAGCTGACTTCAATCTTTTATGTACAGAGGAAAAGACAACTTCTCTACCATACAATGCCTCAAAACTCATGCAAATCGACTGGGTGGGAGGATCGCCGTGCTGGTTTGATTTAAAGCCAGACAATAACGGAGGGAAAGGAAGAAATAGTCCACAATTTGCTGTGGATCCAAGCGCACGACCGACACCCATTACAGTTGGCCTTGAGCAACCTGGAAGTAGTACTAGCACTACATCCACAAGCACATCTACGACAGAACCAGCTACGACTGGAA
The DNA here is from genome assembly GCA_002946425.1 of Rutstroemia sp. NJR-2017a BBW. NCBI lineage: Eukaryota > Fungi > Ascomycota > Leotiomycetes > Helotiales > Rutstroemiaceae > Rutstroemia > Rutstroemia sp. NJR-2017a BBW. The sequence goes on from NJPT01000039.1 coordinate 197,703, forward strand.
CGACCACGACGGGAACAACTACCACGGGAACAACTACGACAGGGACAACTACGACGGGATCATCCACGGGATCAACTGCATCCCAATACGCCGCAGGAGCATCAGCCATTGGAACAGCAGCACCGAACTCGAGCGCTAATACCAACCCCGAGTCTGCATCTTCCTCTACCAGCACACCAGCTACCGCAAGCAAAAGCTCCGGGGGTCTCAGCACCGGAGTCAAGGCGGCCATTGGAATCGCTGTTGCTTTGGGCTGTGTAGTTATACTCGCATTGGCGGCATTCTTCTACTGGCGTAGGAGACGTGCCCAAAACGCACAAAACCAAATGCTGGTGCAGCACACGGAGAACGACCTTAAGGCTCCTGAAGTATACACTCCAGACTATAAGTCACCGCCAGTGTATACTCATGCCGCGCATGAGATGTACGCTCCGGTCACAGAGCTACCTGCTTCTTCTGATGGCTTTCATCACGAACTTCCTGATAGAGGCTCAAATGTACCGAAGGAGTTCGGTGGGAGATAGTCATTCTCAGAGGAATTGAATTTTAATGATGGATTGTGGAATGTATTATTACTTTATGGCATGGTTGGCTGGTACTACAGGCGAAGGAACCTTGGATACGCAGAGGGTGGTTATAGATTCTAATCTATACACAACATCTCTTAACTTGTCCTTGGAAAGAGCCTGGACATGAGCTTCTGAGATAAGAAGCGACATCTACCAAAAACTCACTGAATAGCCGGTCATCATTGAGTGGTCGGAGTTCAAGCTGTTCCCTGGATGGGACTATACGGTCGACCTAAGTATCATACATGGATTGCATTCGAGGATGGAGTCGGGACATTGTATATACCACGAATTTTCCGCCGTCAACCATATTTGGCCACAACACCCCGACAGATTGAAAAGCGCAGATGGAGCTCTGGTTAGATACCAGCATGGAAAAAAGGCATACGAGCGGTGATGCTCAGAAATAACGGCCATCGACTTTATATATTGTAATATGCATAGAAGCAATATTTATTTTGTACCATTCTCTCAACTTTCCTTGATATGATTTTCCTGTTGGAGCGGTATTCCTCCGAGCGTGCCTGAAGACTAGGTACTTACTACAGTGCCACTTTTGGTTTCTTAGGGATTTTTCAGTTGCATCATGAGAGCTACCCGGTCGTCTATGTGTCTCACTAGTTAGTCGACTACCACCATTCGAGCAGGTTGAGGATTCAGGGACTGTGAAACGTTGTGCGCAAGACGTTAGTATCAGTTCCATTTACGAGCATATTTCTACAATTTGTCACTCAGTAACGTTATCTTCTTTGTCAAGTAGACCAGGAGTCCCATTGATCTTGGCCGTGAGAGAGTATGTGATCAGCTCATGGAGCCAAGCATCAAAGCGAGGTTGCGAGTAAATCCTCCGGTCAAACATCCATGTATACCACCATCAAGCGCTACGAAGAGAAAGAAGAAAGCGCTCGCGGAGTTTCGATGGGATTCATCACACTTATTCAAACCTCCACCTTCCTCATTTCCTACCGTTTTGCGTTACCAGGCCATCAGTTCTTGGCTACTGATTAGGATTAGCCCAACACAGCTGCTGGATTACCACACCTAGCCTCCCTTTCGACCTCCCGAAAGGCTCTTCTCTTCTCAGACGTATATCCTCAATACCTAGCACGATAGATTAGGGAAATAAGAAGACACAAGAACTAGATGGGTCGCCAACCACTACATTCAGTTTCTCGCTTTTCGTTGCAAGTCTATTCGAGCTAGATTCGACGCGAATAATACTGCTTATAATGGATAATGTCAGAAATTTACATACACTCAGCTGCGTGGAGTACATGCCAGCAATTCTATACTAAATTACATCTTAGAACCCCAAACACATCCAAACTTCCGCTCGCGGGTGACACATATCCAAAATCACAACGGCTTCCTCTCCGTACTCACAATCCTCGGAATACACAACCCCGCCCCCCTCACCGTCTCCCACTCCCCCTCCTCCACCAACCCCCAAAACGTCTCCGCCGCCTCCCTCATCCCCAAACCCATCAACCTCCTCGCAAACTCATCCATCGTCCACAAATGCTGCTCGTTAAACGCCCTCACCAACCCCATTTCATCACCATACACCTTTCCCCCTACATCCTCAAACCCTTCTTCCCTCAACACATTCGGAATCTCCACCGTCCAATCATATCTCCTCCCCGCCCACGATTTCTCCCTCAGTTGCTCCAGCGCCGGGGCTTGGGTTTCTGGGGTTGCTTTTGTGATACTCATGTCCACGGCATCCAGTTCGTCCCATTGGATACATCCACCTGATTTTAGCATCTTCATGATTTTTTGCGCGAGGGAATGGACTTGTGATTTGTTCCCTAGAACAAGAATTAGCAAGCGCACATGAACGAAATCGTATTTCCCAACCATCTCATCCGGGACCTCGTCGAAGACATCCCAGTACTGAATATCTACATTTTCAGGAAGCCAGCTCCTATGAGGGACCTGCTCGAGATCGTTATCGAAACCGTAGAGTTGTGCATGGGGAAGCTCGCGCGCGATATTGAGGTGCCGGTGGCGAGGTCGGCGATGAGGGGGTGGGGGGGGAGGTTAGGGGATATGGAGGGGTGGATGCTGAATTGGAGAGTGTCTTTCCAGAGGTAGTGTTGCAGGTTGAGGCGGCAGGAAGAGAGGTGGCTGGCGGTGCGTTGGAGGATGTAGCCGTGGCCGGAAGAGAGACTCCAGTCTGTTTTAGGGGGAGGGTTGGTCATATTTCACGAAGAAGAAGGCAAGTTTATGCTTGGGATTTATGGTACTTAGATTATGGGAGTGATCCGCAGTTTTTATATTTGAGCTCGTAGACGCCCGCTTGAAGTTTTTGCATGATATTACCAACTGTTGTTGTATATTACCCCGCTGATATGGAATCACAATGAGTAGGGGTTGGGTTGTCTTGCTACAGTACATGAAAAAGTCAAAATTGTTAAATATATTCTAAAATCTACGAGAAAGAAAAACAGTAGGTCCTTCGAAACGCATATCGGCATAGCTCAACACACTGGGCAGATAGATATCAGCCAGTCTCATTCGTCGAAAACCACGTCGCAACACGCGCAAGTGCAACATATAACCATACAACTTAAAATACACATGCAGCAGGGTCTGTCGGAAAATCTCGTGGACTCACCTGGTGTATCTCTGTTCTCTGTACTCGAATCGCTACTAATCACGGGCATCATGGTGGGACCAGCAGCATATTCAGCCACGTGAATGGTGCTAGAGCTCGACGACGCATGGCTGCGGATGCTACCGTTTTCCTGGTTGTTCGTGGTATCTCTGTTGTATGTGCTACCGCTTGCCTCGTTGCTTGTTGATTCTTTTGTCTGTGTGCTCTTATCGTTATTGTTCTCCGCCTTCATGGTGAGGCCACTAGAGTATCCAGCCATATTCATGTTTGCAAATTGGGATCTGCTTGTTTTCCGTTTGTGAAGTTTTTCGCTGAGAGGTGAACTTTCGTGGTTGAGACAAGATAGGACGGAAGACAAGGAAGGCTGAGGGGAATAATCAGTTAGGATAAAAAAGAGAGCTATCAAGAATAAAGAAAGCAATATATACCTGAAATAAAGGATTGTTTCGGTTTTCCACTCAAATGCCTCGAGAGTTGTTCTGGCCCAGTGTACTAGCGGCTGTCTTCGAACGGTCAACTTGCTCTTTGTCGATGTGCAAGATGTAGAAATGATGATTATTATCAGCTAACTACGAGGTCTTAAGGACCTTTTATAGCCTGTTTGAGTGGCCAGATTTACATGCAAACAGTGCAAACTGAGACCTTCGGTACATTTATAAATAGACCTGGACGAACGGAAATGAGCGCATTCCCAAGTGAATATCATCCGAACGGGCCTCTCCCAGGATATGTTAAGTAAAGCTAGTATCCTGTTCTTTCTACAAGCCGAAACCTCATATTGCAAGGGAACTTCACTTCAACGAAAGTCATACAGTGACTAGATAGTATTCTTCCAAGTAGTATTTTTCTCGTCACAGTTATACACCCAGGCCTAATTACCCCTATTCCGACCCTATACCGAAGCGGGACTCTACAGATACAAACACACAACAAAGGAAAACATCACTAGAGTAATGCCTCTACATCAAATTTTCGATAGAATTATATATCAAGATGAATACGAACCCTCGCCAAGCCGCGCCTCCTATTTAACCGACACGCCGACACCTTCCACGCTAGATACTCCTAGCACACTCTCCTATCATCGAAAACTCTACCCGTTTAGCGCTCAAGATCCTGACTCACGCGTGCAAATCTAAACGCAAAGGTTAGGTTTGGGCAGGTAATGGAGTTTACAGCGGTTATGAGTATAGGACGAGACTGAAACTGTGTAAGCTAGAATGGAGATCGTATTTAATCAATCAATCTACACTCTTTCTTCTGGATAATCACCCACGCAGTTGTAGCTACATGGATACCAGCAAACCCAAGAAAGAAGCTACGCATCCAAACTCACTCAACACCTCTATACCCAACCCCAACAATCAACCTCCCCTCCTCCCTCACCTTCCCCTCCGTCGCCAGTTTCTCCCACTCCTCCACCCACCTCCTCCTCTTCTTCTCCGTCCCCTCCCCCTCTCTCCACCTCCACATCCCCTCCCCCTTCACCATCTCCTCCCAAACCCTCTCCCCCGCCTGCACATCCCACTCCCTTGCCCCTTTTAACTCCCCCTCATCCTCCCCCACCATCCTCCCACACTCCGCTAGTGGCGTCGCAGCAGGAATATCCCTATAAATCCTCGTCTCCCAAACGTTCACTCTCTCCAGCCCCGCATCCCTCATCATCCCCTCCAAACTCTCCGTCCCTTTAATCCACTCCCTTGATGTGCCCATAACAGGGATATCGAATTCCCTCGCTATTTTCGCAAAAATCCCCAACCCAATCATGCTTTTCGGATGCGGGATATCAAGTACGATTCGTCCGCCGGGTTTGAGGTACGGAATCCAGGATTTGAGAGCGTGGAGCGGGGAGGGCAGGAGAATGAAGGCGGAGCAGATGGTTATGATATCGTAGGTTGACTCGGAGAGGAAGGGGATGGATGAGAGATCTGTGATATCGTGTTGGGTGAAGATAATTTCAGGCTGTGGGGGTGGAGAGGTAGGAGGAGGGATTGGGTGGTGGAGAAGAGGTTTGGGAGCGGGGGCTGGGGGGATTTTGGAGCGGGCGATGGAGAGCATGCCGGGGCTTATATCGATTCCGTGGATGGCGGAGAGGGGGGCGTGGGATAATACTGGGTGGTGTTAGCAGATAAGTCAACTTGGAGATAATTCTGATCATCGAATGCGATAATCATGCGATTCTTCCGCGAGTTTCCTTAATTGCTATCAACCACCGCTTAGTGATTGACATTGCAAGTTTTATGTTACACCTCGAACTGACAACTACCCCAGCCCTCCCCACCCCCATTCTTCTTCCTACCTCCCTCCCCTCGCGTCCCCTCTTCCCTTCCCCGCACATAAAAATAAAAAAACCTACACTCAAACCCCACCAACCCCGTCCCACACGCCAAATCCAGCAGCCTCTCTCCCTCCCGCGGCTCCACAAACCCTACATACTCCCTCGCCAACGTCGCATGAAACGTAGTATGCGTATCGTACTTCTCCGCGCGCCCATCATAATGGTTCGCTATCGCGTTTTCTCCGCCTTGGAAGACGTTTGTGTTTGTTGTTGTCATTTTAGATTTTTAGTTGGCTTGGGAATTTGGGGAGATTGTGTTGGAAGCAGGTGTAGGGATATGGGGAATGGGGGACGAAGATTGAATTTGGCGATGAATATGAAAATAGAGGTGGTGGTGTGGTGAGTGGGAAGGCAAGAAAGCAGACGTACCGAGAAAAGATAAATGATTAGGAAAGAAAAGTAGAGAAACAGTTTACGTTAACAAGAAAGAAAAGATCGCCAAGAGATATGTCATGCTCCTGCTTAGTGACCCTTATGCATGCATGTATGTTTCGTCGATCAACCCCACGTTTCTCCACTCGGATATTGTTGGTAAGCTACTCTATCATTCTAGCTCTCTTCTGACTTTGAGTAATAAGGGAGGGTAGTTTGGTGAGGGTATTTGTTCATGATTGAAGAGTATATCGATTATGTGACTTATTCGTGATGACTCTTAACTCAGGCTAGAGCTAGAGTAAGACCTCGACGATATTAAATTCGAGCAATGAGGGAAAGATGCACCGTATAAAAAGAGAGCACTCGCTACCACAAAGCTCACTTCATATCAAGTACGTTTCCCTAGATACGACGTGTGTCTATATCCTCCACTTCAGATTCGATATCAATAAGTGAGATACAATATTATTGATCCAATATTTACACAAGAATAGTACCATATCTGTTCTCTTCTCTCCTCCTCACTTCTCCTCTCCCTCCTCCATATCCCTCCACTCAAGAATCTTATCCCATCCATTCCCTGCCCTCAAAGCCAGCGTAGCTATCCGCTGCAGCCAAAGCACAAAAACGCCATAACACGAGATTTCCCTTCTCAATCCTTCCTGCCCATAGGGTATAGACACCGCTAGTAAAAAACGATCTTTAGATTCTTTCCTCCCTGCCTCGGAATTTCCTATCCTTTTCTTTGCTTGCTTTATCCTCCAAACTTTCAAAAGATTACCTCCGCGTAAGTATCTGGTATTAGTATATACACCCCTTTCTTCATCATCCCCGTAATTCCCATTCCCTCTACACCAACCACCCCATAACCATCGTCCACAGCACCATCAGCAAAACCCCCTGTCCCCCCAGCCCAACAACAACAGCTCTCCCCGCCGCACCCGTCACAGCCGCCGCAGCTAAACTCTGATTCACAAACCCCGGCCCACACTGCACATTCACCTGCGTCGCCGCATCCACATACGTCCCCGCAATCGCGCTCGTCCGATCCGCACTCGCCGCCTCATACACCTGCATCGTGTTCTTGAGGCACGTATTACAAGTAGGTTGGCTCCCTCCAGGGAGACTTGTGTTCAGGGGGAGGAAATAGATGTAGGCGTCGGAGGGGGACGTGCTATTGGTGATGGCTTGCGCGTAGCAGTAGGCGGAGGTTTCGGGGTCTTTGAGACAGGATGCTGTGTAGAGAGTTTTGTAGGCGAGGAGACCGAGTCGGGCTTGCGTGATGAGGGGATTCGCGGCGGAGAGATCGCTGCCGCAGGTGTTTGTTGCGGTGATGTTGGCGGCGAGGGAGCTCATTAGGTTGGTGCAGGTGTTGAGGTTGGCGGAGCAGGAGGCATCGAGGGTTTGGGTGATGCGCACGACGGATTTGGTGACTTGGAAGAATGACATGGAGTTCTGTTCGAAGTATCAGTTTAGTAATTGGACGATTGACATGGGACGTAATTGCGCAGGGGATGGGATGATGTCGCAAAAGGAGAACTTACTTGGAGAAGTAAAGAAAAGGGCAAGCACGATTTGAAAGTTTCATTCGCCAAGAACCCCATCATGAAACTTGAGCATGTCGAGGTAATATTCGAACTGAATCCGCTATCAAACGGCGTTGGCAAAGAAGCAGCCGTCGCTGTCGCAGCGACCGACAGGCCGCTGCTCGTCGAAGATCCCGCCAGTGTGCTTGTTCCCGAGCTCGTAGCCGTACCCGTACTTGTTGGAGGAAGAATTGTCGCGGTAGATGTTACCGCGTTCGACACGCTCGAAATCTCGTCATTTGTCTCGGCTGCGGCGTCTGTCCTGCGGTGGAGATTGTCCGTGGTGATGAGGATGTCGGAAGGGGAATCCACAGACGAAGGATTTTTGGAACGAGGTGCAGGTGCAGGTGCAATGGCGTGGTCCGGATTGAAATAGGGTCGTTGATCAACTACTATGGTTCCAGATCGAGCTAAGCGGGCCAGAGTGGATTGGAATAGCTCGGGCACCTCTTTGGGTAGTTCAAGCATTCGCTCTTCGATGTAATATTCGGCGCGACATGTTGAGGAGAAAAGAAAGATGGTCACTAATATTATGAAAAATGTATGAGGTAATCTAGGCTGTGGTGAAACGCGGCATGGGATTTTTGACGATTGTTGAAAGTGAGGTTTGGGATGACGGTGGTTGCGTGGTAACGAAACAAGGTGCGGAATCCTCTCGTTGATGGTAGGGGTGGTGTTTTGTGGAGGAATTGACGAATCGTGCGACGTCGAGTGTGTTGAAGAATTGATCGAGGTCTGTGAGAATGAGCAATGCCGTGAGAACATCTTCTTGTCCATTGTTTGAATCGATTCTTTTCCAATCATCGTGAGAGAGTTTATAATCGTGGTTCCAGCATCCCTTTGCGAAGTTTCGACAACTTTGTGTAGTCGTCGGAAACCTCAAGATGTTTGATGTTCGTTCTCGTCCGGGTACCTTGTTAGAAAACAATTCGTTCCAGATAGTGAATTGTTTGAGATGAATAACTATGACCTGTACTCCTTCAAGATCCTTTCCGTCTCTCTCATAGATCTCGTCCCGAATGCGATTGCGATGAAAATGATTGTGTGTGGTTTTGCCTGGTCTTCGTGAATGTTGGTTTCTTCTTTCGCGAACGGAGAGGCGCTGGCGAAAGATATCGAATCGTGAATGTTGGGGTCTCGAGATAGAAAAGAGTGACTGTAGTTGGAAAGACTAAACTTCGGTGAGTGAAGCCGATGATACAAGAAATGTATTCGTGAGATCAACAACCGGAAGAGATGTTGGCGTATGACCAGGTGATAGATATTATCGTTACTCTTCGCTCCCCTCTTCGAAAAGCCGCTCACACAACTCCACTTTTGGATTGGTGTTCCTTCGAGGCGTATATAGGCAAAAGGCAAAATGAGAGGTCTTTCCCTTCGAATCAGAATCAATCACTTTTACCACCGGCTACTAAAAGGAACGAACGAGTGGACGAACAAATGCAATAGTTCAAGAAGTTATGAGACCAGGAAGCTTTGATGAGGGCTTCGAGCCTTCGATAGATATTTTCCCTCTCCCCCAAACAGCATCTAGAGCTAATGTGCGTCTTTTCCTTTCTAGAGTCCATAATTAATGTTCCGATGTTACCCATGTGGCAGTCGACCAGTCAAAGCATTTTTTTACCTTTCCCTTAAGAAGCGCCTCTCTGCGCCATGGGTAAGCACATGGAAGAAGGAAGAAGCCAATATTGATTGATTGTTGTCCGGAGCTGGAACCATCTATTTGTCGTGCGTATTGCAACGTTGGTTGTTCATTTGTACTCGATGCTCTCAGTTCAGTTATGTCCGTCTACTCATAACCGCCCATCAACAGCCATTTGATCCTCTCCTGAAGCTTCTCAGCTCTTCAAATACCTCAATAACAATCAACAATGAGACCCTCTCCCTTCTCCTCGAATTTGCGCGCATCAACATCGATATCAAGTAATATCGACCAACATCAACGCATCTCTCTTCCAGCAAATAAAAAGCGGAGAAGGGGCCTCGGCATCCCAGTACACACTCGTTACTCGACCCAATTCTAGATCTATGCACATCCTAGCTCCACGCGCATGGCCCCCGACCAGGATAATTCCAAGTAGTGTGTCTACGAGTGCGCCATCCCAAAGCCCAAGCAGACCTCCTTTGGGCCAAGGTCCTTTCGGCCAGGGCCCTTTCCAGCTACAGTACCATGGAAACGGCCATTGTCCAAGCTACCCTACTTCCTTGATAACAAAGTAGTATTGACTTTTTGGTTATTCCACCGCACAGAGATTCTCCAAGTACAAGTACATACTTTCTGCAAACTCCAGGACCCTCAACAGCCAGATCAAGATCAGCTCCGTGAAGCGGAAAAAGATCATCGCGGTCTCGAATCATGCAAGGGTTCTGTGGTTCTGTGGAAACTAGACTTTCCCCTCCCGCACCAGCAACAGAAAAATGCAAGGAACGAACACAACGGCTTTTCGCATCAGTCAGCTCAACCCCACGCGAGGTTTGTTGAACACTGTACACTGTACAGAGGTGAGCATTGTTTGTTTGTGGCTTTTCAATTGATTCTCACTTGCATGCTCACTGCTTTTGGGCGTTCAACCCATTCATTCAAGATTCATCTAGCCGTTGCCCCTGAATCTAACCCGTTCCCGTTCTCTGCCCAACCTCATTACAATTGACTTTTTGCATCGAAAAGCATGTACAAAGGAAAACAACCTCCAATCTCCTACTCCAACTTCCAAATCTTCCAATCCAGACCTCAAGAAAACGTGCTCTTACTTACCACTCACTCACTCTCTCTTACTACCAAAACCGTACCCAAGTCCAGTGGTTTTCAATAGCGCAGCCTTACAAACTAATGCAAGATTCCGAGAATGGGCTCCCAGTTCAAGCGTAGATGATTGCGTCGTAAGCCAAATCTGTGCGCCACCAATATTGTGATTTAATTTTCGACATCTCGGTCGCGGTCGTATGTACAAATCAGTCCACGCTACGATACAGTATCCATCCAGAGAATAGTACCGTACCGTCGCGATTCGAAATCCTCCCGTCGCTGTCATCCTTCCGGTAACAAGCAACAGCAAAGTCACGATCAGCGACCGTCCGGCAGATGCAGATCCTCAAGGGGGGAACGAATATCGCGATCGTGCGTGACAATTGCTACTCAACGGCTTTGGCTGTGTTCTGTCGTGTATCCAGTGGTAGTGGTGCAACTTCCTTTCTTGTCTATCTTCTGCAGGGAGGATCTATTCTTGGGGTGAAAGTGATGGTACCTTCCGCTTCGGACCGGGAGTGGTGTTGATTGGTTGAGGTGGCAGGTGTCACATGATTTAGGGTGGAAAATGTTTTTGTTGCACCTCTCATCCTAAATCTTCACACCTTCAGCCAATTTGGCTTCTGGCTGCATGGTGGAAAAAGTCGATCATCAAGAGTTACACTGAGATGTGCAACAAAACTCTTGACTCTTGGCGATTTGATTGCACGTGAGTCTGGGCCAATCAGGTAGGACTTTTACTTCTGCTCAAATTCGGTGACTACTCATAGATGATTGTTTAGGTTATGAAACATTACTGAGGGAATTTGGAGAAGCTGTTTGTTTGTGCGGATTCCCTGTGGATATGTCACGATTGTTGAGAAGTTTCCGCGACAGCCTGAGCAGGTCCGGCAAACAATTGTGTCGGGACGTCAACGCCTGGGCAATCTTTCAGTTCGAGCTAGAACTCTTCACAAGTGTTATCTAAGCGCATGAAATCTGTAGTCTGCGAGCCCATCAGCAAGAGAGCCTGCGTGAAGGCTACATTTTCTGCCTCTTCGGATAAAATTCCTACATTAGTCATGTCTTGACCTCTTTGGCCGTGGCCCAGAGTGTTATTTCCCCGATTTGGCGCCATCTTTATTTCTGAGGTTTGTTTCTTTTCTGGTGGAATCGATGAACATCATCACAAGTGTCCTTAAATCAGGCTTCACAGGTAACCCTATATAGGAAAAAGACCAAAGTGAAGGAGGATTCGAGAAGTACCGAAACATGCAAAAGGTGAGCAGTTGGTCTGCATTTAAATGGCTGGGATTTTGCCTTGTTTCTTACAGTCGTTTAAAACATTCCTGACTACAACATGATAGCTTTGAGTTTCTTTTTGCTTGTATTTAGCTATCTTAATCTCTTCAGAGAAAAATGCCAAACTCACAAACCCCATCTCCAAACTCGCCGATGCGTAACGATGGTAGTGAGCATCATCGCCACCGTCAAAATCATCACGAAAGAAAGCCCGCCCACAACTCTCCATCTGATTCTCGCCCTAGCAGCCAAAGAAACCGCACCTCCAAGTCTCACTCACGATCCCGCTCTCGAGACATAACAACAACAGCACCATCTCAACAGCCCGCTGCATCCCACAACTACCCCGCCCTCCTCCAAGCCCAAAAAATCAAAGACGAACTAGCGCTCGCGCAGATCATCCGTCACAGCGGCAGCGAAAGAGTCCAAAGAGGAGGACGAGCCTGGGAGGAGCAGGAAGCGAAAGAGAAGCTGGAGGGGATGGGTGAGTTACTCGTTCCTATGAATGAGGAGAGTGAGGGGACGCAGCATTTGAGGAGGGGGAAAGAGGAGATCACGTTTTGCGAGAGGGCTTTTAGGGAGGAGGATGGGGTTTGGACAAGGAAGAGAACGGAGAGGATGCGGAGGGAGGAACGGAGACGGAAAAATGAGGAGTGGGTGGAGACGTATGGTAAGGGGAAGGAGAGCAAGTTTTTTGAGAAAGGGGTGCTGAGGAAGTAGGTGCTGGGAGATTGAGGTGGAATTTTGGCGGGTATGATAGATTGCAGATGAGTTGGAAATTTTTGATAATATGATTTTGCTTTGGTTATATTTATTTAAATCATCTCAGTCACTCCAAGGTTGTTTCCTCGGTTCTGTTTCCAGGCGCATGATACTGAGATTATATCTGCTGTTATTTGTATCATATTAATGCGCGGATTAGTCCTTCCTATTAATCTACTAGTGACAAGTTAGATTCACTCCTCGCAAGAACTACCATGCTGATTTGTCACCACCACCTTTCACAAGCCTTCTTATCTCATATGTTTCTTTCGACTTTCTGTCCTAGGTATACTACCCGCCAAAAGATCGAGTTGAATCCGCAACTCCACCAAGAACGAACTGTCGATCAAATCCCTCAATACCGGTCATGGACCTGGCCACCCAAGTAGAAAATTGATCTGGACTCTTCGCCCCCAATTATGTTGGATGTTGCGGGCCCACGGCCGGCCGGGATGTCAGCCCACAGTCGTTTGTTGTTGGCTAAGCACGACCACCTATGCAATATCTACCGTATTAGTAATTGGATCATAGATCATGATACGGACTTTACATATTGAAACATATCTAATGTAGTAATGCGCAACTTACACACTGTCACGATGATCTTCTTAAAAAGAGCAACACTTTCAGTTCACCAAGATGCAATGCGTGAGATATTGAAACGACAGTGCAAAACGAAAACTGGAAATTCAGATGTTGGCAAGGTCCACTGGTTGCGGTTAAGTTCTTCACGAAATACACGCGCTCGTGTATCTTCGCACGAGGTCTCCTATTTGGCGCCGACATCCCATTCGTTAAGTCGCTTACGTTGGTTGGGTGGGCCGTGGCTAAAATATTTCATGGAACACTGGTGGAATGGCCTTTGAAGCTGTAACTCACGACGCAAGAGTTTTCATGCACGACCTGACCATATCCATTCACGAGCTGCATTAGGAGAGCTTTACCCACTTTTCAATGGGTGGAATGAGAATAAATAAGACGAGTTCCCTTCGCTTATACATCACTTCATTACAATCATCTCCATCATCTACATATCTATATTCGACATCAAATCATCCATCTACTTAAAGCTTTCAATTCGCTGAATTATCATATTCTTGAATCTTTATCGAAAACTCCATCTAACTTCAAAATGCCTTCTATAAATCCCACTAAGACCACTCCTGCTGCCAGTGCTCCTCGAAAGCCTAGTAAGACTTCCAGGCATAGAAGTCCTATTCGTGCTGCCAGTGCTACTCGAAAGCCTAAGGATGGTTCTGACAGTGCTAATATAATACATGAGGGACTAAATTCTAGAGAACCTGGTACAATGGAAGGACTAAGAAACACAAGTACTAAGTCTACTATTGAGGGAGAAAATTCTGAAGAACCTGGTACAATGGAAGGAGTAAGACAAACGCCTCGCGGACAGACTGGATCGGTGGTCAGTATACGGGAGGGAATGAATTCTAAAACATCTAGACCATGGTCTGGAATGACATATTCGGCCACTAACGGACTTCGTTCAATTCATAGAAAGAAGCCTAGTACACATGATGGAATAAATCGTACAGAACCTGGTGAAATGACTGGAATAGAATATGGAACTCCCCAAAAGATAGCGCCAGATTATTTCTCACAGGCAGAACCATTAAGTTCAGATGAAGAGGCACGGTTACCTCGCCGCAGGAGCCGCAGCCGCAGCCGCAAAGAAGTTCCTCAGGGGTCTGGACACGCTGAAAGCCGAAGTCCATCGAAAAATGGTACTAAAATCTCGTCAGGTAATACAGGTCTTGAGGGAAGCAAGTGGGCTCCCAAGCCTATAGTACCTACTCAAAGCAAGCCTAAGGATACTAAGGCACCACCCAAGCCCAAGACGACCGTTGAGCCAGGTACTAATGGCATTGCTCAAAGCAAGTGGGCTACTAAACCTACTAATCAAAGCCAGTCAGCGGGTGCTACTGTGACGGCACCATCCAAGAAAGCCACTGTGCATGCTAAGGCACCATCCACGAACTCGAAGCCCGCCGGTGAGTTGAGCAAGACGACTACCGGTGGAAAGAGAAGGACCTGATAGGTCTAAGACACCATAGAGAAGCATAGTACAACTAAGGAGTCTGGGTGTTGATTAGCGGGGCAGGGAAAAGAGGGGGAAGGAGAGAGTCGGAGTTCCGGTTTTGGCTTTAGCTTTGGTTTTGATATTGGTTTGGTTGGGTTTTGGTTCTGATTTTGGTTTTGGTTTTGTACAGGTTATGGGAACGGAATCTGGGAAACATATAGCATAGATTTCGGGAAGAGGAGTCGAAGCTTGAGGATGTTCAAGAGTCATTTGCTTATTAGAAAATCAATTCACAAATTCTTGTGAATCTCTTATTCTCGATTTGCGAAGATGGGCCATGATGACGAGTCTGAATACGAATTTTATATTGCTCACGTCAACAACATGTTCTAGCCGATGCCGGAGTCACGAAGCATGGAAGTATATTGAAAGACGGTTTCTGGCGATAAACACTATATATTGAATCACTGTTTAGGTTGAACACTACACGGTCTACACTCCATAAGATAGGAGATATATTTCGGGCAAATAGGTCTTTGATTACTACCAGGATATACACGACCCAGAATAGCTAACTTGTAGCTATATAAATCCAGCCAACTCCATATCCCTCTTACTCAACCGTTGAATCCCCTCCCCTCCATTCTCTCTATCCCTCTCCCCCACCACCTGCTCCACCAACCCACCCACCCTCTTCTCCTCCTCCTCTCCTATCATCCCATCCAAACCCAATATCTTCCCACCCAATACCCCAATATCCAGCTCCTCCGCCACATCCACCAGCTCATCCTCCCACTCCTGCTTCTCCGCTCTCTCCTCCGCAAATATTTCCACCCCCAACGCCTGCCTCAATCTGGCTACTTCAACCAGGCTATCGTGTCTCGCAGCCACACCCTCAGGCCCCACTTTGTACCAGTCCAGCGGCCCGTTTTTAAAAGTCCCGTTTTGTGCCCAGATGTAGATGTTGATGTCTGTGATGATGTTCTCGGGGGGAGTGGGGCCAGCCGAGGAGGTGGAGGGGGTGATAGGGGTGAAGGATAGTGATATTTGGAGCTTTTTGCGGGGGAGTGGGGTTTTAGGGTCCGGACTAGAGGGTATGTTAGGTTAGTTCATTCGAAAATGTGGAAGGGGAGTGTCTCGGGGTAAAGTGGTTGACGCACTAGATTATGGCAGCGTGTGCGCGTTTGGAGGGCTTGATGCCGTATTTGTCCTGAAGGTGTTACCGTATGGTTAGCATAAGATACTGGTAAAATAAGTTATATTAAAGGCTTCAACTCACAACTTCCCCCCTATTCCATCCTTCCAGAGCCTTTCTAATGACCTCTCTCTCCTCCTTCATAGCCTTCATATTCCGCGGAAGCGAATCCCGTAAATAAATGATCGTAATGTTATCTATTCCACCCGCGGAAAGTATATAGTGACATCCGTTTTCAGGTAGTGGCATAGTTGGCTCATCTTTTTGCGCTGCGGATTCGAGCTCCTCGGCAATAGGAGTAGGCGGCTCAGTCACAGGCGAGTCAAGCTCAACAGTCGGAGACTTTGGGGCCGAAGAACGTGCGCGTCGTGAACGCCGGGGAGGTTCAATCTCAACAATAGGCGTTGGCGGCTCGGTGACAGGCGAGTCGGGTTCTGTTACCGGGGATTCAGGCTCAACAATTGGTGACCTTGGGGCCGAAGAGTGTGCGCGTCGGGAGTATCGAGGATATCTAACCTCGGCAGGGGGAGTAGGAGGTTCGGTAATTGGAGATTCAGGTTCTGTGACCGGCGACTCAGGCTCAATTATCGGAGATCTTGGAGCTCGTCGTGAGTATCGAGAAGGTTCAATTTCAGTGATTGGCGTAGACGGCTCAGTAACTGGTGACTCAGGCTCAACAGTTGGCGATCTTGGAGCCCGCCGTGAGCGTTGAGAAGGTTTGCCCTCGTAGACAGGAGTAGGCGGCTCAGTAACAGGCGAATCAGATTCTGTAACCGGCGAGTCAGGCTCCACAATCGGAGACCTGGGCTCCCGCCGCGAGTATCGGGAAGGTTCAGTATTTGGTGCGTCGGGTTGCGGTGAGTGTCGCCGGTGGTGTCTGTGTGCTGAAGGAGACATATCGCGTTTGCCTTGCGGCGGTATAGATCGAGCTTGTCTGTGCGAGCCAGAAGATATACCTTGAGCTGGTTGAGGCATGGGTCGTTTCATTACTTTGGAAACCCCTCCCGTACTGTTCTCCCTACCATATTCTATCCCTCCCCTCGATCTCCCTCTTCCTCTCGCATCGGTATCCATTCTCGGATCTAACTTCCTTTGCCTATCATGATGACTTCCCCGTCCTGGATTCCATCCTGACGGCGACGAATTGTTCCTAGCATGGGACCCTAGTCCAGGTCTTTGTCTCGGTGCTGGAGGACGATAGTAGAACTCGTTTAATATTTCTTCATAAGCTACGCCATGATATTCGATTTCATCCCAGCGCTCTCTCTCCTCGGTAGTGAGTTCGAGGAGTTCGAGCCGGTTTTTGAGCGTGTGGACTTCAGTTAAGAGATCATCTATAGGGGGAAAATTGGGGGAATGAGATGGGGTGTGGTAAGAAGCTTGGAAAGATGAGTTGCGTGGTGAGGATGTAGATCGATAGGAGCCGTAAGGTGGGTTGTTGAAAGTACTTTGAGAATGAGATCGAGATGGGGGATGCCGAGGAGGAGAGATGGGCGGTGATGGAGGGAGGACTTGGAAATTGACATTGGGGTCCTGTATAGTATGACTACCATTATTTTTAGATTGCCGAGATCGATATGTAATGGAACTCGATGCAGATGACTGGGCTGGGGGAAGGGATTTCGATGTGTCAGTCGCGGTTCTTCGAATGGTCGCTTCGGCTGATTTTGACCGTCCCGCACTTGGCTTTCCTGGAGTGAACACTGAAGCTGGGAGAAGTAAATCCGAAACATCAGGTGAAGCAGTAGACACAGGTGCAGGTGTAGACGTTACTGAAGCTACTTCTTCTACCGGAGGTACACTTGGCATTCGAAGCTGAGGGCTAGTGATTGGTGCTGGTTCGGGTGCCAGAAGTGGTAAGTTAGGTGTCTGAGATGCCGGAAGGCCAACCGATGGTGCAAGGGATGGTGCTGGTTCCAGTGAAACGGGTGTAAAGAGCTTTTTGTGAACTTTGGCCTTAGCCTTAGCCTTTATGCCACGAGGCATGGCGAGATGTTATTCATAGAAACTTTCCGTGTCTAATACGGTGATTCAAAAGACAGCATGACTCTTCCGATTCAGTTGACCTGTCTTGCGATGATAAAGATGAGGTGAAAATGATGGCGAGGATTGGAAAGGTCGACAGCTCTGGTTGACCAACAACATAACAACTTCATTCAGCGCTGGTCAATGAGGCTTTGCAAAAGCGGTCGCTGTAGGCCACTAAGCCGACCAAGAAACAGAGGGAACTGACAAGAGATGGGAACTCCATTCATATGCGTGTGATTTTGGTTAACTCGTCCATGGAACGAATAAAACTCTCCAGTTCTCCACGAGATTGTTGCAAATTTCGTTTTAATGAATGAGGTTAATTGCGTGTGTATTGTAAGACTTCGAAGGTTGTGGAGTTGACCCCAACATCTGCTTCATTTCCAACTCGTCTCCACGATCCGAAGCGCGGTGTCGAGTGGCGCATGTAACAACCAAACAACCAACCAACATAACCGCCCAACTCGAAACATACTTTACTAAACATGTTTTAAACTGAGTAGTCATCATGCTGTAACATCTTATTCTTTAAATATTATAATAATAATTATAATAATAATAATTATAATAATAATTAAGCTAAGAAAAAGGTTATTAGCGGTTGTTGGAGCGTGATATGGAGCAGGACCCACACCCCACTACATATCTAGATTGACCCACAACAGACCTCTCTTATACTCTTATTACACTCGTAGAAAGTACAAAAAGTTAATCAATTAGCTCTACTACCTTCTCCCAGACTTAAATATCCATATATAGCCCCACCTCATCAATTATCCTAGCTATATCTTAGCTATGAACATACCCATTGGCGAGTTGAAGAGCTGGAAACCCATCAATAGGTAACTAATTCGCAGCATATCCTACCAGTGATGTATAATTCAAACTAATTACCATATTATCACATCAAAAATCCACGTAAATCACTCTGGTAAGGAAAATAAAAATACTGAAAACACTAAGTCCTACATAACGCTTCAAGGACCATTCAGGTAGGATGTACTGGATATAACCCTTCATTAAAATTCCACTTCGCACCATAACCCTGCTTTCACGGCTCTCATACAACTCATCTTCACGACCCTGTTTCCGCATCTAAACATCTATTAGCCAAATCCCTCAAACCCATTCCTCACCTAACTCACCAAACCCACTACACCTCCCAGCCCTACAACCCTCACACAACTCCGTATCATGCGGTTTTCCCTTTGGGCCCGAAAACGGAGGTTTCTGCACAGGTATCCCCTCCCACTTCCTAATCCGATAGACTACCCTCTCCGCATACGAACCATCCAGTATCGGCCGACTTAACCAATTACAGCTCCGGCAACGCTGATGATATACTCTCGCATTATATTTCTTCCCCTGGTATAGACGAATCGTGATAGCGATTCTTTTACTAGCCCATCCGCCAGCACTACATGCTGAGTTGTGGCATATGAAGCGCCCCATGATGTTGGTGTCGTAGTATTTGATGCAAGTTGTCTCGTCGTCGGTTGGGTGGAAGGAGAAATTGAGGTGCGATTCCTCGAGTAAGGGAGCGATGGTGTCGTGGAGGGAAGGGTATAGAGACCATTTTTTGGGGGGGCGGCGTTTTTTAGATGGCATGGTGAGGGGAGGGGAGGAAGATGGGGGAGGTGGACTTGGTGTTGGATTGAAATAGGGAAGGCGAGGAGGGGATCGTATGGGGATGGAAACTCTTCTTGTGGATGAGAAGTAATTCGTGAATATTTTTTTGTATTCCGTTAGATTTCAGTTCAGTAATGAATCAAGCAGGGGCCGGTTATCTTTTTGATCATCTGATACATCTCCAAGATCTTTGATTCACATCTGAAATATGCTCATTCGTTCCTATCATGTATTCTGTAATGATAGAACCGTAGAAGTCAGAGATCAGGAACAGCAGGTGAGAAATAACTCAGTTTTACTCCTAGACTCCTAGTATAGTATTTGCCCCCGATGAGAAGCAAAAAGTTCTTTATTTGAGAAAAAGCAATACTTCCTATCGCATCTAAAATTGTTTACCCTTGTTCTTGTACTACTACAAATACTCAACCTATCTCTACAAACAATTTATAAAGATTGCTTTCGACAATTTCGATATCATGATCAAAAGTCTAACGTTATATTCGATCTTCGCGATGTTCTTGAAGTGCTACAAGTATTTGGGATGGAGGTATAAGATCAGATCAAGCAGAATAGGTCGGGAACATTTGAAGAAATACAAGGCACTCTCCAGAATGCTGGAATATATCTCATATAGCTATCCAAATGACTGATCATTTTGTGAGGAGTAGCATCAGTATGTTCCCGATACTTTAACATCTTGCCATATATAGAGATGAGGATCTCAATATCAGCCACCGTAATACTGAGCCCCACTCTCAATGTAATCTGTTGGATATAAGATAGTTTGTAGAGAAAGTATTATTAATTGCTGATCGCTATCATGCTATTTTGTAAAATATATACCCCACGAACTACTGCTCCATCGCTATGCCGATAAATACACTCTTAAACCAATCATACACCATCAAACCAATCATACACATCCCACAAACATACAATCATTCCCCCCTCCCGCCCCCTGGACAGGACATCCCATCCATTCCCCAGCACCTCATCTCACCCCAAACCCATCCTATCCCCTCAACTCAATCCCACCCCCACCCTCTCCCTCCACGTAACCAAATCCCCATCCATAACCCACCCCTCCACCCTCACCTCCTCCCCCTCATCCCTCACAAAAGCAAACACCTCCCCCGCCCCCGTCGTCGCCAACGCCCCAAACTCCTTCCCCCCTGTACCCGTACTCGCATTCTGCATTACCCCAGGCTTCCCGCCATCCACCAACCAACCCTTCGTATTCCCACTCCACGTATCCACGCGTATGCCCTGGTCCTCCAGACTCAGGAGATTAATCCAGAGCTGGCTGCCTCCCTGCGCGACCTGTTTTGCGGCGCTGGCGGCGATGATGGTTCCGGATTGGAATGATTGGTATTGTGGGAGTTGGTTGGAGTTCCAGCCGGTGGCTAAGGGGGGGAGTTTGATGTTAGTTTTGGGTCTTGGGTGGGCGCGTGATGAGAGGGGATGTTGGATGAAGAGATGGGATTCAAGAAGGAAGAAAAACAAACCTGGATGCCAGAAAAGATACATCATCCCCCCATCACTCTCCTGATACCAAAGATTGGCGCGAATGCCAACATTCGACGGATCCGTATTATTCTGCAGCGAAAAGCTCACTCCCAGGGACTGGCCCAGCAGCTCGCTCGTGTTCCACTCACCACCCAGCTCCGTTTGGTTTGCGATACTGATGAAGCCCTGCGTGTCTTGGTACGCGACAATGGTCGTGTAGGTGCACGGTATACAGGGATTAGCTAGCGCGGCGAGGTTAGAGGAGGCGTAGACGTTGATGTTTTGAGCGGAGATATTCCCGGAGGACCAGCCGGAGGTGGAGGAGCTGAAGACGAGATTTTGGAGCGTGTGCGTGGTGTCGATGTAGAATAGGTTTATGGCCTGAGAGGGGTTAGCTTGGGTTGATGGGGTATGGACAAGAAGATCGAGGGAGCTGTACCACAGGATCTAGACCAGGCCTAGTCACGGCAGCGGCGAGAGCTGAGCCGTTGTTGGCTTTAACGCCCAACTTATTAGTTGTCCATGATCCATTATCAGATGTGCTTATACTCTCTATGAGCTCACCCGAGCTGTCTTGGTAGAAGAGATGCGTAGTATTGCTCGAGCCAGATGGGTAAGATACCGCGGCCAGACCACGTGTAGGTAGCGGACCTGCGGTCTGTGATGCAGATGCAGATGTGCTTGTTGTTGTCCGCGCGGAAGCGGACGCAGATGCTGATGCGGAAGCGGAAGCTTCAGTGGCAGTGCCAGTGGACTGCGGCACAGAATGTGTAGAGGAACTTGAATGCTTCGTAGCGGCCAAGGCCCCGCCCACGACCGCAGCAACCACTACTACGATTCCAAGCGCGATACCTCCCGCAATTAACCATTTCGTGCGCTTCGAAAGCGAAGCCATACACCCTCTCTTTCTCTTTTCCTCAGACACCGGAATCAAAGACGAATCGATGGGGGTGTTCTCCGAGATAGGCGAATAATAGAACGGCACCTGCGTCGACGCAATCTCAATCCCATCATGACCCTTAGGGATCCCCCCGACAATTTTCCCATTCTCAGGAACAATCTGCTTTCCATGATCGTAAGTCTCATGCTGAAAGACCTCCAAGTTGCTGTACGGCTCGCTATGGGATGCCATTGTACGCAAACATTAGCACTTGTGGCAGGCCAAGTGAGCAACAAAAATAAAAGGTAAGAAACACTCAGATTGACACAACAAGACCTGGCGATGTATGTCTTAAAGTCATTTACGTGTTGAGCACAGGGCAAAGGCATCCTGGCCTCCGCCGTCTAGGGCTGACCGCCAAGTCCACAGGATCCATCATCCCATTGTGAAAAGATAGCAATGGGTGGTCTCTAATGGCTCATATGCGAGCGGTAATATCGTGCTTGCCCCATTGCCAAACGAGATTGGACGGGAACGCGTGCGGATGGAAGGATTCACGCTTGTGGTAGGACCAGACTAGCAGATTTCTACGTACAAGCTGAATTGGGGGCGGGTATGTTTCGGAAATTCTCCCATCAGTACGCACGAATGAGGCAATAAGAAAGGGGTAGATTTCTGAAGCAGCACCGCAAACGGTGGCGCGCGATAAATAACTACAATAGCAGATTGGTGCGAGGTCGAGTTTCATGAGTAGTATGTGAGGGAGGCTGTGATATTTACTAGGAGTGGTGGTTTCGGTCTAGCGAAATAAGGTTAAAGTAACGAAAGCAAAAGGTCGGCATTTAGATGGATATGACGAATCATGGACATAAATAAACAAATATCTTCATAATCACTTCACCAATATACATGTAGACTGCAAATAGTGCCCCATTTAATCTGATTTCATTCCGTTCCATACTAATCATAACTCATCTGGTGTGATCTTAAGTCCAGGCTATATTTTATGTATGATTTTAAATCCTGTGCCATATTCATCGTACTCATAGCATTCAACTCCGGCCATATCAGACCGGATGAGAGCCGATCAAAAAGGGTAATCCCAACGCTACCAGAACCGTAATGCTCCCTACCAGCCCAAGTCCCAGTCCCATCCATAGTTATATGCTCGCAAACAAATGCTGCAATTTCGTCTCATTCATCATATCAAGTCCAGTCCCGTCCCCATCCCATGTGCCATTCCCATATGTAAAAGAGCCATCAGTCCATCATCTTGATCTCCAAATCCCACTGAACCTTCCACGTCCGCCGTTATCCTCCACTCATGGATGAGAAATGAGTGAAGAGGGTATGCCTAACAGCAACCACAACAATAAACGAACGTGAGTGAAAAAAAAGAAACCCAGCCTATCCAATTCAAACCCAGAGCTCCCTCCCAAACCAAACGGCCCATCCTCCCAAGTCCATAAAACTACAAAAACGTTGATAATGACTGACCAAATACCGATATTGCCCGTAGCAGACTGACTGAGAAGAGAAAATAAAGCGAGAGAAGAGCGAAGAGAAATCTTTTTGTTATCTTATTTATTTTGCGGAGCAAATAAAGAAAATGTGGTAGACAATTTCAATATCTTCTCTCATCTTCGTCATCTCAATTTGACTGCTAATGAGCCGTCCTCGAATTTGGTGCGCGTTATCCCGCAAGGCAAAGAGAAAAATTGCGATTGAAAAAAAGCCCGCGAAAAAGAAAAGTGGGGAATCATAAAAGTGCTGTCGTTACTGTATCAAAAAGGTGTATAATGGCTGAAAAGTCGGTGTCGGTACAAGAAGTGTAATTGTATGTAGCAAAAGATAAAACAGAAAAGAAGTGGAGAAAGTCCTTATCATGTGTAGACTTCTGGCCTACTACGATGAGGTATGTAGTTAGGATAGTCGCGCTGACCCGATTCAGGAGCTCTTCGCTCAGTACTGTACGGTGTGTTCGAAGAATAAACAACCTTTTCGGGTGTGATTGCATTGGCATACGTTACATTGTATGGCACACCGCGACTGGCATTTCGAGGAGCTTCGCGAGAAGGTTTGGGTTGGGCAGTAAGTACGATGGGCTCCGGCGGCTCAGGCGCTGATGTGGGGTAATAACCTCGTGATTGAGAACGCGCCTGACGCTGACTGCTTCCGCCATTTCTGGCCAAAGGCGGGCGACTTCGACGTGATGGTGATGGACTTCGATTTCGTTTGGCGTAGATGTCATCGCGCGGATCGGATCGAGGTTCAGAACGATATGTTGAACCCTTCAGCTCCGTCTTGCCTCCATTGACGACGTAATGCGTAGATCGACCCGGTTGAGCAAAGGCCGGTGAAGGCGATTCAGAATCCGATGCTGATTCAGACTCGGACTCTGGATCCATGGGATAAGCTCGACTTCTATCCCGACCATCCTTTGTGTAGCCATGTGTAAAAGTCTGCGCACGATCCAGCTTAGGTATAGGTATCGGCTTCTCTCTTGGATAATCTGTCTTAGAACGACTGGGCTCTCGTCTACCGGACCCAGAAAACGGTTGTGGCGGCTCCGAATACTGTTTCTGCAGACTAGGCTTCACCGGGGGCGGGGAGGGAGGTTCAACAATGAAGGGTTCGCGGCCAGGACGTCTACCCGACTTCGCATCCTTACTCCTTGTTGGAGTCTCGGTCGTAGTCGTTGGACGTCTGGATGGCCTAGGTGCTGATGACCTTCTTGGGGTTTCGTCATCGCTCTCTGCGAGGTAGACTGGAGTTGGACGAACGGTCTCGTAGCGAATATTGTAGGGAGTATTTGGGGCTGCTGCGAATGTTGCTGCTCTTTGCATTGGAGGAGGCGGAACAAATGGTAAATCTGGTTTCGGCTCTCCCTGCCTCTTTGAAGCCTGGACGTAACGGGCAGCAGTATCAAACTTATCTGTCCACTTGTCGTTCATCGTTGGTGGCAGTTTCGGCACAGCCGCATGTTCCCGCTCTCTTTCGCGTTCACGTTCACGTTCCCGTTCTCGTTCACGTTCTCGCTCCCTTTGTTCCCGTTGTTCCCGTTCTGCTCTGGCGGTAGCCTCGGCTGCTGCAGCTCTTAGAGCTTCGGCCCTCATAGTTTCAGCTCTAATCGTCTCCTCTGTTTTCCGTGAGGATGCCTTCTTATCCGCTCGCATACGACGGTACTCTTCCTCCTCGGAGTCTTCCTCGACATATGCGGGGGCGGTTCGAGGGTGGACCTTCTCATCTCTTCTCCTTTCGCGTCCATCCTTTTCGCGAGTCTTCTTGCGATCATGCGACGATCGTTTGGACTCCTTCTCCATCTTCTGTCTCAACCTATCTTTGTCCTCATCTTCAGCTTGCTGTCTCCTGCGCTCGCGTTCACTCCTGTCTGAATCTCGTGCAGTGGTTTGTGCTCTTTTGAAGGTAGGTCTTTGTGGATCTCTCGGTTCCTCGTACAAATCCTCAAACGATCGTGGCGGTGGTTTCGAGTATACTGGAGTTTCTCGAGGCGGTTTCGTCGTCTTTGGATACGATGAACTCATCTTCGGCTCCGCATGCTTAACATCAAAATCGTAACTTTCGCGAGACCCCTCTCGAGCCCTGCTTACTTCCTCTCGCAGCTTGTGTAGTTTGACCATGTTGTCATAATCCATCCTCCGCTTCTCATCGCTAAGAATCTCATAAGCTTGTTGAACCTTCTGAAACTCATTGACCTTTTGTGCCTTCAGCAGAGGATCTTGGACCTTGTCTGGATGACATTGTAGCACAAGCTTTCGATGTGCTGACCTGATCTGAGGTAATTCCGCATTTTTATCGACACCTAGGATTTTGTAAGGATCGGGAGGTAGGCGTGTAGAAGACATGTTGTGAGTGGATCTGAGGAGACGATGGTATTAGATCGAAGTGGCAAAAAAGGATGGTTCGCGAATTGTTTGTTGCTCGTTAAGTGCGAGTTCCTGTATTAATCTATTGCATTTCGAAAGCAAACGATGAGACCGGGTAATGGTGTATCGTTAATGATGTTGCAGAATAGTGAATGAGCCGCGACGGTGATGTAGCGAGAGGCGACGAGAGAGATGCGATGAAACAGTAGCAAGGTAGCAAAGAATGTAGTTATGAAAGAAGGAGGAATGTAGAAAGTGGTGAGATGGCAGGAGAACTTATTGTCGTGGTGTGATAGCGACAACCGGTATTGAAGATTGAAAGGGCTCGGACAACGGAATGAGTCGAGGAAAGGATGGGGACAGGATGAGATAGTAATGGACAGAATAGATAATCCGGGATGTCGACCTGGGATATCGATGGGTTGTATATTCCGATCTTCCCCAAACCCTGAAAATCCCTGGAAATGCAAGCTTCGAGAGTGGAAGACAGGATGAGGTCACGGACGATTATTTCCCTTCCCGCTTAACCTATGGAAATCGAGCAAAGCGATGGGACGAAGAAAAAGCCGTGCGGGCCCTACTCGAAGACCGACCGAGAACGCGGTCGAGAATGATTGGTGATGGTGAGGTAAAAAAGGTACCAAGACTCTCTCGCTGAATGATCGGTTGTTCTTCGTCGGTCGGAAGAAAAGAATTAATTGACTCAGCAAGCCGCAGCAAAAGCCAGAATCCAATGAAAATTCGCCTTGAACCAGTCAGTTTCGAATTTAGCCAAAGATCCGTACGCAAGTACCCAAGCGGCCAGGAGAGAAAAAGGAATTCTTCGTAAGCTCGTGGCAATTTGTAACGGTCGAAAAGGATTAATTGAGATGGAATGGAAGAAGGAAGAAGGAATATCTGAGAAGGGTAAGAAGATAACGTATTTCGCCTTTCGTTTCGTGTCGGGGAGTCGGGTCACCAGATATAATTGCCTTTCGTTCCGTGCGGTGCGGTGCGGTGCGGTGCGGTGAATGAGGTGAAATAGAACTGAACCGATTGAATCAAGTGGATTGAGTTGAATTGAATTGAATGGAGTTGTGGCTGTGGAGATGCTCGTCGTCGCCGAAAGAATAGACTGGACCAAGATTGGTAAGGAAAGAATAAGGATAATCTAATAATGTAATAGTGCAATAATAATAATGAATTGATTTGGAATTGAGTATTTGGAAAGAAGTGAAGATATGCTTTTTAGTTTTGATCTTGTTTTTCGCAGCTGGTGATGTGATATGATGTTTGTCTTATGTGAAATACCAACTACACTGAGGTAAGATGGTAAACACAAAAAGCGAGAAAGGGACCGAGAAGAGGAGAAGAGATTCCAACGGGTGTCAAGAGAGCATATATGGATACGGCTTGTGTATACCTGGGTGTCCACGATGCCTTCACCCAATCCGTGAGAGATCCGAAGTAGAGAAGAGAAGAATGGGTTGATGCAGTCCCCGCCTTACTACCAGTAAGAGTAATGATATCTCGAGAGTGATGATAGCTACTCCGCTTTCCTCTCGTTTCCTGGGTACCGGTAAGAGTGGTAGAATTGCACGTATCAGATCGTCTCCTATGGGACCGTACCGTGTCGTATCCTCTTGTACGAGTATAACCTAGCTAGTGTCTGGATTCGTCGGCGTAGTCGTACTCCCAAGTCCAAAGTTATGTATGCTGTTACCTGTATGGTGCTTGGTGGACGTATGGTGCATAAAATATGTACGAGACAGTCAAGGTATTATTGTGCTCCGGACCGGCAACCACAGCCAAAGTAACCAAGCGAAGCAAGCGGGAGTATCAATAGGGCGATTGTCAAAGGTGTCTGTCTGTGTTGATGAGGCGGTGAGGTTGTCGTCCTGACGATTCGCGAAGGTCGGGCAACCCACTTCTATCTGACGTGCGAATGAGATATCGAGCTTTCGTTGGATATGCTTAGCCTGTTCCAAGAAATGGCTGCGGACAATCGAATCAAAAATAAGTTGACAGACAGCCTTGGTCGATTTGTGATTAGTCGAACTTTGAAAAGAAGGGAGTATCCGTTCGATCGAAACAGTGGTCCCAGCAGGGCGATGTTTCGACTTCCTGATCTATCTATAAGAGAGTTTCGTAACCACCAGAGTCGGGAGGGGGCAGGGCAACAGTCAATGAGCCTCGCTGCGTGAATGGAAGATGGAATTGAAAGGATGAACAGCTGCTGATGACGATGTATGGTAGTTGTGCGTAAAGGAAAATGATTCGCCTTTATGGTGATGATGGGCTGGATACAGGAGAAACAGTTGGAGGCGTACAATACAACGCCGAGCTCTTCGTGTATGGGTATGCTTGGAGCTGCGTCGATGATGGGGGATAAGATCAATATGAGGTAAGCCTGCTTGGTCTGGGCTGGGTCTTATGGATGAGATAGGTAGGTAAGGCGTGGGAGGTAGCCTTGCCTCTGGGTGATGAAATGGTCGAGTTAGAATATCAGGTGAAGGTATCCGAGGTCCCCACAGCGGAATAAAATGTGCAAAAGGTAAAGTTCTCTTCAGCACTTGGAATAAACCAACATCGGCCTCGCTAGGAATCGAATTATTGAATCGAAGCGGAGTCCAACCCGTCGAATAGGGCAATTTTTGTCAGAAGGAAGCTGGCAGCTGGCAGCTGGATTGATAGTGTAGAATAGGATTCGAGATGTTCAGAACAATTCAGCTAGGTTGTTGCGCAAGAGGGACAGGTGAGACTCAATACTGGGTAGAACGGTAGAACTAGGTATTTGTCTGCCGATGACTGGCAAATATAGATAGGGATACAGCATGATGGCATTTACAGTGTTGGGTGACAGTCCACTCTATTGTTACAACACAGCAAGCACTCACCTCCCCATCATCATCATCCTCGTCCATCATGACCTCCCGATCGACTGAGGAATCACTCCATCTATTCAGAGCCCTTTTCACTTCACACGAGAAAAATCAGGTAAACAAACAGCGCTGGGAACTCCGGAGCTAAGTAGGACATGACCGCAAGACCCTTCTTTCGATTGGTGTCGTGTGAGCCAGTAGAATTGGATAGCTTGAGGCCCATAGAGGATCCAGAGTGCATGAGACCACCACGTTCTGTGCTGCACGCTTGGGTAACCCGAACTAAGTGGAGGGGTTGCCCACCGCTATCTAGATTTTTCAGTGTCACTCAGTCTTTTCTCGGATACAGACGACGGGAGGTCGAGCTTGAATTTTGGTCATCATCATTATTTTACCGCCGATGCAACTGTGACGGTGATGGTGATGTTAGTGCCGCAATGGGCATTGCCTTCTACCGACCTTCTATCTACGAAGTACTGTACAACTTCCGACTGTTAGAAGACAAGGCAAGGCCGAACTTCTGGCGGATAAAGACCCGAGCCAAATTTACTGTCTACGCACCCTTCCCTTCCTCCTCGGACTTTTCTGTTCTCCCCTCTTTTCCTCTTGTGCTTGTGCCTGTGCCCGCAATAGGGACCAATGAAACATTGCCCGCATAAAGGCTCAACTTTTACCTGCGCAGCTGCGGCGCCGGCACATCTTTGGATGATGCTGTTTGGTCCATCGCTCAGTTGCTCAGCGTTTACATGTGTTCCTGAGCCGAATCGGGAATTTATAAATATACGCTCGTGTCACTATCACCTCCAAACCCTCTCTCATGCGAACGACCAATCTTGTACATGAGGACTCCGTACAGATCCCACAATTCCATCTTTCTTCTTCCTATGACTTCCATCGCCAAAGGAGAGACAGACCTACTTTGGAACCTCGTGCATATACTTAGGTACACCGTACATGGAGCATTAGTCTCGGCAGCTTTTAACTATAGTTGGTCATTCGTACACTAGAAATATCCGAAACTTATCCTTCAGACTAGACATCGTTTGTAAATGTACTCATTCTCTCGTGTTTTTGTTTTCCAAGGAAGGTCGATGGATGGAGAAAGAGCTATGATTCAGGATTCCCACTTCCCCTTCTCGCTCTCTGATCAGTCCCGCCTTTGGCGACAGATCTCCCGTACTGTGAGCGAGCATTCTCCCTTAGGCTAGTGCAGTGCAGTGCGTGCAGCTGCATCATGTACTAAGCAAGGGCAGCGTGGGATGCTGTGATCAAATGGGGTCGCAGAACTCATGACCTTACTCAGGGACCTGGGAGTAGACGTATTAACGGTAAGCATTCGCCATCATCCCAGCATTTGTATCAGAGACTGTCTTGAAAGTCCGAGTTCCCTGTCCGTATATCGGCTGCCCCGCCATCCAATCTGAGATGACTTGATCATGGATCTCGGTTTCAGCCAAAGAGCATCATCATCTTCCATTTGATTACCCCTCAATTACGGTCTGATGTAGAAGGTGGAGCGATGCTATCGATATCATTTCCACATTACTTTGGCTTTACCTTAATGCATTCATAGGCCTACTGTATAATTCGAGGAGAGGAAGCCAGTCAGGCTACATTTAACTGGCCGCAAGCTCGAATTGCTCCACAAA
Organism: Rutstroemia sp. NJR-2017a BBW; assembly: GCA_002946425.1. Taxonomy (NCBI): domain Eukaryota; kingdom Fungi; phylum Ascomycota; class Leotiomycetes; order Helotiales; family Rutstroemiaceae; genus Rutstroemia; species Rutstroemia sp. NJR-2017a BBW. The sequence continues at coordinate 227,650 of NJPT01000039.1, forward strand.
ATTCAATGCTCCTGCTTCCTATGCAACGACAGATGCTTCCTGTTGAACGAAGATGGGATGTCTATGTGATGCCTGCTACCCCAGTGGAGTGCAGAGTATCAGTATTACTGGCAGGAGTCAAAACCTTGGGTTCGTCGTTGATTCGGCAATCCTAAAGTATCCGCATCTTCAAAGGAACTCCTGATGGTCGTCGCGTGGGATGTAGAATATTTCGGCGACTCGGAAAGCAGCCTGGCATTATCAACTCTTAATGGTGAGCACAACAATGGTGTTCTTCTGGAACATGCCGAGAAGGGTTCGTTGAACTTCAGTCTTAGAACAGAACACGTTCATGGTGATAGCCCTGATCTGTTGCAGGACCACCGAAGGGGTTCCTCGTGCACCTCCCTCCATATGATGTCCATTTCCAGAGCACGTTTCGCCCATGGTTCTAGATGTGGAAAGCCGTTACATCGAGGGCCAGCTATATAATTTCGAGAAGTGGTTCTAGATAGGGTTGCTTATGAGACTGGCGGATCACTCCAGGCCTATGGGGGAGCCCCGTCGACGTACGGACGGAGTTCTTGCAATGGCTTCGGCCCTCTATCACATTGTTACTCGCCACCTACAAGTTCTAGAGCGCAATATTCCTTCAGTTAAGGCAACGCAGAGCTCCATATCAAAAAAGACAATTCCCTGATTTTGGGTGCGAATGAAGGAGGTAAAGTGGTCCGCAACCATTAGCAGGTATTTTCGTTGAAAAGAGGCGGCCGTCGTGAGACCTCTCTCTTGTCCACATTTTGCATCATCATCATCATCAATCCTCACACAGTGTGCAAAACACACACGTACAATACGGAGAGAAACCAACTCACAACAATTGAAGGGTTCCGAATCCTCCCATCCTTCCAGCGCATATCCGAAAAACTGTCAATAAACAACCAAGGAAAGGCAATTCAGCCCTTCGTAGTTTATGTAATGCGACTCCTTGTGGCACCACGTATCCAGAATCCATCGTAAGTAACAACACTCACGACCGCTTCAGAGACCACACCACAACACAACAACAACAACAACAATACCCCAAAACAGGAACCTGAGCCGCTACCGTAAATGCAATCAATGCCTGAACTGAAGTTGATGAAGTGTACTGTATCTTTTCTTGGTAAGCGATACTGTATCTATCGCAATGGATACGTAGGTACCTCTAGTTCAGCCACTCGCAATTCCTTCTCTCAGTGCTCGTCGAATCCAAATTCAACACGGGTATCATACAGTATCGTATCGTACAGTACAGTATCGTATCTTGTTACAGTATTGATCGCGATCTCCACACAATAATCAATTCCGATCCATTTCTCCACCAATTCTCTTTATGCTCCAACCGCGAATACCTATTTCCTGACCCAGCTGGGTTATGACATGATGGGTACTCAGGCTGTATGACAAATTCTCTACAGTCACTGCCTGCACGGCACCCAAGCGGAATCTCACGATCCTCACAGACACAAGTAAGTATTCACACCATACCATGCGTGAAAGACCGACCCGTTCTTCTGTATCAGATCACGCCGACGGCAAGCTTGTCGATCCGGAGATTTTTCTTCTTCTTTCCTTACGCCATATTGCATTAAGTTACCCTTCCTTTTTCTTGTCTTGCGATGGAGACTTGATGCTCGATACCCGTAATAATGTGATCATACAGCCCACTTTTTCTCCGTGCCAGGATTCCTGGACTTGTGTGTGCGTCAATCGCGCAGAAGTTGGGAAATATGTTTCGGGAGTGCCTGGCCTGGTGCTGTACAAGTACGCTGTTATACACCCCCACTAATGATGGATGGATGATGGATGGATAGTTTTGTGCATGGGAGATGAAGGTCACGAGGAGAGGAGGGGTGTGTTTTTTACCCCTCCTGTTCGCGATTTGGGGGTGAGTAAGTTATTTGGCCGATATGGATGGGATTTGCAGTAGGAAGGGAAGGACCTGCTTGATCATCGGCGCGGTTTACGCACTGAGTAAGTACTGTACATCAGCTTGATCTACTAGTTTCGGGGTGTCTGTTTGGCAGATAGAGTGGACACGCTGCTGTACGTCATTTTATCCTAGAGGTTTGGTGATGTGCATCTGGTTGGATTTGATTTGTGCTGCGAACGAACCTCGTTCTTTTCTTCCTTTGGGCGGACTGATCGTCGCCTTCGAGTCAGGTGGTGCTGGGTTGGTTGGAGAGAGAGAATATCCTTCCTTCCCCTTCCTTCGTCCTTCGATTTGGCTTGCATACGCTCTGATAACCATAATCTGTTTAGCTCCTACACTACAGTAGCACTTTCATACAGTAGTAGGTCAGTAGAACACACCTTACGCACATTCCATGCAGTGCAGTGCAGCACACCTTAACGTACAGTACGAGTCAAAACTCCCCACAATACAAACTTTCTTGCATCCCATCCCATCCCATCCCATCCCATCCCATCCCATATCAGCACTTCTAGAAGAAAAAATAGCAAGCCGTTAACCTAATTCAGCCAACCCAACCAACTACATGTAAGATACAAGTATATGCCGAACAAGCCACAGAGGCGCAGGAGCTGAACTCTAAATATGCCCGTTTTCGCCCCCAGCCTTACCTCACATAACGTTCTAAGATATCCATCCTTCTCTTGCTTACCAGTTCCTCCCAACCGGCAACGCAAATCCGGGCGTCAATTCCGCATCCTTCGCATGAGACATCTTTATTGGTAAACGCCCTCGGAATAAGGTAAGGCAACATGTATATCACGAGTCAACCTTGCGATTAGACATCTCTCCCCGCTTTGTCTCAGTGGTGCAAGTGCTTACTACTGCTTGGGAGATTGGCATTGGCTGCCTTGTTGCGCATTATCGCATGTTGGTGCGTAAGCTTGTCTGGATGAATGGATGGATGTATGTATGCACCGCGAGGCTGGCTTGACTTGGTCGGTTGATGAGGCTCTCGGCGAGATAGAGAGAGCGGGACGAGAGGGGTATATTGACGCGGGCGTTGAGCCTTGTGTTGGTGGCGTTGTGCTGACCACCTTCTTGAGAGGTGAAAATGGGGATCTTATACTGGAATGGGATATCTTTTGCGGAGGGGGGGATAGATCTTACATGTGAACGGTTTGGCGGGGAGATGGGATGGCGGTTCCGGGTGAGGGAGGGGAGGGTTTCTGGAGTTTGTGCGGGTGTGTAAATGGGTGGATGACCGGTGGATGAGAGAAAGAGAGAGAGACAGGAGCGGCTCAGCTGAGCCGCGTGAGGTGGGGAAGGAGGGGTTTTCTTGCGGTACTTGAGGTTTTGGGATGAGGTCTTGCCGGACAAGGTAGGTGGCTGTTGGATACTAGTGTCAGTCTATATTCGCGTGCTGGTGATTCCCACTCTGAGTCCCAATGGTGTGGTAGAGTGGGAGATTTGCTAGTGCAGATCAAGGTCAAGGTAAGTGAGATGGTAGGATTATATTGTGTCGGTGCTAGTCGTTGACCTGGGCGCCTGATGTTGCGCAGCTGTGCTAAGGCCTTGGTTCACGGGAGCTTCATCTCCATGTAGCATTTCACGTGGCCGCGTCGGCTTTGAGCTCGCCTGGATATCGTTGTCTTCGATAGCCACTTTGAGGTCTCGTATTAAATATAAATGGGCTGGCTTGCGTGAGCAAGAGATCTTGGTGTAAATTCGGGGCCGAGAAGGGATTTGGATAGTGGCCTGCTCAATTATTAGTGTCGAGTATGCCGAATTAGTATAGCTAGAACAAAAGATTATATCTATATAACTAACTCCCTTCTTCCCTCACATAAAAAGAAAAAGGTATATGAACCAAGCGTACATCACTTTGATACTGAGAAGTTATTAGATTCAAGAGGTAGGTGGCTCGGCGGTAATTCGGACTAGGTCTATTAGAGTGCAATCCGCGATGAAGGAAGATAACTATATGATTTATTCAATCGACTTAAGTAGCCGAGAAGATTATGAGATATTCAGGTCATTGTCTAATTGATTTGATATTCACTCAATTTTTTCCAAATTTCTGAAAGAATCCGATAAGTATAAATTCTTTCGTCTTCCGTGTCTCGGCGAGTTCGGGTTCGGCGTCACGTGCAATAGCTACGCACCACAATTTGTGGACACCAAGAACTACAGTCGGCATCATCTAAATTAGTCTCTCCCCACGGAACCATAAGTATTAGATTTTACAATCCTCTCTATTTTCTCTGTTTAATAGAATTGCTAGAACGGGTGCCAAGTATGGGTCACCTTATCACCGTTGCTACTTGCAACCTAAACCAATGGGCGTATGTCTGCTCCCACCCTACCCTTGTGGTTTGGCAGTCTCAACTAAGCTGATTGCGTAACTTCAGACTCGACTTTGTCGGGAACCAGCAACGAATTCTGGAAAGTATTCGGTTGGCTAAGCAGCAGGGTGCTACTTTGAGAGTGTGAGTTTTCTGCATTCGATGGAGCAAGGGATATCCTACAGTTTACATTCAGATATGTATGAATATAGCTGACTCATCTATAGAGGACCGGAACTAGAAGTGTGTGGATATGGCTGCTTGTAGGTCTTCTAACACATATTCTCCTCCGTCTTTCCAAGAGGGAACTATACACTTCGTGCATGAGGAGTTTAGGTAGAACGAGCCAACTGACATTTGCCAAGGGATCACTTTCTCGAGGGCGATACCGATATGCATTGCTGGGAGAGCCTGAGTGAAATCCTTCAACATCCGGACTGCCAAGATATCCTACTTGATATTGGCATGCCGGTTAAGCACAAGAATGTGAGGTACAACTGCCGACTGATCTGTTACAACAAGAAGATTCTGCTCATCAGGCCCAAATTGTCTCTTGCGAATGATGGCAATTACTACGAGATGTAAGTACTTTTTCTGGGGGAAAGGAAGCTTAAGTCTTTTCGTCTGCATTGGTAACTGGCAAGGTCACATGAAACAGCCTGTAGAAACTCCGATTGTTGCAGACCATACATTAACTCAAGAATAGGAGATACTTCACGCCTTGGAAAGGAGTCCGTGAAGTAGAAAACTTTTACTTGCCGCGATCAATCAGCAAGATTATGGGGCAAAAGCATGCTCCCATCGGAGACGCACTTCTTAGCACTCTAGATACTTGTCTGGGCGCGGAGACATGTGAAGAACTGTTTGTGAGTTATGGTTCTCCTTCGTCTACAGTTGAGATATGTTTCGGTTTTATATTTCAGATGCTGGATTTGACCTCAAGATCGCTCATGCATTTATCGCTCTGTTCTCTGTGTCTCTCTCTTTCCTGGCATTACCAGTGTGTGCCTTCAGTCGTCGAGAAATCAATCTCTCGCGTATATATGCAAAGGGTTACTTCATTCGTGCGTTCTTTATTCCTGACCATACTTAGACCCCAAATGCTCCCCATATCGCCATGGGTTTAGATGGCTGCGAGATTTTCACCAACAGCTCAGGAAGCCACCACGAGCTTAGGAAGCTGCACACGAGAGTCGAGTTGATCACATCTGCAACGCTTAAAAGCGGTGGGATCTACATCTACGCTAGTAAGTAACAAACTTTTCTCGCATCTTTTATGATCTAGATCTCTTGGAGGAAGTAACAAAGCTGAAGAAGTTCAATAGATCAGCAAGGATGCGATGGTGACCGTCTATACTACGACGGATGCGCTATGATTATCGTGAACGGAAGAATCGTTGCGCAAGCCAGTCAATTCTCACTGAACGATGTCGAGGTGATCAGTGCGATAATTGACCTGGAGGAAGTAAGGAGTTACAGGGAACAGAAAAGTAGAGCAATGCAAGCTCGCGACCAGCCAAAATATGATCGAATAGAGGTGGACTTGTCGCTATCTAGTGAAGGCAACGGCATGAACCTGAGTCTTCACCCAACAGTCTCGAAAGATCCAGTATATCATTTGCCTGAAGAGGAAATTGCTACTGGTCCTGCTTGTTACCTGTGGGACTACTTGAGGCGGGGTAATTACATATACTCCTCGATTTGCCCTGTCAAATCTTTTGCTAACCTTGTGTGTAGCCAAGCAAGCTGGATACTTTCTTCCTCTCAGTGGCGGCATCGACTCCTGCGCAACGGCTATCATCATCCACTCGATGACTCGGCTCGTTCACCAAGCCATCCAGTCGAATACCAACCCCCAAGTTCTGAAAGATTTGCATACAATATGCGGTGAGGAGGAAGGTAGCACCTGGGTTCCAGAATCACCAAAGGTAAGCAGGTCTCTCGTTGTCGCCTGCTTTCTGTAGAGAGCTTCTATTCCTCAATTCTTCGAGTTCCTCGAGCACTCAAGTCACATATTACCGAAATCACAATCTCAAAAGTCGAATGCTAACAATCATTTCTTTGAAAAGGAAATTTGCAACCGAATATTCTGTACTGCTTATATGTATGCACTCGTTTAACTCCTCATTCCAGGTTTTGGATCTGCTGAAACCAGTTTACGAACTGAAATCATTAACTTATGGTATCTGTAGGGGCATGGAGGCGCATTCCTCACCACAAACACGCAAACGAGCTGCAGACTTAGCAGAAGCTATCGGGGCTTATCATACCGATTTCAACATTGATCCTGTCTACGATGCTCAGAGAGCGCTCCTTCAATCGGCGACCGGGTTCGAAGCCAAGTTCAAAATGTACGGTGGCACCAAAGCTTCCAACCTCGCGTTGCAAAATATCCAAGCTCGACTTCGTATGGTTAACGCATATACGTTCGCTCAACTCCTTCCTCAGATCCGTGGCCGGCGTGAGGGGGCTCCTGGGTCGTTGCTGGTGCTTGGAAGTGCCAATGTGGATGAGTATGTGGCTTGTTATCGTCCTTACAATTCCTTCCCCATGTCGTCGATCGAGACCACTTGCTACATGATTATTTGCTAACTTGTCAAGGTCTCTTCGAGGTTATTTAACGAAATACGGTAGGTTCTCGAAGCCTATCTTTGGCATTAATCCATTCGTCTGTGGCGCCTATCTTTCGTGCTGACTTGGAATCATGAACAGACTGTAGCTCTGCAGATATAAACCCTATCGGAGGAATCTCTAAGACGGATCTGAAGCGGTTTATTCTATGGGCTTCGAAACCAGAGACCTTCGGACTTACTCTTCTTCATGAATTTCTCGATGCACCCCCCACAGCAGGTAAGGGAAATGCCAATGATACACTTTTTGTATATCGAGGGGAGCAAAAAAACCCTGGCTTCTTTCGGCCAGTCCCCTATCGATCCTTCCGAAACACACTCTCTTTAGGTTCAGCAGAAATTTACTGACTCCAACCAAACAGAACTGGAGCCTCTTACGGACACATATGTCCAAGCTGATGAGGCTGATATGGGAATGACATATGATGAGCTCTCTGTAAGTAACACCATCCTGCAAGATATAACTGTTACAGCCTCACAAAATCGTGTTACTGATATTGTATTGCTGCGTAGGTTTATGGCCGGCTCCGTAAAATCAACAAGCTTGGCGTTTACAGCATGTGGGAGAAACTATGCTATCTATGGGGTGATAGACTGTCGCCTCAGCAGATATACGAAAAGACGTACGTTTACTCCAAAGTTATTTACTACTTCTGGGCACCAGGTGGTTCTGGGACACTCTCGGTCCTGTACCGAGTCTTTTCAACCAGAAAATGTCATATGTGAGCTTTCTGTTTAGACTAATATGCTAACTCGATATCACAGACGCTTCTTCCACTGGAACTACGCAATCAATCGACACAAGATGACTACGTAAGTGATGTTCTCCCTCCACCTTTAGGACCCAAAGGGAAACTTGTCCTCATTCTCAGCTTGCTCGATCCATCATTCTAGTACAAGCTAACGTAAACCTGAATAGGATCACCCCAGCGTATCACATGGAGGCGTACGGTGTTGACGAGTAAGTAGATCTTCCATGCCTTCTCTTCCAATGGATATGATAAAAGCGTATATGCTAACAGTATATCCCTAGTAATCGCTTCGATCAGCGACCATTCCTATATCCCAGTTTTGAATGGGGATACAGAAAGATCACGCGAGCAATCGAGGCAATGGGTGAGTTGGGCACACGGATTCCGGGATCTTCGGAGGCGGACAAGACAAGTGAAGCACAACAGCAGTAGATTATCGGCTATATCCTCTCTCACCGTGCATTAGAAAGACAATGAGAAGTTAGATTTAGATATAAGTTCCGTCAGCTTGCTAGATAATGTGAAAGCGTCGTATAATGGGCATGGAAAAGTTCCTCGATCCTTAGAACTTAAGTTGCTGTCCAGTATCCTTTACCTGCAAGCCCATTTCTGTCAACATAAAGACAAAAGATAAACAGAACAATCTGCCCCAAAGCCGCAACGAGGTAGTTCATCCATACGAACGCACCAGATAGGTAAAAGGAAATCCAACTTTCGCTCGGAGGCCGGTCCACTCGAAGTCTCAGTCCTTGGCATACTCCTAGGACCACGAAAGTAAGAATCTGAAGGCATAGTGACACGAGACTGATGTTATATCGAGCTTGTAGCGTTGCTGTGGTGAGGATTTGTGGTAAATATTGTGTAAGCGTTAGGATAATGAGAAAGTATACCCAAAAAGTGCCAAGAGAGAGGACGGCGATGATCCAGAACCACCACTCGTTTGTCATACGATCTTCCGCGCCCTCTTGTACGGATTTAGTTACGAAGCGAAGGTATCCAGCAGAAAGAAGCGTGGTAATTGAATATGTAGCGATAATCGCCTTCAAGGCCCTGGAGCTTATCGGATGCGCTGTGATGCCGGTCAGATGTTGATGTTCAACGGGAGCGATGGGGGTTCGGTAGCTGATGTAAAGAATAGCACTGTCTCGTCGTTAGTATCCTATAAAACTTCACAGCAACAAGGCAGGGGAACTGACATCACTATGGCACAAAGACATTGCAGTAACACCTGTACATGCCCAAGTAGGGCAGAGAAAGCTCGGAAACCTTTCAAGCTTCCAGACTGCACGTCCGCAAACACATCTGGCTCGTCAAAGACCAGCGGATGCAAATACGCAGCCGCCTGAGTGGTGGCAAAGAGCGTCGTGATGAGGACTGTCCAAGATGAGATACCGTAGGTGCCATGTCTTATGATGGTGACAGCCTGAGGTATATAACTGCCAATAATGGCAAAGCAAATGAATCTGTCATGGAAAGAATTAGAGGATCGATGTGTAAGGCATTTCGAGGTGGGCAAAAGCTTACAGTTCGAAGAACGTACGAGAAGGGCCGTGGACGGCATTTTCGTGCTCCATAATTTGTGAGAATTTCAGTAGTATATGAGATGACTGGAAGTCTTGGAAACATTACAGTGTAACCTTCTTACCACTGTTACCGGAGACGTCGATGTTCGAAGATTGAAGTGTTGAGGGGATGCAGGTCGACGGAACATTTCTTGATGTAACTACCGAGCTTACATCTCAGGATTCCAAGCTGGCGTGACGCACCTTAAGCACGGGAACTAAAATGGATGAATGCGGGAACGATAGCTGATAGCTGTTGCGGCGTAGAATCAATGCACATCCGCACTCAGCCACCATGTACCGCCGTTGGGCCCAATGAATGATGCTTTCGCAGAAAACTGCGTCACTGATACCCGGACTTGGTGATTATCTCAGCGAGTACCACGAGGGTTTTATATATGTATGCTCATCATGTGCTATGCTAGTGCATGAATCTATCCAGCATCATCTCCATATGGAGAAATCAAGCGATCATAATATAAGCCGCACTGAAAGTTGTGGAGGCTCCCCTTGAAGATTCTCTTCCGGAGATGTGATTCCAGCAAGTGACCATGTTTCAAGGGTTAGTTGGGACCCCTTACTCAGATGTAGATTGAAGAATTTTCTGCGCCTGAAATCATATGAGGAGCCGCACCTGAGCTCAGCTCCCTGATCAAGGACCCTGACCTCAACATACCTGGACCTACGAAGCCTGGCGAGATGTTTCAGGACATCGATGGTAGCTACGGCACAGTCAATGTGCATTCATTTGATAGAAGAAACAATGTTCTACTTACGTGAATACTCTCTGTGATGTTTTCAACGCGGCAGAATAAAGGATCGAGATGATGTGAGAGCATTAACAGCAATGCTTGATCGCTGGGAGCTCGAAATAGGAACGAATACGATAAATATTGTATGACAAGAAGCTGAAAAGTGCGTATAAGAAATCGTGATAGTAACAGCAATGAACTTAGGAGAATCACACATCACTGATTCCACTCTGAGCATCTACCCCTTGGCAGTAACTCACATAAATCAAGATGTTGTACCAACAAGTCATTCTCCTGGTCCTTCTTTCCTCCTTCCAGTACTTTGGAGCAATAGTAAGTTCTATGATCCTCCTTTGCATAGCCTCTCTTCTAGCGAAAACTAAGGGGTTACCCACTAACACCGAGGATAGGCAAACGCTAAACCATATACCTCGGAGAGCAGCACATCCACGCCTAGCAGTTCCGATCAGGTAACTTCAACCTCACTCGCCTCTTTAGTAGACGCAGCAGCTGCTACAACTTCAGTGAGCTCTGTCCAAGATCCAACAAGTTCTACACAAGGCTCCTCGAGCTCCGTGCAAGATACAAGTAGTGCGGTCCAAACACCTACTAGCAACCAAACAACTACTTCAGACCCGCCACCTAGTACCAGCCCAACACCAGTCTCCGCCTTCACAGACCCAATAGCTTCAGCATACTCGACAACCACGTACCCAGATTCCGACCCGACCCCGCTTGTCTTCCCACCCAACCCAGACTTCTTCGGCCTCGGTGACTCTTTCGCAGCAGGTATTGGCGCCAGCTGCGGTTCAATCCTGATTGATGACCCTTCCAACGGCGAATGCAAGAAGTGTCAGGGAGCCTACCCCTATCAAACTCGATTTGGTTCCCACAACGGCGGACTAGAAAATGCACTTTTCAAGTTTTACGCCTGCTCCGGAGCCAAAACCGACGGAATAGTCAACCCACCAGGACCCGGCAAGAACAGCCAGGTGCAACAGATCGCGGATTTAAAAGCTGGGGGCTTAACCAACTTCGGAACTATTGGATGGTCCACCCTGTCGATTAGCGGTAACAATGTCGGATTCTCTCGAATAGTGACCAATTGCTTAGTTTTCCAGACCAAAAACTGCGAAGCAGAGTGGACGCGGGCATCTGATCGAATTGGCGGGGCTGATCTACAAGCAAACCTGACTGCTGCATACAATCAAATCCTCGATCAGATGGAAACCAGTCCGTTCCACTTGTATGTCACCGGCTACGGGCAGTTCTACAACGCAGACACAGATATCTGCAACAGCAAGAAGATGCTCCCGTGGCCAACCAATCCCCTCGTAACGCTACCAGTTCTGACAAATGAGCTTCGCTCCCGAGCAAACGTCGCAGTCACTGCACTCAACAATGCGATAAACATAGCGATTAATACGGTCAACGACCAACGAACCGACGGACGCGTAGTTCGTTTTATTGATATTGACCCAATCTACAATACCAACCGCTTCTGCGAACAGCGCTCCAATTGGAAGAGCGGCGCATGGTTCTTCACACCCTTTGGGTCCGACATTACCACCTCCGACTTCAACGTCGTAATAGACAACAACGCCACCGTCCCCGACCCAACCTCCAACTCCACTCTCCCGGATATCACTATCGATCTCAGCGCCGTGAATATAACCACTTGTCAGGACGAAGCAGACGACGGCGGGCTCTTCTATGATCAATTCAAATGCACGCTTGCGCAGGAGATTGTGCCAAATTTGCCGGAGGTCTCCCCTACGGCTACGTTCAACTTTACGAGCGAGGATCCAGATGATACTACGACGTACTTTATTGTTCCGCCAGGTGGGGTGGTCGATAGTACGTTGCCGAGTATTCCGGGGACGAATCCGGATAAGGGGTTTCATCCGAAGACTATTGCGCTTGCTGGGACGGCGAAGAAGGTCCAGCTTTCGTGGTATATTCGCTGGTAGGGAGGTGTAGTCACTGCAGTGGCTGCTCCGACGTGACTGAGACATTTAGCTGGAAGTAGTGTTCCAACTGAGAGTAGTGTTCCAACTAAGAGTAGTGTTCCAACTGGAAAGTAGTGTTCCACGTCCAGTGAAACAATCAGCCATCACGATCGAATTCAAGAACGTTTGCATGCAGCTAGGATTCTACCGACAGGATGTTGGAAAGGGACATGAAAAGAGAGAGAGAAATCCTAGGATTGTTTTTTGCATTCATGTATTTGTCATCTCCGTTCTTCTTGTACTGACTGTACTTCTTATTTCTTAGCTTCCAATCCAGATAACCAAACATTTGACATGATAAAGCGCCTTCTATGCAGCATGCTTAATGCCAAACAAATGAGTTGAGACCTGTGTTTGTTGTAGCGTTCAATAGTACTCACCACCAGGGGGTGTACTAACTACCCGATCAACTTCAAAACTTTCGATATTCTCAATATCCAAAGTTCATTCAAACAATCAGATGTATAATTATAATGATATTTTTTGTTCATTGGAACAATTATAATGTTCAAATAGTACTTGAACAATAAGAAGTTGGTCGGTTAGATATTGCACCCCCTCGTGCACCATCGAGCTTCGTAGAGATTCTTTGCAGGTTCATTTTATGTATGAAGCAATCACTTTCCAAAGTCAGGATGGATACTTATGATGCATGAAGACTTCTGGACACCAGTTATCATTTGACAAACGGAGATGCTTCATTTTCAACGGAGATACATTCCCCACAGAAGTACGATCAGCTAAGCTGCTCAAACTTCTTCACAAAATCAAGAACCGTCTGAGGCTGACTCAGAAACGGCGAGTGACCAGCGGTGCATTCCTCGGTATAGAAATTTACCCCGGTCATTTCAACCATTATCTTCTGAAACTCAAGTGGAATTGCTTCATCAGCCTTGCAGAAAAGGTACGCACTATCATAATGCTGATATGCAGCATGTGTCAACGGCGCCGACTGTGTCAGCACGCTTGTAGGCCTAAGCTCCGCAAGCCAACGATCTTGTTCCACAGGGCTAAGATCGTTGTAGAAACGACGGGCCGGGTCAGCCATTGTTATTAGACCACCTTCCTGCATACGGTCAGATCAAGGTCAAATTTTCTACCAGCAATAGTGTGGATAGATTAAGGGATTCAAAGTTCTAACTTACCTGTACAATAAGCCAAGGCGGGATCTCATCATTGTCACCCCGTGCCATCATAAGAGATTTCCCAAGCGGAACAATCAACGCACATAGGTAAACCAACTTCAACACGCCTCCTGGCTTTCCTTGCTGGCTTCTATCTTTTTTGCTGTACGACTTCTTTGTAGCCTCAGAACCAACCATACCGCCCCAAGAGTGCATGACGACAATGACATCCTTGCCTTCTTCTTCAACCAACTTCGTAAGCTGGGATTGAATTACTCGGGCATCATCAGAAAGTGAGACTGGAGGACCGGGAGGTGATGGTTCCGGGTTGTAGGTGGGTTGTACAGGGCACTCAGTTGGGTAGTGGGCAGCTTCGAAGAGTTTTCGGACAGGAGCAAAATGTGCGGGGTGATGCCAGCTGCCGTGGACGAATAGTATAGTCGGCTTGGTGTGAGTTTCCATGGTTGAATAATGGCTGAGGAGTCCTCTTGTCGCTTCAAAACCAAGGTTGATGTTGTAAGCTAGATGTCGTACAACCCGGTTGAAATAATGCGGGGTGTTGAAACTTTATACTTGGCCGAGAAGAGCCCCACTTGTACTCCAGACTACTGCTTCCAACATGTGGAAATCGACATCACACTGCTATTAGTCAATGATGGATGTAAGCAATACGATCGTGAATGAAGGTCCCAACCTTGCAAACAAGCTGAATCTGCATTCTATGGAGGTAGACCGAGCTTCACAAATGCTGGTACTCCCAACTCATGTGTCGTGATACTTCGATAGTAAGGTTAAACGATAGTTTGAGTTTCATTGGCGCATAAACCTAGGGCTTTCGGAGAAATTGCGATGCAGGGTGTAATACGAATACTCGGTTGCTCTCCGATTGGATCTTCTAGAGCAGAAGCCACTAGAATGACATGAATATGTACGTGATTTTCATGAAAATTACTAAAGGAAGTACGTTATCCCAGACGTACTGGCGATACAAGCTGAAACTTTTGGTACTTGGACTGAGATAAGCTCATATCAATGGCGACAAAAGAATACATGTTGAAGCTGAGATGGTGTCAGCGAAGCCATGCATGGAAAGTGGTCACAGTTCCCTGGGCTATATCTTCCATCGAAGAATGGCCTGAGCTGCGATCCATGGGGTTTGACATCCCAAGACCGCATTTGAAGCCGACAAATAGTTGTTCACCTACCGATTCCGTCAGACTGGCAGGAAATGAGTCAGCACGGAGAATGAGGCTCTTACAAAGAAAGTAAATAAGTTTGTGTTGGCCATTGTGTGCTTGGAAGCCATCCTGACTGGCAAAGTTGCTCCGCTCCGCCATCGAGAGCTGGTCCGTGATGGGCCTGATGAGAAGTAACTATTCCGACTAAACGGATAAGCTGATGACGTGGCCATCACTAAATTTCTATACCCCCTACCTTCCCAGTCCAGCAACAACTTGCAGCGAAAGTGGAAATAGGCAGTTCGTGATTTGGAAGGTTTTTTTTGCTCTGTAACCAACCTCCGTTTGATTTGCGGAACAGCCGCCGCTATTGTCAGTACGTAGAGCGAAATTCATGATGTCGGTCTTAAAGCCTTAAAAATGTACCATACTACGACCTAGGACAACTTGGATGAGACGTTGCTAGTACTGACCAACTCATGCTATCTTTCACTGCTATCTTGTCATTCGACCCAAATACAACGTTAGCAGGTAGATTAGCGCATCGAAGATTTCCAATGTGTAAAGACAACGGAGAAAGGAATCGAGGTCAATACAAATATTGTGAGAAGTCATTCTGCGGAATAAATTTGGGAACTTAAATGCAGAATGAAGACCACTGTTGAAAATGTTTGTGGGGAATCAAGAAAGCTTAGTCTAACCATTGCTTTTAATCACATATTCAACATAGACATGACCACATAGATTTGAGTTTCCCTCATCTATCGCGCCACTTGGCTAGATGATATTCGATACAAAGCTGCAACGCGACCGGGCCTGAGAGCTATATGCAATGACATTGGAATAGGTCTTCATTTGGAGGTTGTATGCAGCCGGCCTCCAAGCAGAGTAATGACACTGCTGTAGCATGAAGAAGTAAATGCAAGCAACACCAACCATAGACTAGACTGGTGGTGCCGCCGCGTGACAAATTCTGCTCGAGCCATTTCTGCGAAGGGCAATTTCAGGACTGGAGTGTCAAGCCCGTAGGGTACTTGTGCTTGGGCAGAGCGAATCACAAAGAGGAGTCAAACATGGTTGACCAAAAACAGAGAGAACACGCGAGGTGAAGGCAACCGTTAAGGCACTCAGGCGAACAAGCAGGAAAGGTCGTATAAGACTCTGATGTAGGTAGTCGCGCTTGCGAGACAGACTTCGAGATGACCAGGCTTGATCGTTGTCGACGAGCCTGACTATCAATATTTCTGATATCTTCTTTCCCCATTCTGATAAAAAGCCCAATATATCCAGCTAACTTACCCACAAAGTTGAGCCCACGGGAAGCTTTACGACAAGTGGCATAACAAACCCATGCAGTACGTCTCGAGAACCACAAGATCTCGGCGCATCAGGTTTATATTGCCCATTCCTCACTCAGAACCTTCAGTACTCTCCTTCTTCACGTCCCTCCTCTCTAGAATTTCATCTACAATGCCCATTTCCAGCGCCTCCTTGGCACTCAAAAACCTATCTCTCTCCATCATCTTTTCAATCTCATCCAAAGTATGCTCCTTAGTCAAATGCCTCTTATAAATGCCGTTTAATTCCTTCCTCACCCTCAGAATCTCCGTCGCGTGTATCGCAATATCGCTCGCTTGTCCGAAGTACCCTCCGCTTGGTTGATGGATCATGATAGAACTATGTGGGAGACAGAAACGCTTGCCCGCTTCGCCGCCGCATAGGAGCAAACTACCCATCGAGGCAGCCTGCCCAAGGCATACAGTTGAGACGGGTGATTTGATGTACGTCATGGTGTCGTAGATAGCGAGACCGGCTGTAACAGAGCCCCCAGGGCTGTTGATGTACAGGGTTATGGCCTTATCTGCGTTGTCGGACTCGAGCCAGAGTAGCTGGGCTACAATGGCTGCGGATAAGGAGTCGTTTACCTCGCCATTGAGACATATAATTCGTTCCTAAACATAACAATTAGGCGCTGCAGATGCATTGGATGAATACTGGGAGCCAACAGCGAGAAGCACGTACTTGTAAAAGCTTTGAGAATATGTCCGCTGAGAAATTCGTCAGTGGGGCGTATCCAAGGCTGTAACTCTATACATACAGGTTCGCCAACCACCTCCCTACTTAATTAGCATGCGCAATCTATTCACCCTGGAAGTGGCTAGGAGCTCACAATCGTTTCTGTGATGTATGGTACCGGCGTCCAAGACTTTGGTTCCGACCTGGATGCAGTGGATGATATTGAGCGTAGAGACGTGAACACTGCACTGCGCACAGCGGGCGATCGAAACAGTCTCGTTGTAAGCATTGTGAGCCTTAACGTGTCACTGTCTTCGAAACGCGTCTTTCCTCAAGCTTTCACGCGCCGTTGACGAGTGACGACGGCTTTACCTATGGAGGGGCATCTCGATTAGTCATCAGAACTTCAAAAGAGGTCTTCAGTGAAAATGAAAGCAATTAGGATTTTATATTCGCCCAAAATGTGCAACTGATTGATTCTCTCCAATTTGAAAATCAAATGAACAATCTAACTAGTCAACTGGGCGTGTATCCATTCGTTTCATTCATAATATGGATTAAGAGAGATCTCAAAATGTACGAGCAGGATCCAATTTAAATCCATAGAGTACTCACGACCTAAATTTCTTCTATCATCGCTACAATTCACGACCTATGCGCGGACTACTACGTGGTATGATACAATGCCAGGCTTTTCGAACTAGACATAGTTCAGGATACTTGAGGTACATTCCTCACTACCGTTCTACCTTCTCTTCGATTGCGCCCAGCAGGAATGTCGAAGATGAACTTCCTAAGTCCAAACTTACCGTTGAGCCTGGCTCGCAGCAGAATGGTTTTGATACTCCAGCGTCAAGCACCAAGACTACAGAGTTCTTAAGCCAGAAGGAATCGGTCTCAGCAGATAAACCCCGCCAATTGCCCATCTCACCTCTGATGGACCCGGAATTTCATGCTGCGCGAACAAAGTATCAAGCCCCAAAACCACTTCCGAGCGGCCCTCCCAGCGAATTCTCAAAACGGCTGGCGAACAATGTATTTGGTAAATACGCATACGGCCCACATGGGCGCATATACATCTGCTAATGCGTTATTCTAGCTCAGGCTCTCGCAACTCCGGTACGCCAATGTGCCGTCAATTATACCTCTCTGCCCTCCTTCTTCTTGCAAGACTTTGAATTGATGGCGCACCCCACGACCGGCGCGCCATACCACATGCCGCGCAGTCTCACGCCCAAGCATAGGTCTCCATCCTCTCAATCGTCAAAGACCAAGAATCAGTCTTCTGAAAGATCCCTCCCATTGCAAACACCGACCGTAGGATCCCGTTACTTCGTGGCTCTTCGCCAAGCCCTCTTCCAATCCTTCCACAAGAGAAAATCTGGACATCATAAAGCTTACGAGAGGTTTGGGCGGGGAGGTCAAATGACTAAAGAACGATTGGCTAACCTGGAGAACGCCATCTGGCGCGCGGACATGGACACCTTCATCCTTTCTCGCATGCGAGAGAACATTGGTTCAGCGTTATTGTATGTGGCTCGGCTGAAGAAGGGGTACATAGTACCATGCACCGATTGGCAAGATGCAGCTTCCAAAGAACAGAGTGGAGCTGTCTTGTGGCTAGGAAAGAATCTACAAGCAGAGGGGGGAGAGGCAGCTGCGGAGGTTGAAGAAGAGCAGGAAGTTCCGCCTGGCGAGTTTGATATACTGCACGTGAAAGGAAATGCGATGGATGGGAAGAAGATAGTGCCTGTGTTTAATTTGAGAGGAATGTTAGACAAAGAATGGGTGGAGAGGTTGAGAGACCGGAATCTCCCATTCGATGCATTTGGGGCAAAGATTGTGGTGATCAAGAAGAAGAACACCACTAAGGATATACTGTTGGATTTGTGGAGGTTACAAGGTTATGTTGCGACATATGGAGAAGAGATGATACAGGAACGGAAACCGGACATGATTGTGATGCCGAAAATCACGGCTGATACGAAATTCAGATCGATTCTGGAAGAGAGAGATGAATAAAAATTACCCAGTGTCTTAGTATAGATATCCCAAGTCCCTAACCTGTGTCGTGCCCGCGCCCATAAAATCAATTCGTTATCACGTCTTAGAATCATAGCTTTGACTGTCCCCCTCTATTTCCTTCCTCTGCCTCACATCTCGCCAGTATCCAATCTCCCACATCCTGTGCAAAAATCTTGCTGTTCTCTGGCATATCAGCATGCAGCTGATGATACCAGCCCTCATACCTCTTAAATTCCTTATCCGGCACGTTCGACGTCTGCTCCTGGAACCACTTCTCACTAGCCTCAAAACTCGTCCCTTTATCCTCTGTTCCATGTCCCAACCACAAGCTCTTCACCCCCTCATTAAGCTTCACCTTTCCCAGATTCAGCGCCGCAGTCCTATCCAACATTCCAGCTAGTCCTTCCAGCGTCCCTGTGTTGTGCATCAATTTATCTTCATCCATCGATTTTATAACCGCAGGATCGCGCGTCAAGTTCTCCGGCGGTAATCGATTGACCATGTGCATATGCGGTAGTACCTTTCCTGCTAAACGTCCAAAGAATACAGTGAGAGAACTCGGCTCAAACCCTTTAGGGAACCCTATAAATGGGCTTTCGAGAATCCAGCCGCGGATGCTGGGCATGAGGTCGGCATAGTTGGGATCACTTGCTAGAGTAATCGCTTCTCCCCCGCCCATTGAATGACCCATTACGAAGACTGGAACGGGAGATGGTAATTGTGGTTTAATGAACGAGACAATGTCTGAGATCACGAGAGATGTAGGGCCAGTTAGCCCTTTTTCCGAAGGTTTGCTGACGCTGCGACCCCAGCCTCGCTGGTCAAAGGCGTGTACTTCGATGCCGCGAGAGGCAAGTGTTGGGAAGAGATCATAGTAGCGATTGCAGTGGTCGGAAAAGCCATGGATGAAGATTAATTTGGCTTTAGGAGGGGTATCGGGCTGCGGTATAGGCGGTTAGCTGAGAACTGTTGATATATCGGTGAGGGGCTGCCGGACTTTCCATGTTTTGGTATAGAGAGATTGAGGACCAATTTTATGAGTTCCTTCTATTTCTGACACCATTTTTGATGTCTTCCTGCCGAGCAAGAGTATGTTGATTATGGGATTGAGCGGACAAAGACGAACGGATGGAAGATGTAAGACTTATGTCCTCGGCGAACTCAATGTATCGAAGCTTACCCTGTCTACAAAGCGGCCGCTAGCTTGAGGGTGATGCAGATGCTTTGCATGTGAAAACTTCTGGGGTTCTGAACCATTCAATTCCTCATGATGATCAACCTTCAATCAGGTTCGGTGTTAAGACCAGGTCAAAAATGGTTCATCACATCTTGTAGTCGTCGACTTTTCTCTCAAGAGGTTGTTAGAGGTATGGGCTACGATTGGCTATTAGGCTGTCTGAGGCTAACGCCCATTGTTAGAGAATGATATCGTTCTGCTTAAAGCTAGAAATGATTCTAAGCTTGCCCCAGTCTTGACACCACCACTCAAAGCTGGCGAAACAATCAACTTCAAGGACCTGAGATGGAAACTGAGGGCCGATGATGTGATTGGCAAACCATTCAGGGATACGGTTACGGCTCCGAAAAGGGTCTCCTACCGAATATACAAACCCACGCTCGCTGACTATGTAGTACTTTCGCCGAGAAAAGTCACGCCAGTGAGTACCCTTCATTTATAGGCGCATAGTGAACAATCCTGATAATAACTTAAGATATACCCCAAAGAGGCGAATGTGATCGTATCTCTACTTGACCTCCACCCCTCTGTACCCAACGAGGCCAACAAAAGCCAGAATGAAGCGAGAATGGAGATTTTCGAAGCTGGAACTGGCCATGGTGCCTTGACACTACATCTGGCACGGGCAATCCACGGAGCAAATACTGCAGCTCCTCCCATTCCTGAACTTAAACCAGGCGACGAAGTTGGGGACAAGGAAGAGGTTTATAATCAATGGCGGGCGAATCGAAGAGCTGTTATTCACACCCTAGACTCGTCGAGGCAGCATTCAGACCATGCTCGGATGACGGTCAAGAATTTCAGAAACGGGCTATACTACCCTCATGTCGACTTTCATGTTGGTAACATCAACGAGTACCTCTCGAAAAGGTTATCCGAAGTCGGAGATGTCTTTCTCGATCACGGGATTCTAGATCTACCAGACACCCAGGATGAGATGGAAATAGTCGGCAATTGCATGAAGCCTAGTGGTAGTCTGATTACCTTCTGTCCTAGTGTAACCCAGATTATTCGCTGTCTCCGTACCGTGAAAGATAAGAACTTGCGGTTCACTTTGGAGAGTGTAGTGGAGCTAGGATATGGCATGTCTGGAGGAAGAGAATGGGACATTCGATTGGTCAAGCCAAGAGCTCTGCTCAAAGCTGCAGCAGAGGCAAGGAGACTGGGTGTGGTAAAAGAAGGCGCAGTTAGCGACACTGACCCAAGAATCGAGGCCGAGACTCCTGAAAGTGGACATGAAGCAGAGGCTACGAACGACGTGAGCGAAATATCGGAGACGGATAACACTGATAGCAAGAGTCCACCACTGGATCCAAAAAACACAGAGGACTCTTCTGGCTGGGAAATGATCTGCAAGCCGATGGTGGGAACAAGAATCACAGTCGGTGCTTTCGTGGGAGTCTGGAGAAAGATTTAGTGGTCGTAGCTGTGCATAACATGTAATAATGTGTAGTATATGCAATTGTCTGAGACTTTTAAAAATCGATATTTGTGGAACATATTCCATGCAATCCCATAACTTTACTTTCAAGTCTGTCAAAAACGTAACAGAATGATCGTCCAAAACTTCTAGAAAACCATCCAGGGGCAACAAAGGCGCTAATGTTCTTTGGGTCATTAGCGCACTACCCCAGATCTGCCATCAAAAGAACTTAAACAGGAAGTGCCAGGTCAACCATGCGAACAGTCAACTTACTATAACACCTAGTCCTTAAAACTTTACTTGTACATACGGGACGTGAAGGGTGATGTGAGTGAGTAAACGGACTTCGAATGGGAGAACTAATTCATTCCACCACACCAACTTCGAGAACTGGATTAGTTGGGAGCTGTTCCCGGACAGCTCAACACAGCTTCGGCGAGACAAGATGACCAGAAGAATTGTTAATATGCCCCCACCCAGCCCGAGCCGATATATGCTAATCATTCATAAGGTCCGCACAATAACCCAGCTCGGCGCACTTACTATCTTCAGCATAATCGTTGTCTACTTCCTCGACAATCGATATCGAGTTCTCCCCAGCGCCCTCCATGATTATATGCCAGCACACCACCCGGGTCTGGTAATCACTGATGTCACCGTCACGAAATGTTCGCGGCTCAACGTCTTCGCAAGCTGCAAGCTCGACTCGGATAAATGGCATCGCATAGAGAAAGACTTGTATTTGGGTGAAGGATGGGTGAGCAGCGCCTATGTGCATGTGCAAAGGAAGAAGGAGGAAGAACTCACGACGGATGATAAAGTGGTTCTGGATGTCAGGGTGGGGAGGCTCGATCCGGCCACAGGAACGAAGGGTGAAGGAGACGAGAGATGGGAAGCTAGACCTGCGGGGATATGGTTAAAACGGTCGGCGAAGCGTCATGCGAGTGATTCGAACAAGGCTGTTACTTCTGTGGACGTGCTATTTGGTGCAGATGCGGTTGACCCACGAGATGGATGGGAGATGGTCGGAACACCGCTGCTGCTAGATACCTCTGGTGAAGTCCAGGAAGCTCGACTCAGTATACGACGAGGCAAACTTATCCAACCTACGAAACACATACCACGCATCAGAGACAATGGGAAATTCAAGATTCTTCAGGCAGCGGATTTACATCTGAGTACGGGCACAGGGCATTGTAGAGAGCCAATGCCGAATGATGGTACGAAGTGCGAGGCTGACCCCAGAACTTTGGAATTCGTTGGACGATTGCTGGACGAAGAGAAACCAGATTTGGTTGTCCTAAGTGGTGATCAGATCAACGGAGATACTGCACCAGACGCACAAAGTGTAAGTTTTACGAGGCGCGTCTCACATTCATGGACTAACATGATCAGGCCATATTCAAATATGCAGAATTATTCATTAAACGCAAGATTCCATTCGCAACCATATTCGGTAATCACGATGACGAAGGGTCTCTCCCTCGCCCTCAGCAAATGGCTCTGATCGAATCCCTCCCATACTCTCTCTCTGAAGCCGGTCCCGACGAAATTGAGGGTGTAGGAAACTACATTGTTGAAGTCCTAGCACAAGGCACTTCGAAGCACTCGGCCCTCACGATTTATCTACTAGATACGCACGCCTACTCTCCCGACGAACGTTCATTCAAGGGCTACGACTGGCTTAAGAAAAATCAGATTGACTGGTTCAAACAAACTGCCGAAGGCTTAAAGAAGGAACACTCGGGGTATACACATATACATATGGACCTGGCATTTATCCATATCCCATTACCGGAATATAGGGATAATGACCTCTACCATTTCGGAGAATGGAGGGAAGGTGTTACAGCGCCTGCGTTTAACTCTGGTTTCCGGGATGCCCTTGTGGAACAGGGTGTTGTGATGGTTAGCTGCGGACAGTATGTTTTCCCATCAGTTCTCTTTTTCCTTCTCCTTTCACTGTCTAACTCACTGCCTTATTTTCCCACAAACTAACAAAAAACCCCACCAGTGACCACGCAAATGAATATTGCGCTCTCTCCCGCCACAAAAAAGACGACACCCCCGCTCTCTGGATGTGCTACGGCGGCGGCGCCGGCTTCGGTGGCTATGGTGGCTACGGTGGTTATCATCGTCGGATAAGACTATTTGAGATAGATATGAACGCGGCGAGGATCACAACGTACAAGAGGTTGGAGTATGGTGATTTGGACAAGAGAGTCGATGAACAGATTATTGTGGATGGAGGAAAGGCCGTTGCGCCGAACGTTTGAGTTTGGGAAGGAGATGGAGATGGGAAGACGTGTGTCTCTGTGTGTGTATTTGAACGGAACGAAATGAATGGGTGTCATGGCGTTAGGTATATGTCAAAAGACTTTGTGGGTTTTGGGATTGGGGACGGGCATTTTGGCGGTCTTGTCCTTTTGGATTTCACGGGGAGAGATATGAGACAGGGTGCTGGGATGCGGTGTGAGAAGAAGTATGGCGGGCATGATAGGATTTCGGTCGTGTTTGTGAATAAGGATACCATTTCTCTCTTTCCATCTGGGTTTCTTTCTGGGTTGTGCATCATCTCTGTGAATTTATACAATGAAGCATGCGATCTTTCGTCATGCTCTTCATATGCTGCGAGTATCGAACGCTCATTCCCCTCAACCGCCCAGTACAGTCCATTCCCATCTCGATTTCAATTATAAGGAGGCAAAGTGCCGTGAGTAAAATGCAATAATCAAGCCAGTTACCTCCCTCAGCACCCGCACCGTATACCTGCGCATCGAAACAACCATGCGAACACATTCAACGAGACTTGCAGTATCAGGATACTAGTAATATCACGTCATCCATCTGCTCAGCCTTCCTCCCCTTAACTTTTCATCTCAAACCGCAATATCCGAACTCCACGAAGATACAGACGCGAGAAGTATCATTGTTCTATATCCGTAGGAATCCAGAAAAGCATAGCTACCAATCACAAATCATACCAAATCACGCGAATATGTTACCATCTCGCCCATTATTCAAGAAGCATCAAACTATTAAAAACCATTCTATCGTTCTCCAGCATAACACTAGCTTCTCCTCCGCCACGCTAACTCCCCATTCTCATCCTCGACATCTCAAAGTAAAGTAAATCAAGAAAGCAATTTTTCCCCTCTTCCCCTCATATACAAATTTCATCGAACCACTTCCCACCCCAAAAGATTTTACCAAAAAAACCCACTCATCAACCTCCATAATCCCAATCTAAGGCAAATAACAACCCCCCGCCATCACCAGATTCATCCTCGTGAACTTAACCTTATAAACGGGACTCTTCTTCGTCGGAAACGCACCAATCTGATCCGGGGTAATCATCATATCCTTCCCCTTCTTCTTCCCCAGCCCCGCTCCCGTCGCCACCCCCACCGCCGCACCCCCACCTGAACCCGACTGTCCCGCGCCCACAGCCGCCGTCCCATTAACCCTTGTAGCATCCGCCTGTCCACCAGTCCCCACAATTTCGCCATCCGCGTTCTTGTACGGATCAGACGGGACCTCGACGTCCCAGATACGGACAGTGCCGTCCGCGCCGCCGGAGCAGAGCACTGTGGACTCGACGCTGAAGGACAGCGACCAGATGCCGCCTTTGCCGTGGCCGCGACAGCGCTTGATTTGGGTGCCTTTGGCGAGATCCCAGAGGATGATGGAGCCGCCTGCGTCGGCTGAGGCGAGGATCTTGCCGTTGGGACTGCATTCGAGGGCGCTGATGAACTCGGTGTGCCCGGTGAAGACACGCACGCAATCGCCGGTTGTGAAGGACCACATGCGGACGGTCTTGTCGGCTTGGTCGCTGGCGGAGAAGATGTAGGCGCCGTTGGGGTGCCAGGCGATTTGGTTGACGTTGGAGTCGTGGCCGACCATCATGCGGAGATAGGAGATGTGGTCTTGGCCCCAGACGCGCACGGTTTTGTCCCAGCCGCAGGTGGCGAAGTAGTGCCCGAAGGGACCGAATTTGACGTTCCAGACGGGGCCTTCGTGGCCTTTGTAGACGACTAGACAGGCCCATGCTTCGAGAGACCAGAGACGGATGGTGCGGTCGGAGGAGCAGGAGACGAGGAGTTTGGGAGCGGTGGATGGTGTGGAATCATTGGCGTCGTCGGGACCGGCGATTGATGGGGAAAAGGAGACACTGTAGACAGGTGCGGAATGGCCAATGAGACGGCGAGAATTAGAAGGTGGCGGATCATTTGGACCAGCTTTAACAGCTGACTTGAGTGGTTCCCCGTGGAGATGCCAGACACGAATGTAAGACTCTTCAGTTCCGACAGCAACGAGGTTGTTATCGTCGGAAAATTCGATGCAAGTAATGCTATCACATGTTAACATTTTCTTGGTGAGCGACAAGTGGAATTGACAAGACTTACGTATCAAGGGTATTATGGAAAGTAAACATGCAAACGGATACCTGTGGTCCAATGCCTCCTGTGCGGCTATCAATTCGGAATCTGTCTCGATTCTCTTTGATCTTTTGCACCTCCATGACAACATCTCGAGCTCGTGATGGGGGCAGAGGGATTTCGTTGCGGTTCGGAGCGTCGGCGCTCTCTTCGCGCTTGATGTTTTGGTCAAATTCCTCTACCAAGGACAATCTACCAGGTTCTGGTGGATGCCTTAGATCTTCATCTTCTAACTCTGCACGAACATCCTGCGCCAACTCCGACTCCATTGGCATCATACCAAGCTTTAATACGGCATTATTATCAGCGATGTCTTTATTAGTGACACCAACGAAGGCACCCGGGATTCCTTCCTGGATCTCCGACTCATCTGCTTCGACATTATGTGCCTGATTGATGATAGCTTCGAAACTGTATTGATCGATAGGCCCTCGTTGGGTTTCTCGTACTTCACAGTATGTCTGTAGTAAGTAGATCACAACAGAGCCTCCTGCTTTATTATTCGATTCCAGGTGGGTGATGAGATTGTAATAAACGTGGGTGTTCAAAGGCAATCGATATTTGTTGGAACGGTAGAGCCTCGTTATTTGGTTGTCAGATAGTTGCTGCGGTAGACTGATTGTTTCAAAATCGCGAAGTTCATCAGCGTGAAGTCGCTCAAACTGGCCTTTGAACTCGTTGAGGAAATTCTGTCCATCGCTAGCAAAACCGTTGACGATAAGCTCGATCCAGGAATAGACGAAAATAGGCCATAGGAGTCGCCGTAGCTCAAACTACCGGACGTGTCAATAAGGAGGGGGTCTATAAGGTCAAGCTGATGATCTTTTACCTTGTAGATATCTAAGTTTTGCTCGATCCAATTATTCAACAATCTGAAACCCTTGGAGTATTTCGCTGTCCCAAGATCTTCGGCTCGTTCTTGGATAGGTTTCCCCTCTCTATCAACGTTGGCAGATTCCTGCCTCAGCACCTGCTCTGTTCGATTATATCCCTTCTTGATGAGGTATTCAATGACCTAACGCAGTGGTTAGTTGGAAGTCGTGCCGAAAGAGTTATATTCCTGGTGGGAATGTCTGCAAAGGCTTGGGGATCATCGCAAATAAATGAAAAAGATGTTACAGTGGAATAGAGCGAGTGGCTTTTTTCCATCGTGAATTCAAGTATAGACTGTTGACCTTCGCTGAGCAAGAGTCACGCTTGGCAATGAACCAAACTATACTCAGAGTGAAGGTGATGTACAAGATCCTCTGTTACAGAAGCTCCTGGGTTAAAATCAAATCTCTAACCAAAAGCGACTGACCGAAGATGAAGCAAATGCATGAACCTTTGCCCAGTTTATTGCGTACGAATGACGACTTGAGTCCAGAGGCAAGTGCAAGTGCAGTGGTGATGGATAATGTAATGATCATGTGACTGATTGGATTGCGCTTGCATATATACTCCATCTAATCATTTTCTCACAAAGCTTCTTGTGTATTGGCCTTGCTCTCAGGTCATTAGGGAAATGAAAATACGTCGACAACTGACGATCAGAGATGAACGTGGAAGATTATCAACGCGCTGAAATTTGCGGCGCGAAAGATATACTGGAAAAGCTTACAATCTGATTCAGGTTTTGCTGCGACACATTTGAACCCTGAGGAGGAGGTCCCTGAGAGCCTTGTTGTCCACTCATTCCTGCACTAGGTGGACCGTTTGTAGAGCCTGTGGTCGACATGATTTGCCAGCTGCTATGTTCTTTCCAGATGCCTTCATTCCAGTTTTCATCCACTATTAACTGAAACCATCACCTTTCTATTACTCCATGAGCGGTCTAAATTCTCAGATGCCCCAATGATAAGATGGCGAAACGATTATGTGGGAAAGGGCGATCTGAGTGAATGCCGAGAAATTTGACAGAGGGAGGTTTGATATTTCATGAGGCTGGCAGGCTGGCAGGCTGGCACAAACAATTGAAAGGTTGTATCAAATACGACGCTAATGCAGGCGACCCGCAGAGCCTCTGTAGCACAAAAACCCCCCACTACTTTCCTGGGGTTGAACTTAATTGATTCTCGACCACTCAGTTTCGGCGCAAGAGTTATCAAACATTACTGTACTGAAAACCCTTCCTCACCGAGACATTTCAAGCATTTTAATTGAAAGTCCAACGTCGCCATGTCTGAATCACCTGAAGAAGAACAGCCATCAGCGTTTCGGCCGTTCACAAAAGCCGAGCGCATTCAGCAACTCAACGAAATAGACAAGGTGAACTGAATGTTCCGCAATTGACATCGTTATGGCTTCTAATTAGTCGCAGAGTATTTTACAGCTTGTTCAGACTGCCGGACAAACCCTCAAGATTCTCACTGCATCACAAGCATCAGATCAAAACATGTCACCACAGGAGAGACGGCAGGCCTTCGAAGCTGCTTCGAATGCATATCTCCGAACTCTGCAATCAGTCGATGTGCGGTTACGGCGACAAATACTTGGATTGGAAGAGGCAGATATAATACCAGCAGACAAAATCAAAACTAAGGCTAAAGGAAGGCCCGTTGGAGGGCCTGTAGCACCAGGACAACCGTCTGGGAACAAAGCGGATGAGGTGACTGTAGATGGCGGCATGGGAAATCTCGACATAGGTTGGTTGAACAGTCGAAGCGGCAGAGTTGGCAGAGACATGGAAGCAGAATTATGGGCGAAGAGCAGGACGTTTCTTGAAGACTTGGAGAAAGGCATTTACAACGGACAGCCAATATCGCAAGACAGGGAGAACGGGAATAAGAGTTGAGCTTGGCTGTGGATATCTTAGCTCGAATGGGCAGTTCCAGTGCTGGATCCTATTTCCAGCCCTATTCAATATCTCTCATGGCATTTATTATGGTGCGCGTCGCCCATTGGAGAATGGGTGTATAGACGGTTCTACATAGCTTGCTGCAGCTTTGACGGATTGGCTTGCCTAACTATTAAGGTTGAGTAGGTTTCAATTTGAACCGGAACGAGTCCCTATGACTTTGATAGAAATCTCATATAAATTATGGGATACTTAATAATTAACAATCCTAATCACAAAGTTACTACTGACGTGGTGCTATGCCTTGTTGTGCAGAGCTCTAGCATTGAATGCTACTTGGTTGTGAGCTCCAATAACCTTATCCCTGCAACCGGAAACGGCCTTCACTACAAACTCTTGGCAATACGTACCGGAAGCTTCGCCTGTGCCGCGCCGACTCACTTTGGAACTTGGTCGGATTCATTCCACTGCGATTGTTTACATCCTGTATTTTTTGACCTTCTCAAATAAACCGCGACGATGGATCTTGAAGTCGGGGGCGATTCGCCTTGGGGAGGTACGTTTCTGCAAAGGGAAAAAGAATAAAAGAACAGAAGGACATTGTTGACAACAATTCTAGATGTCCCTTCCCAAGCTCAAACTACACCAGCTGCTGCGCCAAAGGCGGGAGAATCGACGGGAGAAGGAGGTTGGTAATTTTCGAGTGCATAAGTTCATCGCCTCTAATTTCTCTTGTAGAATCCTCTGGAACAACGTCGCAGGCATCCGCACCTGCAGCCACACAGCCAAAGGCACATGCGGGGCGGGCCTCAAGAGGTCCTCGACGAGCTGGAGCACAACCTGTTAGACTCGAAGCTTTAGATGACTCTTTAGGTCCATTGGGACCATTGGGTGATAATGCGCCGACACCTCAAGCCGATCAACCTCCTGCGCCGCCGCAGAAAGAACAAACAGTTACCCACAACATACGACAACCTGTAGCTTCTTCTCAAAGCTCCGCGACCCGTACCCTGTTGGACTCCGTGGACTTGGGCGATGAAGCAGAACCGACACCTGGGCCTCGCGTACCACCTCCTGTTCAGCCATCGCAGGGCGGACCTATTCGACGTGATAACAATCCTAGCGTTAGCATCGAACAGGCGGCGAAACCAACCTTTGATATTACAGTCGGTGACCCACACAAGGTTGGAGATTTGACCAGCTCCCATATCGTATACTCAGTACAAACAAGGGTAAGGGTCTTGGAAATTTCAAGAGAAAATATATCGATATACTAACTGCTGGATAGACGACTTCTAAGGCTTACCGCCAACCAGAATTTACTGTTACTCGAAGATATAGGGATTTCTTATGGCTCTACAACTCGCTGCACGCCAATAACCCGGGTATCGTAGTACCCCCACCCCCAGAAAAGCAAGCAGTCGGACGATTCGATACCAATTTCGTCGAATCCAGACGAGCTGCGTTGGAGAGAATGCTCAACAAAACAGCTGCGCATCCAACTCTTCAACACGATGGAGACTTGAAGTTATTCTTGGAAAGCGAGGCATTTAACGTCGATGTTAAACATAAGGAGCGCAAGGAGCCCAGTTTGGGAGAGAGTAAAGGAATGTTTAGTGGATTGGGTATTTCCGTGGGCGGTGGTGGAAAGTTTGTTGAGCATGATGATGTGAGGAAGTTCATTTCCAGTATATCTACGGCTACTAACTTGATCTAGTGGTTTCATGAGCGTCGTATCTACTTGGATGCTTTGGAAAACCAGCTGAAGGCTCTTTTAAAAGCAATGGATGTTGTAGTGACCCAGCGCAAGGGGCTTGCAGAAGCTGCAGGTGACTTCTCTGGCTCGCTTCGAGCACTCTCTGCGGTGGAGCTTTCTGCGTCTTTATCAGGACCACTCGAAAGTCTGGCGGACTTACAAATTAGAATCAGGGAACTCTATGACCGCCAAGCACAACAAGATGTTTTGACCTTGGGCATCACCATTGATGAGTATATTCGTCTTATTGGAAGTATCAAGCAAGCGTTCACTTCACGGCAAAATGCTTATCACTCGTGGCATTCCGCAGAAGCCAGTCTGCAAAAGCGCAAGGCCACCCAGGAGAAATTGTTGCGCCAAGGCAAATCACAGCAAGACCGCTTGAATCAAATGCAAGGAGAAGTTGCTGATGCGGAAAAGAAAGTCCATCAAGCAAGGTTACTGTTTGAGGATATGGGTCGTTTGATGAAGACGGAGCTTGACCGATTTGAGCGTGAAAAGGTTGAGGATTTCAAGAGCGCCGTGGAAACCTTCTTGGAAAGTGCTGTTGAGGCTCAAAAGGAGGTATGTCGCTAACCAAATCTCTCCACTTCGGTTCTTGCTAACAAATTACAGCTTATTGAGCTCTGGGAGACATTCCTCATGCAACTCGATGCCGAAGAGGATGAACACGCCTTCTACAAGCCCCCAGTCGAACCCGCTGCACGTGCTTCATCCGAAACTGGAATTTCAGGTGAAACAGCGACAGAATCACAGGCTGCAGCCGTTGCGACTGCGGAAGAGGAAGATGAATGATAGGGTTATTATGATACCATTCTCAAAAAATATGCACGTAAGGTGGACGAACAAAATGGAACGAAGAGATGAATCCTTTTACCAGACCATCGTTGGCTTGGTGGTGGAGCGCTTGTAGTATTTTTTGTACATAGAATAATCGTTCGATTGTGAACACTTGTGCTTTTTATCCACCGTGCTCGTATAACCAGCTGTTCGCAGGTGCATTGCGCGCCATGCGCAAATACAGACAGGTATATCCACATGCCCCTCTATCTTCATGTATCATATCGTACATCCAGCCAGCAGGCACATTACGCATGCTCTCTAAATCTCTAAGCTGGGATCTCCACTTCCCATCCCCTACATCAGAGTAGTCGTTTTTGAGCCAACCCTCCAAAAATTTCCTGTCCCAATCTCATCCCAATCCATCTCTAAATCCCATTCCCATTCCACTCCCAATCCCATACCCCTCCATCCCCACCCCCCATCTACTTCTTCTCCTTCCCACTCCTCGTATTCACCACCCCCTTCATCATCTCCCTCCCCATCGCCTGGCCCCCACTAATCAAATCCATCAAGCTCTCCTCCTGTTCCTCCTGCTGTCCCTTATTCTCCCCCGCATCCTCCTTCTTCTTCTCCCCCACCGGTGCCTCCGCCTCCCATCCACGTCCGAACCGCTCTCTGAATGCTCGCAGCCGTCCCGCCTCGTCGCTCTCAATGTTCTTCAGACTCTCTAGCGAGGGCTGCCATAATGGGTGATTGGCCGTGTCTTTCGCGCTGCGGAATACGGGCTGCGGGGAGGTGGTGCGTGTGAGAAATGTGCTGCCGTCGGAGAGGGCGACGAGTTGCGTGAATGTGTAGGGGCGGAGAGGACGCTTGAGGAGAGAGGCGTGCCGGGTTTGTTGCGTGGGTTTGAGGAGTTGTGGGGAGAGGAGAGTGCTGCGGAGGAGGGAGGGGGAGGGGTGCAGGGTGGGCGGCATGGTGGTGGGGTGCTGGGAGGAGATAATGCGAATGCTGGTGCGTAGGGCGAAGTAGTTACGCCGCTTGGGGGTTGTAGGCCGAATTGACTCGTAAAGGATTCGCAATTATCTCGAGCGCAAGTGAGAGGAGTGTTTCTTGAATTCACTGAATCGGTAAGTTTGCGTCGGGAACTTTTCTACGGCGCCCGCAACTTGTCAATTGTGCCGAGATATAATTTTTTATTTTTGTCAGCCTTGCGTGGAGGGGAATGTTGCTTTTGTAAAGTCGCAGCCCTGCGAAGACTTTTGACGTTACGGCCTGTATTGGTCAGATTCGGATGGTTGTTGTTAACTGATAGCATCATAGTTGTGATGATCGGTCCAAACTCTGGTGTTTTTGTGCAGGCACAGCAGTCAATTGCTATGAGGAGCTTTCATAAGGTCTTCTGGAGATGGCAGGCTCTGGGGAAACATTGTGAAAAGTGTATGTCTCAGCTCCTCATGGTTGCTTTCTGAAGCTCCTGGTTTTGAGATTATATGTGAGGCTAATTCATGGGAATTTTAGATCATTCTCGTGCTACTCAGCCGATGGTTAATCATGCTTTACACAATCCGTCAAAATTAGCAGCGTCAATTTCCTCCGCTCGTCAAAGCTCGCGATTTTACTCCTCAGCGGCTGCCACCTCTGGCGCAAATACTCCCGCGGAGGCTACCAAGGGAGCGGACGGGCTCGGTATATCGAACTCTATGGTCAAGCCCGTGGATACTACCATTATTTGGCAATCAGACAATAACCCTGATCTCTTACTAGCAGATGAACTCGCACCTGAGGATGATATTACCAAACCAGAAGAACCTCCAAGCCCCCTGTCCTCAATCTCGTCCAACTTGCGGGATGTCATGCGACGCCTAGTTAATACCGTGGTAGTCATGGGCGTACCGAACTTTCACCTGAGCACGATTGTCGGCGTAACCTTATCCTCTTTCACAACTGTCACTCTCACCCCCAAACCGATCGTCACATTCAATATCAAGCGTCCCTCGCGGACGCTCGCCGCCTTGAAAGCAACACTCGATGCATCCGGGACGGATCACCCCAATACTTTCGAGATCTACATATTGGAAGCACGCAGCTCAGCGGTCGACATCGCCACTGCATTTTCCCGCGACGGAAGACCGACCGATATCTCACTCTTGTATGACATTACCACCGAGCAGGCTCGCAGAATCTTGAGAAACGGCGTTAGACGTGCGTTGGTATGCAAGCTGCTAGACGGTGACAAGGGGCTCATCGAGGTGGGTGATCATACGTTGGTTTTGGGCGAAGTGGTGGAGATACAGCAGCCGGAACCTGTTATGAAGGAAGTTGATCCGAAGAAACACCCTATTCTCAGAGGTCTGAAAAGAGATGAGAGAGCAGAGATGATGAAGACACTGCCGCGGGAAATCGCAACGGAGAAAAATTGGACTCCGTTGGCTTATAGCAAAGGGAGGTATATCAGTATGGAGCATACCGCTATTAAGACCAAGGATAAGAAAAAAAAGTCAAAATAATAATAGATAAGTAGAGGGGTTCGCCATTTTATGGATGCTGTATATTACACAAACGCGGGGTTCTGTGCAGCAATGCTAGTCCGCATGATGTGATCATTTTCAGCACATACACACTCTCGGGGTGAGGGAAGAGTTGCCCTGTGGTATGTTCGAGGGCTACAGTGTATATTAGATGAATGCCATGGGGAACAGTGAACAGAAATGGACCACTGTCTCCCCTTGGATCACAACACCATCAGCATGTAGGAAGGAATCTGTTATGATATTATCTCCCGAAGTGTCAGTATCTATGATGTGGGTAACAATTGCATATGGTAGCATCGACAACACCGTTAACTTAGTAGTTACGTTTAATGCCCCGTCGGCACCAGCGAGTTGCTCTAAAGATATTGGGCTTCTGTTCGTATTACAAGTCATGTGTCTGTTGCCTATTTCTTTCCTTACTTTCACACTTGAGGCCATCGATGAATAGATGCAAAGTGCCGAGAGAACGATAATGGACATTGGATTTGTCTCTACTACTCCTTTCATTCCGATTTCACTTCACGTCTAGGTTTCTATCAATCTCATATCGTACATATCTGGCGAATAAAAATAATATTATGTTTTTCTATATCTGTGTGTTTTGGGGGGGGGGGGCATAGAGCACCGAGGAACGTTTTCTTCAGACGCTCTTCTGGGCAGGAGAGGAGAAGCGCGGGTTGAAATAAAAGTAAACAACAATGGCAGACTCGATGTGAAAGAGAAATGACTGAATATTACGAAGGGATAACTAAAGGGAGAAGAAGAACACTCACCAGGTTCGTGTTGACTCTCTGGGGCGAGGATTGGATTCCTTCCCAGTTCTGTATTCTCTGGCATTTCTGGGTTCCCTGAAATGTCTAGAATCGCTATCTCTGTGACATTTAAAGTCTTCAGTATATCTAAAATCTTTACGCTCTCTAGGATCGCTCGGGTCGGGTCTCGCGTCGGGTTCTCGAGAAGTTCTGCCCTTTCTGCATTCTCTATATTCTCTATAATCTTTGGCCTCGCCTGCGTCGAGTATTGCTTGGTGCAGTTGAAACATCTCTGTTGCCAGTTGCGCATACTTACCCTTTCCTACCCACTTATCCGTATGCCACTGAATCCTCTGCGTCTTGAGCCATGCCTTAGTGAGACGTCCGCTACCTCGAAGAACATCCTCCAGATGATGCTGACATATCCGGAGTTTGTCTGCTGTAACACACTTCTCTCTGTCGCATCTGAAGGCTACCCGGATGCAGGGAAATCCTGTACTATTATCCTGCATAAATTCTTTCGTAGCCTTATCGAACTCATCGTAGATCGCACCGTGGATCTCGCGATCCCTCCGCTGCGACTTCTGGATTTCCTCCCAGAAAGTCATTCCCGTCGCCTCTGGTTGTTCGCTGGTATGTGATTTGGCGGATGGCTTTTCTCTCGCTTCTTCCTTGGGCTCCTGCTCTGCGCGCTGCAGACCACGGAGGTGGTCACGGGCTTTTCGGAGCTCGTTTTCAAGCTTGTGGATTTCGTCCTCTCGACACTCCCGTCGTGTGTGGTCTTCGAACTTTCTTATGTTGTCCTCGCTTTGTCGCTTTTTGCTTATCAACCGGTCTTCTTCGTCCCAATCTTGGCGTCGATCGGTTAGCTTTTGGATGCGCCGGAGAACATCTTTTTCAGCTTGCTCCAAGTCCTTGAGTGTGATTCTTTTAGACATTGCGTGTGTTAGTCGTTGTAATTTGGGCTGTGGTGTAGTTAACAAGAAATTGTATGCGCTGCACTGATGTCTGAATGACTTGCAAATGAATCTGTCATCCAAGCATTTATGTTGATTTATAGCCACCTCCGCTCAGCCATTCGCTCTGTTAATTCGCAAATCTAGGAAAACAATGTGGCGTTTTCTTTATGCGAGCCTTGGGATTCTTCTTTCTTGGGCCTTCTCATTGAAAGATCAAGATTGTTCACCTGAAGTTTTGCTTTGTTCATTCATCTTGTGAAAAAGCTACCTCGGTAAACGTTTTCACAAGCTGAAAGCATATGTTCAGCAGGTTGCTCTCGAGTCGCGATGATACAGTAACTTCCTAGTGTCCATTCCCCTGAATATTTCAGGGTCTCAATATCGTTTGGCATCCACTGAGATGTATCACTGGGCATTTCATGAATTCGCGATACAGCCACTGTTCTAGTCCTGAAGCCGAACTTCAACGCTACTCAGTGTACTGAGATGTGAGTTCATATTCCGAGGATGGAACGGAGGTTTTCAGGAAGGACAAAGTAGAACCTCAAACAAAGAAATCGAGGAGGATGCTTTAGTTTAACGATTGTCAATGTAGCAGTGTACATTGAAAATTGGGTGCTGAATCCTATTATAATATTGGATTATCTACATGATAGATGTTTTCCCATGGTAGCAATTCCATAGAGGATATATATATATAGGAGATGGAAATACCGGCCGCGGAATAGTCGGCCTCCACGGCAGTGGCCCTCGGAGAGAGCTAGAGGCTTCTGGTTAGTCGAGCATATGGCTCGGCCCGAGCATGTCGCTACAGTACCCCGCGCCGCCACTCCACTTTCCGACATGCAACCACCCGCACTTCGTATCAACCTCAATGCAAACCTCTCATGATACTTAATGTTTCTCCCTTGTCCACGAACCCGTACTTGCCTTAGGCGTATCTCTGTGATCCGCAGGATGGCTACTTCTCAGAATCCGATCAGAAATTCGATTCCACATATCGAACGCACAAAAGAAGATATTCGTGATGACGTAAGTATCTTATTTCTCCCCCTTCAACAGATAATATACGCCCAGTTGCTCGTATAATGGACGAATAGATGAAATTGGGAAGGAGAAATTCGGCTAACCGAGGCGAGATAGACACTGCATCCTGTTATACTCCACAAAATCACTCAGATAAATAACTCGATTCGAGTTATAAAACTGAAACCTGTAGATAGAAACAGACGCATACTCGTACGTTCTGATCCTTAATGCTGAGCGTCTCCTTCCTATCCCATGACCTTTCTCCCTTCCCCTGGCCTCCCAAATGCCGTGGTATCGGGGAACGCACCATGAGACTGAGCATATTTGCAAGTATAGTTCCAACCAGGCCAATGGATAGATCTCCACATCCCCGGGCTCAGAAGCCCGGGTGGTTTCACGTTAACTAGTCTTCCTCCTTCTCATACAAGTTCGTCACCTGCAACTTCCCATTCAGCATCCGTGGATTTGGGACAGGAGGAGGATCTTGAGCTAGAACTTGCTGTGCAGAAAAGTCCAAATCCGCCTGTTGTCTGGTTGTGGCGGAAGCAGGAAGAGATACTGGGCACAGAGCTAGCAGTGAGGGTTGGTGGGAGTTTTGTTTGGCCGCCCATAGTTAGTGGGATGAGAGATGGGAAGATGGGTGATGGGGAGGGCGTACAGGTTGGAGGGAACGGGTTGACCTGGTTGAGAAAGGTGGTTTTTGTGGCTGGGGGAGTGGGGATAAATCCTTTTATTAGCATGTTGCGGTTTTTGGACGCGCAAGTCAGTGATCGAACACGAGTTATGGATGGGAACGCAGATAGGCATGATCTGGATCTAGAGGGTCTGGAAGTTAATTTGTTGTATGGGTTTAAAGCTCTGCCGCGAAGAGAAGATGCAAAGGGAGAAGTTCTCTTCTGGAAAGAATTAGATGAGATATTTGCACGACAGAGAGATCGGGGACGAAAATGGAAGGGCGTAGGGTTTGTCTCTGGTGAATCTGATGGTGGGTCTTATATGGATAGAAAGTCCAAAGTAGAGACGGAACAGCTAGATGAGACAGGAGGGAAAGGACTGCTGTTGAAAAAAGCGAGGATAGACAGGGAGGATATAGAACGCATTCTGGGCGCGAAGGAAGAGAGAGAAGGGACGGTTGTATATGTCTGTGGACCGAGAAGTATGACGGATGAGTTTGTCGAGATGATCGGTAGGATGGAGGGGATGAGTGAGAGCAGAGTGCTGTGTGAGCGTTGGTGGTAGGGACTGCACGCTATGATGAGGCCTACAGCTCGGTTGCAATTGTAGACACCAGATGATGTTTTATACGATGTCTTCATGAAATTGTAGAAGTGAACATACCGCGCGTAAGTAAGTTAATTACATGGATTGTGATAAGATGTAGGAGATGTTAGTGTGTATGAACTAAAAGAAGATTCTGATATGTTAAGTATATTATTTATTGAGAAGTGTAAAATGAGAGTTTAGTGAAATGAAAAGCTTCGATGCTCACCAAAGTATACTGGATGAAACTGCTGCCGCATCATGAACAAGCAACGACTATAGCTAGGTTTTAACATTGTCCTTCGACTGGGTCTCAAACGTGCGAGTCGGCTCCAGCTCTCTTGGACTAGCTTACTGTCTGCTTGCGGTTGTTAGAGAAATTATTGAGAATCGTAGAACCACTCCCAAATACCTTGTGTGATATTTTCTAATTGACGGACATCCATATTATGCGCCAATTCCTTGAGATTCTCATCAATCAAGTCAGTCGTCAATAAGTCACGCTGAGAGTCGCTCAACTTATCCCAGTCTGTGCGATATATTTCAGCTAGATTCATGAGCTCTTTGGCACGGGTTGCTCTTTTGAAGATATCATAATCTCTTAATGCAACCTCTTTCAAGTATGTATTGCGTGATTCTCGTTGTTTGTAGAGAATAGTTTGTTCAACCACAACCTGAGGGAGGCTTTGTGGTTGAGGATCCCCATCGATCATTCCAAGTTTAGTGAACAGTCTTTCGAAGTCGTCGAAGAGCTGTGAGTCTAGTTTAGCAACTCTACCACCAAGGTCATCGTTAGATCTAACATGCTGCTTTCTGTAGGCAATGGCATTGGCCTTACGTTCTTTTGGGGTCAAATCTTGCCAGTCTTTGCCATAGAGTATCTCGAATACCTGATCAATATCGCCCAGGTATTTGTGTACACTCTCATTCGACCCATAGAGAACAGTTAACACAGTTTCAAGGTCATGCCAGTCCTTTCTGATGTCGAGTCGACTAACGACTCTCCAGAGAAGCTCGAATTGTTTTAATTTAGACGGTGCCATTGCGTTACATTCCACAGATACCACGGTTTTTGAATCTGATCTAGGAATCTCAATTGTATTGGATAGCTTTTCGATAGATGAGCTTCTAGGGTTGTCAAGATTGGGAGAGCATACGTAGGGAGAAGACACCGGCATCTTGATATATATGATCGATACTGTTGTTCAATAATCGAATGAGTTGTTCGATTATCTCAGTTGTTCGTTGTTCGATTATCGAATAACTAGGATAATCGAACAACTAGGCTGCGGAATGGGTACCTATAGGTAGGCGATTACTATCTCCAACCTACCCACAGGTACCTATAGGTAGATTTTCAACTAGCCGCCTACCCAATCAGGGTTGGTGTATACCTAATATGGGCCCGTAACAGTTAAATAGGTTAGGTTACCCGCCCCAACCCACCCTATAGGTGCAAATCAGCCCCTATAAACTACCTATAGGTGCCCTAACCCGGCGGGTACCCAACCCACCCGGTGGTTAGGTTCGCAGCCTACGAACAACTCATCTTAAAACCCTCTTCTTTCATGGGAACAACTGTTCAATTGTCATGAACATTTGATAACTTATCGAACTCTACTCCTTTGGTGTATATAGCTGTTAGATCATCAAAACAATTTTATGACTATAGCATGGGTTCAAAGTTGCCTATGAACTAAAAACTAAGAAATATGCTTGGCTTCTTTCTATGCAATATGGATGATGATGTCCACTTGATTTTATTGTGTGTTTCTAGCCGTACAGTACAAGAAGCTTAGGTAAAGAATAATAAATAACATTGAAGAAAAAACAAAGCGCCGCCAGGTGGTATCTATCTAAATATCTATGCAAGTATTATGCGAAACCAGAGAAATACGCAAACTGCTCATCCTATGTCCATCGATCCTGCTTCTGAGAAAGTCGTCTTAGGACGATGAAGTAGCTTACAAAC
Source organism: Rutstroemia sp. NJR-2017a BBW (assembly GCA_002946425.1). Classification (NCBI taxonomy): domain Eukaryota; kingdom Fungi; phylum Ascomycota; class Leotiomycetes; order Helotiales; family Rutstroemiaceae; genus Rutstroemia; species Rutstroemia sp. NJR-2017a BBW. The sequence goes on from NJPT01000039.1 coordinate 266,893, forward strand.
GAAGCCAGTATGATCTAATAGGATCTCTATGCTGAGGCTTTCCTTAGGTAAACATGTGCCTAATTCTTCCTGCGTTCCCTTGCTCTCCCGCTCCTTTTTGTATCCATGACCCTTCTGCGAGGTCTAACACAGCACATACAGGGAACACATCCCACTTAATCCTAGTATCATGCTGCACCAAAAGCAAACATTGTTCAGCACTCTCCTTCCTCTCACCCATTTCGTTCTCTGCAACATTACAATGGGCAACTGGCTCATCTGCGCCATGAATCCATAGCCGCGGATCTTTTTGGTAATGCATGCCATTACTATTTCATGGCCAATGGCACTGATGAGAAAGGTGATGAGCGTGGCGAGAGGTCTGCCGATGTGAGGACGGGAGGCAGAGTAGACATGGCGACGGAAAAAGTGATGTACTGGGATGTTCCATTCGCGGGAAAATTCGAGCCAGTCAACGCTATTCCACCAGTCAGAATAGAAATGACGGTCTGCAAAACCTGTGCAAAATTTGTTAGTGTGAAGCTGAAGGTTAGAATGGATGTAGAGAGCAGGAGGGGAGGGGGAGAGGAGGGGAAGAGGAAAGGGCAGCTACTGGGAGAGGGTTGAATTGAGACAAAAACGAAAGATTGAAGAATGAAGAACGTACATGTTATTTCTGCAAATGCGCCGAGAACGTACTCGAATATGACCAAGAAGACTAGGAGAAAGGTGATCATGAAAGGAAATAGAAGCATGCTGATGGATTCAGCGAGAATCAGCGCCGTCTCAGGAAATGATGTCACAGATTCGAGTCGTTGAGCAGATTCGACCATAACAGGTAAGATGAACTCTTCTGAAGTGATTGTGAGAAGGAAAATGACACCAAATGTTGCCAGGATCTTGTAGCCTAGCTCTGTCCAAACGATTCCCGGGGTTCGGGGGTATTCGAGTTCGTAACACAGCGTAGGACAGAAAATATAATCAACATAGTTGAACCATGTGAGATTTCGTGGGTATGTTACAGAGCCCATTGGTGAGGTAAGCTCAATTGCGAGGTCCTCTCGTAGTTGCGCTACTTTGTCGGCATGGCTTTTGGTAAGGTCTGTATTTCCCGATGGTGATCGCGCATGGCCAGCTGAACTTGGATATTGATATGCTGGAGCTTTTGAAGCCGTTGATGGAGAATCCAGTTCACGCAGTCTCCGTTCAGTTTCGCTCAGGTGGCCGTTATAGAACGCGTATGAATGCATTTTCATGAGAAGGACTAGGGTATGGAGGAGGAGGAACACTTGAGCGGTCCACGTCCAGTCTCGAAGGAAAGGTACCCTAGAAATTGTCAGCGCTCGGCCGAAAGAAATATCCTTATTCTACCAGAAACTATGAAAGGGGCACTCACGACACCCAAAATGCAAGCCATCCTACTTGGTATAAACTCTGTATGGCCATTCCTCCACCTGCCCAACGCAAACCAAGCTTTTTTCCTGTCATACTTCGAAACAGCTTGTGGAGAGGCAAACTGATAGCTGTACTTGCAACCATAAGCGCATCCGCGAGTGCAAGTTCCCATACTTTCACTGTAAATAACTGCCAGATCTCTACTCTCATAGGGTATCCTGTATCTTTGATATTTCGTAACATCGTCGTAATAGCCATGATTGTGAGCGCAATCCAGAAGAGAATGTAGAACCCCTGGAAATCACGGTAGTCGCTGTTAGGGTCAAAATGTGATACTCTCGAGGCATATTCGATCGTTGGGAATATTCGGCGGCGTTGCTCCGCTCGGACTTGCTTGCGCGCAAAGGAAATAGATTGCACAGAAGGGGGCGCATCTTCTGGAACTGGCGTTGAACGTCCACTATTCTTGTTACTTGGCTGCTGGGAAGTATGAAAACCGAGATGCGCACCTTGTCAACCCAGTTGCTGAGCCAGTTTCTAATACGTCCGTAACTGCAATTGTTGGTTGTAACCCCTCCTCACTTATAGTCCGTATAACGGAAGCATTTGGGGGCTTCACAGCTCGGGGACGTAGAATATGTTCATGGCTGTCTCCATTGGTATATATATCTGCAGATGTCGACATTTTGAGAGTTCTGGTAAGGAGTTGTGGTTGTTATTGAGTTTGGCGCAATGGTGGGAGAGCTTGCTATGATGAAGCTCCTCACGAGCACCCCTTTTGAAACAAAATAAACCTTGGAATAGTTGGCACGACTTCTTCAAACTCAGATAAATATATCATTTCTGATTGTGAAAAGGGAGAAGACTAATAAACATGTCTTAGATGGCATATGAAATGTACTCTCGTAAAGGATACGGCGAAATTGGGAACAGATATATACTGGATCCTGTTTGCTTATGATGTACTCGCTCTTCCCAACGGCCTTACCTTACCCGCAGATCTTTGTGGCTTAGCATTGCAGCCTTGCATGAGTTTGATTCTGCAGCCTCGTACGCCACCCTGTGTGCATTGGACCGCCACTTATTTTAGGAGACGGATGGAGCTAAGCTCAATTGGGATGGGTCCTGGGACAGCCGTTCTCAAAGACCTCAAGCGAATTATGGTGGCCTCTGCATCCCCGAATCAGACAAATCCAGAACAACCATTCAAGTCCCAGCTTTGAACTTCTGTGTTCCCAGTACAGACCTTGACCTCTCTGCAGCTGGGCAGATTTAACAGTTTGGCCCATCTTGGGCCCAGTGAGTGCGAGAATGAGTTCTTGTGAGTAGTAAACAACAACGTCCCATACCCCACGATGTGGAAGCTCATTATATCTAGTGAAGCAGTTCATTCGCAACGTGCGAGCTTCGAAAACCATCGCAGACGAGCGCGCCGTTGTACAGAAGGAAAGTGCTGCTATCAGAGCAAGTTTCAGAGAAGAGAGGGCAGATTCCAATCTCAGGTAGGACACCGCTTGTTGAATTGCACAACGGGATATATCTAACAGGCCGAACTTACAGACGGAACAATGTAGCGAAGTTATTGTACCTTTTTACTCTCGGGGAGAGAACACACTTCGGTCAAATAGAATGTCTCAAATTATTGGCGTCACCAAGATTTGCGGACAAACGGTTGGGATACTTGGGAACAATGCTTCTACTGGATGAGAACCAGGAGGTGCTGACATTGGTTACGAACTCATTGAAAAAGTATGCATAGCTGCTTTTTTGCACAGATGGTCGCTAACGTCGTATCAGTGACCTCAACCATTCGAACCAATATGTTGTTGGCCTGGCGCTGTGCACGCTTGGAAACATTGCCTCCGTCGAAATGTCTCGAGACTTATTTCCCGAGATCGAAACCCTCCTATCCACAGCTAATCCCTACATCCGTCGAAAAGCTGCTCTGTGTGCGATGAGAATATGTCGAAAAGTCCCAGATCTACAAGAACATTTCCTCGATAAAGCTGCCAACCTTCTTTCAGATCGAAACCACGGCGTCCTACTGTGTGGCTTGACTTTGGTTACAAGTCTTTGCGAGGCGGACGAAGCCGAGGGAGGAGAAGAAGGAATCGTGGAGAGGTTCAGACCATTTAGTGGAGGCTTAGTCCGTACTCTGAAAGGATTGGCCAGTTCTGGATATGCCCCTGAACACGATGTGACTGGGGTAACGGATCCGTTCTTACAAGTCAAGATCTTACGACTACTCCGAGTTCTTGGTCGAGGCGATGCGGAGATCAGCGAGCAGATCAATGACATTCTGGCACAAGTTGCGACCAACACCGATTCCTCGAAAAACGTTGGAAACTCTATATTATATGAAGCTGTCCTTACGATTCTTGACATTGAAGCTGATTCTGGTCTGAGAGTATTGGGGGTGAATATTCTCGGAAAGTTTCTTTCTAACCGAGATAACAACATTCGATACGTCGCTCTTAATACTTTAATCAAGGTGGTAGCAATAGAGCCAAATGCGGTACAGCGTCATAGGAATACCATCCTAGAGTGTCTGCGGGACCCCGACATCAGCATCAGGCGGCGTGCCTTGGACTTGAGCTTCACTCTTATCAACGAGAGCAATGTCAGAGTGCTAATTAGGGAGTTACTGGCGTTTTTGGAAGTTGCAGATAACGAGTTCAAGCCCATCATGACCAGCCAAATCGGAATCGCCGCCGACAGATTCTCACCCAACAAGCGATGGCACGTCGATACTATGCTCAGAGTTCTATCGTTGGCCGGAAACTATGTTAAAGAACAGATCCTCTCATCATTCATTCGCTTGATCGCAACTACTCCTGAACTGCAAACCTATGCGGTCCAGAAATTATATGCTAGCTTGAAGAAGGACATTACCCAAGAAAGTCTTACTTTGGCTGGTGCATGGTGCATTGGTGAGTATGGAGAGGCTTTACTCCGTGGAGGCCAATATGAGGAGGAAGAGTTAGTCCAAGAAGTTAAAGAAAATGAGGTTGTTGATCTATTTTCAAGCATCCTCAACAGCAGCTACGCCACACAGATTGCCACAGAATACATCATCACCTCCCTAATGAAGCTCAGTACGCGTCTTTCGGATCCAGCACAGGTTGACCGGATCCGAAGAATTTTGCAGAACAATTCGGCTAGTTTGGACGTCGAGGTCCAACAGCGTGCGGTTGAGTACGGCAACCTGTTCAGCTTTGACTCCATTCGAAGAGGTGTGCTAGAAAAAATGCCTCCACCACAAATCAAAGAAGAGTCGCGAGTTCTTGGCGAAGCTAGCAAAAAATCCACTAAAGCCAATCGCAAATCCAAAACCATCAAACCAGCTGAGCAGGATCTTTTGTTTGATTTGATGGGTGACGGTGATACCCCTAATACAAATCTTGGTGCTCCAAATGGTGGTTCTCAGAATAATGCAGACCTTCTAGCGGACATCCTTGGGGGAAGCACGTCACCTCAACCTACATCACCACCTACACAAAAGTCTAACATGAGCTCGATCATGGATCTTTTCGATAGCTCCGCACCCTCCCAACCTACACCAACCGCAACTCCCTCGAATGATCTCTTTTCCAGTGTCTCTTCGCCACCACCTCAAGCAGCAGCTACGCCGTCTCAAACACCAGCTATCCCGACCCATCCATGCTACGATAAAAATGACCTAAACATCGTGCTACAACTTCAACGTAATGCAGAAGGTGTTGTACAAGTCTTGGGTCGATTCAAAAACTCTTCCATGGACCAGACTTTATCTGCAGTAGCACTTCAAGCTGCAGTACCGAAATCACAGAAACTGCAGTTAAACGCGATGTCGAGTTCGACGCTGGACCCTGGAGCAGAAGCAGCTCAATCGATGAGGATTACTGGAAGCAAAGGAGTAAGTTTTCATACATTCGCAAATTCCTGCCTCGTCCACTAACAGCAATAGCCACCTTTACGATTGAGGTTGAAAATTTCTTATTCGCATCCAACTGCGGGAACGGTGACGGATCAGGTAGATTGGTCGGAGCCTAGGTAGAAGTTTTACGGTCATCAAAGACATTATTTAGAAATTCATGAAATCTCTCGCAATTCTCTCGTTTACGCATTTTGATGTTATTGTTTGGCGGCTTCATCTGTGCAGTTGGGTCTGCCTTTTTTGGTGTATTGCCATTGGTATCCCACACTGTTTCAGAATCCTCTGGCCAAATTGATACGTGCGTGCATACTTCTTCTCAATGCAATGCTTTATTTTTCGATCTTGTAGGCTTGATGTGGTGTAAGTCGGTCATATTCTTGCCTTTCTTCTTTTGGAGGTGAAGCACAAAATGCGCTCACGCCTCCCCAATATGCAGCTTGCGTTGAGTGGTATGTATATACCCTGACAAACTTTTACCGTCTTCCTACTGTCTGCGATGATTGCTATAGGAGTACCATCAACGAGCCAGTAAAAAAGCTACGGAAGAACCACTCTACTCATCATTCTCTTTTGACTCAGAAACCCGGTGGCAGCGAGATGATCGTTGTTCGAGATCTGATCGATGAGCTCCTCTGTAGTATACAAGCGTTCGAAAACCCCCCAACTACGGCAGCCTCTTTCAATCCGAGTCATTTTGCATTGCCATGGGCTGCTGTACAATCCGTCCTCACGCTCACTACAGAAGACGGCCAACTTTTTGAGCCGCTTGCTGAAGGCCTTGCATTCGTTGGTAGGGTACTGAAATGTTGTCCGTATCTCGAGTCGTCGTAAACGCCACTCAAGCGGCTGCGACCGGGCAGGAACTTGAGCTAGCTCTGTTGACATTGTACATTTGCCTGGATCTAATCATTGGTGAATGTAAGTTGGTATTCTCAATGTAGTCTCCTGTAAAACTCATGACTAATCACTGGAGCATGTTAGACACTTGTGAGAATATGGGTTACGGGAGAGGTTTACCCCTTGTGAATGCCCCCATTTCACTTGTACGAAATGTTTCATAATGTACTGAAGAGCTTTGCTTAGATGTACTGCGCCCATTATATGGAACGACAAATGGCCTACAAATAATGGTCCTTGAGACCTGCTAGTTAGTAGAGAATAATCATCACTCTCTACTTCTTACAAGACTCGAGACAGAAATAGAGATATCGCCAAAATCAAAGCCGCGTCGGAAGATAGCAAAACCAGAAATGGCTTCACAAACCACCGACATGAGTTCAGAGGAGCATATGAATATTGGAGACATCTCGATTAGTGTTGATGTCCTTGTGGGCCGCCAGGAAACCTTCCGCACCCCTACAATGTTGAAGGAAATTCATGCTACCATGAAAGGTACGCGATACATACCTCAGTTGGGCCAATAACACCGCTAACAGACGTAGTGAAGGAACGGGAGAAGATCCGCAACTGGTTGTCTGATGCTAAATGCGACGCACATCACCAGGAAAAAACAAAGGAACGTCTCAAGGGCTCTTTCCAATGGCTTCTGAACTCATCATCTTATAAGGATTGGAGAGACTCAAGTTGTTCATCAATCTTTGGGATTCAAGGGACGGGTAAGTGAAATCGTGTGCGAAAACTACGGCACCATGCTGACATTTTTGTAGTGGGCTCAGGCAAAAGCTTCTCGGTGTAAGTAGCAGCTCTCTCGTTGATGTATCAAATACTAACGTCATTTAGTTCTGCGGTAATTGATGATCTGAAACAACAGCAGTGTAATACGCTCCGCAGGCCACCCATTGCATTTTTTTACTGTGTGCGGGATGCGGCGGACAAGCACCGGTCGGATCCTGAGTTCATTATGAGAAGCATATTAGAGCAGCTGTCGTGAGATCCAGAACTCTCGCGACTCAAGGAGCCAGTTCTCGAAAAGTACAACCAATATGTGAATGCCTATGGACACCATGATCCACCACGGTTACACCTAGACTACGACGAGGCGGTCGAAGTACTACTCGAGATTTTCAACCAGAATCCTGCAACCTATGTGGTCATTGATGGCCTTGATCAATGTGACCTTAGAACACGGTACGACTTTATCTCGACTTTGCACCATATCGTTGAAAAATCGACAAGCGTCATCAAGCTGTTTGTCTCGACCCGTCCAGAGACGGATATCATCAATCGATTCGGTTCGAATCTACAAATGTCTGTCCAGACGGAAAATTCCACCGATATCAATGACTACATTAAAGCGAAAGTTTTGGAGGCAACACACCTATCTCCTCAAACGCAACAGCTTACTGTTGACACTCTAATTGAGAAAGCGAAAGGAATGTCAGTATTACCTCCCCACTGCAGTCATTGTGATACTAACACTGCAACATCAGGTTTCTTTGGGCGAAACTTCAAATTGATGAGTCATGCGACCCGATGTTATGGGATATAATTATCCATCGCTCACTCGGTAAACTTCCCGAGGATCTTGAACAAATTTATGATGTTATGTATCAGGAGATCCGCGACTCCGGGAGTGCAAGGCAATGCGTCGCTTTCCAAACTTTGCAGGTCTTGCTGCGAGCACAAGAGCCACTTTCTTGTAGTCACATGATTGCTGCAGTCTCCGTCGACCCAACCACAAATGAAGTACTAGTTTCATCTGTTCGTGAGGTTATCTATACTTGCTCTGGTCTAGTGGTGTTCGATACCGGACTCAACTCGTTCCGATTTGTTCATCCCTCTGTTCAAGAGTACCTCGAGAAGAAAGGTAATGAGTCCACTGTCCAGGACGAAATCGATGATTCTTAATGGAACGATGCTTTTACGTCTTCTTGTGCAAGTCGAGGAGCGTTAGTATACCTGATATGTCAGCTCTAGAGATTCGCGAACAGAATGATGGATTTTGGATATAAGCAGCTAAGGACTGGCGGATATACTGCAAGCTGAGCGAAGCAGAAGTAACACAGTGCTGTATATTGCGTCTTATGTTGTCAATATTGGGGTCTTATGTTTTTAAGTAGTTAGTAAATAGGGATATAATTCAGGTTGCTTTTATGTTTGCATACACATTACACCGCAAACACTAATTTCAATCTCCTTAGACACCATCGCTGGCTCCATTGTCATAATTGATCACAGTGTCAAGGTAGCAACCGTGTGTTCCCAGTTCGTATCCAACCCTTTCAGTTTAATGAAGAACTCCTTCCATCCCATATTCTCTCCCTTCACCATGTCTAGTTTCTACTCAACGCGTGCCTCCAATGTCTGTTGAGGGGGGATGACTGATACTCTCAAGTCATCGAGTGGTTATCAACCACCAGAAGGACCCAGAAGGCAAAGGATGAACTATTCTAGTCGATTAAACCAAATATCAATATAGTGCAAATCCTTCGTCTTCCACAAACTCATTCAACGAGCACCACGCAGCCTGCTATATTTCATTATGGTAAGATCACAGCACTAGAGCTTGATTCAGCGATACACGCTCCTCTAATACTGCTCGACGCCGTTTTACTATATCACAACATCAGCCTCACCTATTTATCACTATATTCTATTCTTGCCGTCTATTCTTCCCATATTGTACTCCGCTAGTCCCCGTCTCCGTCCGTTCCTCCGTCTGCTTCCCCAATCTCTTCCCTCCATCTCTTCCTCCCATCTCTTCCGCCACACCCACCCACCTCCCACACCCCCAGGGCCGACATCAAGCCCAAAAAGAAGCCTCCCCATCATAAATACATCTCCAGACTCCACACACAAATCCTTTTTACAAAATTCAGATCACTCGCCCTGTAAGTTCGATTGATATTTCCACAGCTATTATGATTTTCCGCCCAGAGATCAACGATAGGAAAAGAGGTTAAAGATAACTTTTGCATATGAATATATATAGATCATTAGATAGCATCAACCCTCAACACCAGATCATGGAAACAATACACCAGCGAACCTACGCTTGTGGATGGTTTTGCTGGATTGTAGAACTACTACACGCACGCGCATACCGCCTCTAAGTATAAAGCTGTGTAAATATCCCCGCCAAGTCAGGTATTCTCTACACCCATCGAGGCTGTGAGAGGTATTGGAGTTACGGTTGCAGTTTCGACGACCCCTCTCTGCTCTCCCTCCTCTCGGAAGAATGTATTTAAAGCTCTCCCATGATATAAATAGAAAAGGAACAACATACAAAGTACAACATACTTCCTCGTTAGCACCACAAACCTCCAACCGCAACCTGAAAAAGTCAATACTTCCCCCCGCATCGCCACCCTCATCACCGCCTCCGCCTCCACCTCTACCTCCACACGCTCACCACCCACCCCACCAACCCCAAAGCAAGGAAATAAAAGGCATCGTACCTGTAAGCAGACCAATGCAGTGCAGCAAACCGGTAAATGCAATGCGACATCATTTTTACTCACCCACTCATCCACTCACCCACTCACCCACTTACCCACTCATCCACTCACCTACTCACATCTACCCTCGAGCCGGTAAGGTAGGGTAACCCTATCTGCATGAGATTGCTAAAAATATGTTTCGAGCTGTGGTGCATGTATGTTTTTTTATGTACTCACCCCTCATATGATGGACATGACATCATTGTAGGTATTCATTCAGCCATCAAGCCATTACAACTGTTTATTGCACCATTCGTTATGCAAGCCCATTCCGCGCAACGCAAGCAAGCAAGCCTCCTAGATCATCCCCATCTGCTACCCCTCTTATCCTGTCATCATATTATTCCTCATTCCTTATTCCTGTTGCTGTCCCCCCACCCTACACAACCAACCAACCAACGACATCCAAAGAGTTTGTACCCAGAATGCACCAATCCACAAACTCCCAATCCACAAACTCCCAATCCACAAACTCCCAATCCACAAAACCCCATCACCCTCAAAAAACCCTCCGAAAACTCTCAAAAATACTTGGTATCAAGCCCCCGCAGCCCACAACCCGCAACCCGCAAGCCCAAGAAACCCCCCCTCAAGAACCCACAAACAACCCACCCCCAGAAACGCAACCAATCAAACACAGCCACGCCTTTTTCTTCCACCCTCACCCCGCCCCATCTCCATCTCCATCTCCATCTCCATCGTACCAGCTTTACCAGCAGCGGGGTAAAAGCTTCCACGCTCACTGCGACTGAACTGAACTGAACTGAACACAAACTCCACTCCACTCCACCGTACTGTACTGAACACCGTAGCAACTAGCGACTTAACTTTTTTATGGTGCTGGTGCTGGCTGGTACTGAGGGAAGCGAGGAAGAGAAGGGGAAGAAGAAGATGATGATATGATACTATGATAATAATGATAGTAAGGATATATACAAAGGAGAGGAAGGACAGGTGGCATTTAAATATGATCTAATCTGATCCGTTAGTGAAGTATCGAGATGTATTTAGATAGGTAGGTAGATATGTAAATAGAAAGCATATAGTAAATAAAGACAAGTAAATACCCAAGTAAAGTCAAGTAACCAAACGAAATCGAATCACCAAGTAAAATCACATCACCAAATCACATCACCAAATTCAAAAACTCGTTATAAATGACTCTCATATATTTACTTATGTATTTATTTCTCTCTACTCGTCTCCTTTTTTCCTTCCCCTCTCTTTTCTTTCTCCTCCTCTCACTCTCTCATGCCTAAAGTAAATCGAATATCGTACAATGATATCTACCCTCCCTCCTACCCCTCAGCTCTCCCTCGCTATGATATATAGTATATGGTATCTTAAATTCGTATCCCAACACAATCGCTCGCTCCTGCCTCCCAAAAACCAGCAAAAAAACTCCTCATACGCCTGAAGTCCTGACTCCTATCCTATCCTTTCCTGTCCGTGGTATGTACTAAGAAGTATGATGACTTTCCGTTCCGTCCGTTTCATGTATCGCTTTCCTCCCAATGCTGATGTATTTGTCGCTGATGATGATGATGATGATGATGTTTTTGATGTTGATGATAACGACCAGCCGACCGACCAAAGTGGGTCGAAGTATGCCTATCCTTTCCCAAACCATCCCAACCATGCCGTCCGTCCCTTGAAATAAAAATAAAATCCGGAAGCCAATCGAAATAACCGACGCCTCTAGTCCCTGCCGATCCCTCTTCACTTGTACCCAACCATCCTCGCGCAGCGATCGCAATAGTACAGATTATGCCCGAAGCGCACCATCCCGCTGGCGCTCGCGTCGTCGGTCGATACCCGACGGAGCTCGTTGCCTTGGTATTGCACGGTGCTGATGGTTTCGACGCATTTGGCGCACCGCGAGCAGCGCATGACTTCGACGCGGGATTGTTGTTGGAGGTAGTCCATGGATATGGACATGCGTTTTGAGGAGGTGGAGGAGGTGGAGGAGACGGATGAGTCTGAGGAGACGGAGGAGTCGGAGGAGGTGGATGAGCGGGAGTAGTTGGTGGGTTCGCCTTGGGATTGGGGCCGCGAGGCGTAGCTTGCGGGGGAGGTGGTGTATGCGGTGGAGGTGTAGGTGGTTTGTGGTGGTTGGTAGTAGTAGGATGCTGAGGAGGACATTTTGTCGAAGGTGTGTTGAGTGGTCAAACTCGGGTGAGGTAAAGTCGTATGTACGATGAGGTCAGGACTGATAAGTTCCAAAGACTTATCGCTCGAGTGGTAGAGTGAAGAAGATTGCTGGCGATGTCGTCGAGGTAGGTGATGAGGTTGTGAGTATGTATATACCCAAAGGTAAATATGAACTCAACCCTCGGTATCCTCACGCTCGATATTGTTGAAGTCGTACCTCACAAAAATAGAAACGCCGACAGTAGCTTGGCTTACTTTGGGCGGTGGAGTGCAGACGAAAGATGTAACTCAAAACCGGTAATCGTGGAGTAAGGCAATATCCAGTATGGCTGTGCTGTGCGATGCTATGCTGCAGGTCGATAGTATAGGATAAGATGGGATAGTACGACGGTGTGTTCAAAATGTTTCGTTCGTTTGTTCGTCGCCGGCGAGATGTATTTGTATGGTGGTGGATGGTGATAAAACTTTTTCAAGAAGGAAGAATTTCTTGATATGTGTATGGTATTTGTTCGAGTGGGAGGGTCGTAAGGGGATATGATGGAGGTGGAGAGGACAAGGGGTTTATTTTCCTTGATGTCAAGACTGAGGATCCCTTATTAAATTGTTATGAGGGAAAAGGTGAGTCCAATGGTAGGCAGAGGGAATGATATGATATGATATGATAGTGAACTCAGTGTGGGCGGGAGGGGGATGTGGATGGGGATGGGGATGGGGGATGATATGATGGGAGAATGCAGCGTGCAATCCAATTAAAAACCAGTCTCAAGCTTTTCTAACAGAGAGGAGTTTTCGCTAATCTCTGCTCTCGCTCCGTATGGTATGCGTGTCTTTGGAAAATCTTCAATTCCCTTGATTCTCTTGATTCTGGCGACCAGGGTTAAGTCCAAGACAAAAAACCGATGGACATTTAAAAGTTCGATCTCAGAATTGACTAGATATCGGGGGGATGATGTGGGGAGGACGAAACAGGAAGGTCGCTGGGCAGATCTTAGAGCACGGAAATAAGTGGTGGTTTGAGTGACCAGTGACTACTGTAATTCTGACAAGTCCCGTCGTCCGTCCCTAGCGCGCTGCTGGGCTCGTGGTCGGGAATCCACTGTACCACTGTACCACTGTAAACAATTGCAACTAAAGGGATTGTCCTCAAAGTGGAGTTTGCTGAGGGCGGGCGAGGGTTCGAAACGTTTCGATGAGGTAAGGCGGGGATGATTCCTGTGCGAAATTCTTTTCTGTAGGGTTCGTATGGCTCGGCGGGTGGAGAGGACGTATATTGAAACTGCCAGAAATCCAATGAGGTGCTGTACTCGCTGTTGCTGTTGCTATTTTGATAGATAGGAGTTACCTCCTGCTGCGAGATACTGACGGTCCGGTTATGTAGTTCGTAGCTATGGCGCCGGATAAAATGGCAGTTGGATGGTACAGTAGGGTATTTCGTGCAGATGGTTCGAAGGCGAAGATGGTACTTGACTCTTCATGAAAGAGAGTAGGGAAATGCGTCGTTTTTGTTCGGTAGTAGGCAGCCGGATGAGTCTTTTTAGTCTTCGTATACGAATGCTCCTGTCCCGTTCGTAACTGTTGATGGGGCTTAGGTAGGCTTAGTCGATTCGTCCTCGTGCTTGGTGCTGGGTGCTGTCGTTTGCTTCGTACGTACCCGAATCCTCCAGGTTGTGGTCAAGGTCTCGATAGGTTCCGGAACAATCGATGATCAGGCTGGATAAATGGAGACGCTGTAAACTGTATGGGGAAGCTCTTGCAGGAAGATTAGAGAGGTGTCAACAACAGATCATCTACTTGATGCATGTCGAGTCTGGGAGAAGGGATATCGTGTATTGTATATATGTTTCTCGAGCAACTCATATTCTTGGCTGCCCAGCAATCAGTCTTTCCTTCCTGTCCCGTTCGCTGTAGCTGGCTACAGGCCTCTGCATCGTCCTCACAAAGCAATATTGAGGCCGAGCTACCCAGCCAGCCAGCATTGGACATTGGACATTGAACATTGAACTAAGTTCTAGACTTTCCCCTCGAGAATCGAGATAGATGAGTAAGTCCAGCCTAGCCTCATCCACAACCTTGACTGCATCCACATGCACATCCATCCACGTCCCTATCCACGTCCATCCATATCCATCCAAAAAGGCCTTCGCGGCCTGGCTCGGCCTGGTAAGGAGAGATAAAACAGCGCAAAAAAAGCAGTTTATTGCCGCACGGTCCGGGCTTTCCTCTACTCTCACATGCTCATGCCTTAGGTATCTTCCATTCATTGGATCCCTGATGTCCGGAGCTCACTCCTTCAGGATGAGATCTCATGGGATGGGAAAGCTCGGATTCTAGACAATAAAGCGCTCCACCGATAAAGCCCGAACCTCCTGTTTGCTTAGTCCCATTTCCCGACGCGAATGCCTTCCTGTTCCTGTTCCTGCGATTACCTGTAAACTCTACCGGGCACCAGAGCATTAGTGAAATGTCCGGTACATGTCTGTCTGAATCTCTGAGTGGCCAGTTCTCGTCGTTACTTTCTGCCTCTATCTGCGTGGCTGCGTGGCTGTCTCTTCTTTCTCTGCGTTGCGTTTCAATTACTCCCGTACCAATACCAGGCCTAGGTCTATCCATTCCAGTGCATTGCACAAGCCTAACAAAACATATACCAAGTATTAAGTCCCCTCTTATTAGCCTTTATCCCTTCTCTTGTTCATGTGTACTTCGTACATTGTACCGAAATACGGACATCCAGGTGTGCATCAAAGACCCTGTGCTCCACCCGCGATCTGACCCTGAAAACCCATGAAATCGTCTTCCTCGCCTTCAATCTCGATGTTCATTCCCTATTCCAAGCGCGCATCTCCAAAAGAAAGAAAGAGAACCGTGCAAATCATTTAAAAATGTCTTGAAACGCTCCTTATTTTGGAAAACATCCAATTTTGCGACATCAATTCCCCGACCGAGGGGGGAACTCTCTCTGCGTGTGAAATGAACTGAACTGCTCCCTGAGAGACAGCAGGAGCAAAACATTGTCTCGACTGAGACACCCGCAGCAGGAAATACATTGGTTACAGGCAAGCGACTCAAGCTACTCGTAAAATACCCAGTACATAATCCAGCAGCATCGAAGAAATCCTCGTACCATCGCCCGTCGCTGCCATGCCAGTGCAGAGATCTACCAAGACAGCCTTAAACACGCAGGGTTTGAGTCCATCCAAAAGGCTGAATGGGGTTGTTGTAAGGTCAGCAGAAAGAGAAAAAAACAATAGTGTACGCTTGTGTGATCAGTAAACATTTCGCACCCTTTCTCAAACGCGCTGAAAGAAATATACGACGAGCCAATTACATTACACGGCGCCCAGCCCATATGCACGTAACGCATTTATCCATCTTTTCAAGAATGGGCAAATCGAGCTTTGCCATCCCCCAATCGTCGATTGCGATGACTGGGTTCTTGTGCAGCGCCAAATACAAATATCGAGCTCCCTCCCGCTCATACAGTAGTTTTAGGAGACAATGCTCCTGAGGTTGAAGATCATTTACTGTTCCTTTCATTCCTTACCACATGCCTCCACAAAACACAATCCATATAATAAATGAAGTGATCATGATCAACCGCCAGCGAACCCCAACAAAATGCAATGCGAAAATGCAAGTTGGCTCCTGACTCATTCCGCAAAAACTTAATCCCACTATTCCGACCGACTTGCTGTACACAACATGCGCCTTGCAGCTGTACGAAAAATGCCTCCAGGAGTCAAATCCGTCAATCAGCAACGTACATACAATATACTTCGGAATTGTAGTTCCAGAGCGCTAAGGCTTAAGCTTACAAGTACCGTCACCGTTACTGTACACCTCGCCATCACCAATCCCGAGATCCGATAGCCGCATACACCGAGAGTACCCCGGCGCCGTCGACGGTTGAGTTTTGGGACTGTAACTTAGCTGATTAGTTACTATGCCTCTCCATGAATAAAGATTAAATTTTTCTGCGTCTTGCCGCCAAATATTTAACCTTTATTCCAGGGGAGGGATAGTATGTATCTTTTTAGACTTTGCATATAGATTAGGGTTTGTATTTTTCCGGTCGGTCAGTCAGTTTCAGAAAGCAGGAAAGGAGGGGAAACGATTTGGTTGTCGAAACCCTGAGGATGCAAAGTAAAGTAAGTAAGTATATCCTCAAGCCAGCTCACCCTAGTATCAGGAATCTCAGCAATGGGAAGATAAGGTCAAGACGCGTCGTATTGCGTTGCATGATATGAAAAGCCACATTCTCAATGAAAAGGCTGCGAATCGATTGTTTGGTATTGATTTAAATCTTGGAGAAGCTTCAGTTACTTCCCCTGAAACTTTAATCTATTGTTTCTGTGACTTATCATAGGACTGGTGTTCTGCTTCATGTGTACACCTTCTCGTTGGTAAATCGAAACAAGATAAGGAAAAATATATCACCAGATACCTGAGGGAGAAGTAACCCTCTACCCCTCCATCCGCAAGACACTCACCTCTTCCTCCAACCGCCCAGTCCCGCCCCGTCCAATCACATCCCTTCCCTCCAAACAACCCGCAAACCTTAACTTAGCCACCACCACCACCCATATTCGCCTCCCCATCTTTTTAAACTTCACAGTACAGTAGACCTGCTGCCCAAGCCAGAGCCACGAGCCAAGAGCCAAGAGCCAATAACCAAGAACCAAGAATATCTGGTGTTTGGAGAGTTTGCTGTCTGCAGGAATACTTGTGTCTGCAGGAATACTTGGAGGTGAGGTGGACATGTATTTCCTTGCTTGAAGTTGCTTCCGCGGAAGTTTATTTTCGGGGACGAGGTGGTTTGTGGATTGATTGGGCACCGTGCAGGCAGTGGATGGAGGCAATACTACAGGAACGATTCAAGTTAGGTGATACAGCAGCAGCAAAATGCCTCAATGCAGTACAGTAGACTGGGTGGCGAGGAAAAGGATAGAACACGCGTCTTGATTCTCAATCCCAGGTACGGTAAGTTACGAGTACGATTATGGCTTTGAGTGGTGACCGGGCGTTCGCTGAGTGCCTGCCTAGCCCACGAATGAATGAATGAATGCCGAGCAATTGTTCATTCGGCCGACGGAGTTAAAATTCTACTTTGCGGGGTTCGGCTTATCTTATATCCTACCCCGTCATCATCGTGTTGTTTTTTTGATATGATATGATGTGATGTGCATAGTATCTTCTCTTCCTTCTCGTCTTCTAGCGGTTACTTGCTTGGTTGATGAACGTCACTTGTTTAATACCCCTCCGTGCTCAACAGTTTGTTTCAAAGAATCATGACAGGATGAGATGAAGTGAGAGGTGAGAGGTGAGAGCTCTTGCGACGCTACGAGCTTGATAGGGTCATTGCATTTCATACTTGACATTGATATCGCCTACTCTCCAAAAGGCAAAGTCGCCCGTTTCACCGTCTCGATGCCGATGTTAACATTGATGTCGATGGGCCTAAGGTATTAGAAACCTTTTCATTCTGCTAGTTAACTAACTGCCTTACCAATACATTGCAAATATTTCTCTCTTCCTTGGCTCTTGGCTCTGCTCATGGGTTTTGTTTTCTTCTACTCTGCTAATGTATTTGCATTCTTCTAACTCTACTAATGTATCTGTATTCTCGTACACTACTCTGTATTTATCCAAATCTCCAAGTTACGGAGCAAATCTTAACGCCTGCCTGTGTAACCTTGGGTCACCAGAAACAACACCCGTCCGCTCAATGATGTAATCCCGTGTTATCGTTTCAACAGCTTCGACTTCCATCTCCCTTCTTTCGTTGCCGAGCCGTGCTTCCATTTCCTTCTCGTCGCACGCACGCACGCACTTCTTACGTAACAACACAATCATCCTCGGTCCAAGCAAATGGTGATAGCTTCATTTCTCCTCTTTCCCTATGTTTCTATGACCAACCGCACAGTCACAAGAACAAGAAGATATAAATTTTCTCTTCCCAGTGGAGCTCCCACCTCGGCGTCGACTCGGCGTCGCGGTGTGGTGATAAGGTAAGGTTAGGCGGTCTAGGCCGGGTCTTTTTTCCACTTTTTCACGTTTTCTTCCCAGCCCTAATGCCAAGTTCATTGTTTGTTGGGATCTCGATGCCACGACTTTTTACTGTATTCAGTGCACTTCGCAGTGGGTTCTTTTTACTGTCATATGATTTGAGTTATTGATTAGTGATTCTTCTACAATGTTCTGTTTACTGTACTAGCAAGGTATCGAGTACCGGCATCGACGATGTAGGGGTCTGGACTTGCTCTATTTCGTGGGTAGGCTTGGTAGTGGGTGTTTACCACAGTATTAAGTAAGGGCAGGCGAGAAGAAGAATCTTCGACGGATGAACGCTAGAAGGTCGGACCGTGAGATTAAGGGTTTCTTGGTTTAGTGGGGGGATTGGGATATTGGAGGGGGATGGATTGATAGATTGATGGTTTGGGAATTTGGTAGCGGGCAATGTTTGGTAGGGGGATCGCTTGGAATGGAAATTTGCGATGTAAGATGGTTGTGTGAAGGAGATTGAAGATATATTGCCAGCACCATCGATATCCACGCCGCTGATATTGGGTGAGCTCGGTCGGCTTTTGAGGGGCGATCTAGAACTTATATCAGACTTTATGATAGAAATTTAAGTTACCGAACCCTCAAGCAAACATCCTTAACCTTACCGTCTAACATTTCCTTCACGAGAATACATACAGACATACAACCGTCGTGAAGTCAACTGTAGATTTCAATATCAATTTCGATACTTACTTCCATCTCCGTATCCTTAAGCCCCTAGATAACTTAACTTATATCCAAGATAACCTAACAACATCCTTCCATAAACTCTTCATCTCACAAACTCAAGCCACACGTTCTAGCCCGTCAAAGCCCAGCTTACGTACGCAGGACCTCTTCAATGAATATTGAACCCTTGGTGCATAAAGTCAGTCTGGCTGTACTTTTACTTATCTAGATCTACTTATACTGTAAGTTACACTCTCCCTCTCATCTATAACGTTAGGCTTTAGAGCTACAATCGAGCGGACTGGAGTTTCCATCGCATCCATCAAAACCCGCACCTCACCTCGCCATCCGTCTGTACTCACCGAAAGCTTAATCACAGTACAGCTTCACATCACAAACTTTCCGTCTCAACACCGAGCCTCGGTAACTTTGACCCTGATTTTTTGTATGTATCCATCACATCACATCATATCACAGCAACGCTTTTTCTGGTCAGGTGAGTTGAGCAACTTGGCTATTGTTATCGTATGCACAGTGACGCCAAACTTCATCTTCTTTTCCCCGACCTTGTCCACTTGATTTCCCTTTCTGTAAAAGGGTCTGTTCGGTATCTTCCGAGGGGCTAGGCTGAGGTGGTCTAGAACTTGGTTTGTGGGGATGGATGGAAGTTCTGGACAACGAATACTACAGTGTGAATATTTGTACGGACTGTGCAGAACATTGCATTGCATGAAAAATCCTGGAGAAGGATAAGATGAGAGAGAACACGGAGTCTCGAATTAGCTGAGTGGGTATCCCATATCAAAAGAGTTCTTTCCACAGAACAATTCCTTGAATTTTTACGCCCAGTATCATATCATTCTCCACCGAACTTCAATGCACCGGAAATCACAGACACAGGAAACGGAG
Organism: Rutstroemia sp. NJR-2017a BBW; assembly: GCA_002946425.1. Taxonomy (NCBI): domain Eukaryota; kingdom Fungi; phylum Ascomycota; class Leotiomycetes; order Helotiales; family Rutstroemiaceae; genus Rutstroemia; species Rutstroemia sp. NJR-2017a BBW. The sequence continues at coordinate 286,372 of NJPT01000039.1, forward strand.
AATTAATTCCAAGGCAAAATTCTCGTACGGTAGGGCCCGTGGGGTTTAATTAAATGAAGGGTAGGTGTCAATTTGCGGATGATGTCGGTAAGGGTAAGAGTAAGGCACAGAACAGAGGGTAAGCAAATTTCCCTATCGGTGAGTTCCAAGGAAAACAAGGCGTTGGACCCTGATTTTCCTGGTGCGGTTTGTTCCTTGCTCTTGTTCCCCTGTTGCTATTCGATTTCGTGCGCGATTTTTGTTTTGTAGTTAGGAGGATTGGTTTGTTTGGTTGGGGAAAGGTTGAACGAATGATGGGGAAGTCCCTGGTTCATGAGGTCTGGATTCCCATCTCCTTATCGCTGAGGATTGAATGGCTAGGGAATATTCATTGATTAATTGGATTGCTGTCGCGGTATCATATCATTGGAGGCAGCAGAAAAGATACAGATAAGATGAGATGAGGTTTATGCGAGCGGTCTAGACCATCTATCTTTGTACCCTTCAGCTGAGCTGAGCTGGCCGAGTTGGCTGGCTGGCCCAAGCGATTACTTATCACGAACGAACGTCAGGTTCGAGCGCGCGCGAATCGCGCTTCGTGGATTTTGCGAGCTGCTAGCTACAAGGTGCGTGAATGGACAGTGGTGCGAGTGCTCGGGTTGCCAGTTCATACGTGCAGTGAGTGCAGTGCGCTGAGTCAGTCTTGCTCACCCGTTCCTGTTCTGGTGTTTGCTTTCTGTGAGTCAATTGCGTGCCGTGACGGTACGGTACTTGCCACTTAACGCATGCGTTATTTTTTCTTTTCCCACCCCCAAACGGAGTTGTGCGAGACGAGACGAGTCAGATGAGTGGGGAATGGGTTGATTTTGTGTTTGTGTTTGGGCAGGGAAGGGGAAATGGAGGTTTGATCGTCGGTTTGGGGTGGTTGTGGAGGAGGTGGTGGTCTGGAACATTTATTTGACATCTGGTAGGGGAAGTACGGAGTAGGGATAGTGTCGGGTTATGTTGTCTCAGAGTTGTGGGGGTGAAGGGAGGGGAGAGATTTATGCGTGGAGAGGGATGGAGGAGCACAATGGATAGGTAGGAGTCTGCGCAGTAGGCAGTATTGTGCGTGGCGGAGTTGGGGAGAGGAGGAGGGAGAGGTAGTGCGAAATCTACTAGTTTTTGAAGGTTTTGTAGACTGCTTTTCGGGGTAATATTTTGGTGTCTTAGGTCCATTGATTTCCAATTGCGGAATGAAGACTGGGAGATGAGTGTCAAGATTCGCCGATGCCTACCAATGTCGCCGCAAGTTTCATGACGCTGGCAGATGGTGAGCGGACGCAATTCGATCTTGAGACTGTCCAAGTGGAAAGAAAATGACGAGAGATGAGTAAGTCACATACATCCCCTGAATTGCCTTTATAATATCATTCCTGATTCCGTTTTGGAGCTCTGTACCACGACGTAAGATACACATAAACACAGCTGTTCCCTATGGGCATTTGGATATCTTTGTATATCGTGATCTCTAGCTCGGATCTCCATCTGTTTGTATTCAGTGAAATGCTCAATACCTTCCGGAGCACATCTCAAAATTGCAGCGTGGCTTATTTGATATTTTGCTTAGAATCGCAAGATATCTGAAAGAAATCCCGTTCAGCAGGTATCAGTCGCCTGCCATTTATATAGAGCGTCAGCAATGATGAAGACCCTTGGTTTTATAGCACCTACGGATTGGAGATATGCTCTGTGAATCTCTGTGCCATTCTTGTGGTGTTAGAAAGCACAAGCTTGAGATCAAGTGGTCTTGCTCAAGAACAAAACCTTGCAGGGACGCTTCGGTGGAATTTCAGCATGAGTTACTGGAATGTGTGAGAAAGCCAGCCATGTAGAGGCTATATAGACCACAATTGTCGTTTCTCAATTGTGGCGTCACTTTTAGTTTCACAGGATGGTGTTGGAAAATTGAATCCAGAAGTTGATGAGTTCTACCCAGAGGGCAGCGCTGTGTACTTTTTCGAGCAGCTCTAATGTTGGGAATTGTATTGCGCGTCAGCTGTTTGCAGATTTCGATCGACGCTCTGGTGACTCGTCTCGAGTAGTCTTTGAACTGCGTGGCGACTTCAGATGCTGGAGACGGCCATGCCCTACAGATTCCAAATCCTGCTTTCATTAACTTGATAACATGTTGTAGGTTTCTCATGACTTCGGGAACATCAACCCACGGATCGACGGCTAACCCGTGGATATCCACGGTTAAATCGTAAATCTACGGAGCGGTTTATGGATTTGAAACAGAACCCGCGGATTGTGAAAGGTAGGAGAGGAGATCCGCGGAGCAGAGCGGTTTGCGGCTATCCGTGGTTACGGTTTATTTATGTGCAGTCTGGTCGGAAGTAAGTCACTCAAGCCCAAAGTCACAACTCAACTATCAAACAGCGAACAGCTCTGGTCAAACTTTTCAGATACAGAGTAATAGCGGCGGAAATTATTCACCCAACGAGGATGGATGTAGCCCGGGCAGAAGAAAATTTGGTCATATCCTCGGCTGGTACTTAGTTGTACATGCAATTGGATATGTTGTCAAACATCGGCGGCACATCTAGCTGTGTTATTGTCAGTCATTTTCACTCAATTTGGTGATGTCTACATGTGTGTGTGAGGTTAACTCCGAATAGGGATACCAAGGTAGAGCATCTCCGCCGAAACTAATCAAAAGCTGGGCTACTAAGTGAATGCTGTATGCTGCAGCCTGAATTGCATAGTTGGATATGAGATTCTCGTAATCTGAACCCAAGACCGAGGTTCTCAGAGAAAGGTGGAAGTGAGGGGGTACAGTGCTAGAGACTGGAGTTCGCGGATAACATTTTGATTCGAACTAGCGACCATATTTATCGTTGCGGTGAAGTACCAAGTTCCCAGTGTAGTTCATCGGACCTCCGTAGTTAAAAGGCAGTAGTCTTGCCAGGCTACAGTGGGAGGCCTGAAATTTAATTTCATGTTGATTGTTGAATCAGTATATATCTCCGTCCCAAAATCTAGGGAAAGGCTCCAACAACGTTGATGTGACGCTACGTACTGCAGGGTCGTTCATCGACACCTGATTGGTCAGTACATACGGCAGATCACCCGCTAGGGCATATCAAGTTTGCAACAACATAATTGCTATCAATATATTCAATGCAATCAGATGCAGAACAATACTGGACGGTGACGGATACTATTTAAGCCTTAGTAAATCACGGATTCACATAAGATCTCTACCTCAAGGGAATCATTTAAGTTTATCATGAAAGTTATGTCTGGGTTCGTGCCGAAACCAAAAAGCCTTGGCGTTGGTTGAAAGTTGGTGACAGTAGGCAGCCAACGACCCCGGAAATTATGCTCTCGTTAATTGGTTGAAAGTTCATACCACTTGACCCGTCCTTTGAAGCTATTGATTTCTGACCCTGTCTACGAGTATCCTTCCCGAGACCAAATAATATCTTTTCGGCTACTGGTTTGCGACCTATATAGAGCATATAGAGACTGATTCTTCTGCGAGATTTTGACCTGTTTCCAATCACTTATTCGTGATTCACGGTCAGGAAGGACTCCGGAGGAATGATACGCTGGTACATCCCCATCAAATCACGACAATCCTTAGAGAATATAGAATCACCATGGCATCCGAAGATTCGGCATCTGACTATTCCGATTGGGAATCCGACAAGCCTCCCAAGACCAGTCTCGAACTCTTAATGGCCGGAAACATGAGAGTTCTAAGAAACTACATTACTCTCGAAGAACTTATTGCAGTCTATCCATCATTGAAGGAAAAAGCCCTTTCTAATCCCTCCACCCTGACTGATGAAGAACGGCGTACATATCTCGATCTTCCCAATGTCGAAACAGAGACAACGAATCTTCGAGCGGTGACGGCTCTTTCACGTGAGGAGTTGATTGAGAAAGCTGTTAAAGATTCGAGCAGCCTCACGGAAGAAGAAGCAGACTTATTGTATCACCATTTCTGGACCCCCAAGACGGCAGCGGATCGTGGTGCCAGTGGGCTTCAGGGATACGAGGCGGAATGGGAGGAAACACTCATGGGAGAAGAAGGGGAGGAATTTTATGAAGCTCTAACACCTGCCTATCTTCCCAACGAGAAAGAAGCGTTTTCCGCTGGGAATTACGAGACTGCTCACCGGTATCTCCACGCGCGACGATTGAAAGCCAGTGCATTGGCTGAGGCTGCCCTGCCTAACGCTCCAGAATGGATTCGCCGGCTATATAGAGAGGGAAAAAAGATGTGGGGATTTGTGGTTTTTATTGATGGGGCGATGCAGGAGCTGCGTGCGAGAGCTCTGGACGATTTTGTGTGCAGTTTGGAAGGGCACATCAAGTTTGCGTTGAGTCACAATGGCTCAAAGGATATCATTCAGAACGAATGGCGGATGGTTCACTTTAATGCGCCGAAATCTACACGGGTAGCTGGGGCCGGGACTGCTCTGGATGCAAGCGATAGTAGCAGTCAAGAAGAGGGTGTGGTGCTGAGAAAAGCCTTTCGCGACATCCTACAAGATCCTTTCCAGTATGAGCAGAGAGCGGATGTCGTACCCATCAGCTACTCCCGCGAAACACGTACGGCTGAGTTTTTCAAGGACGAACTGGTTACTCCGGATATCCTCACCAACACTTTCCTAGTCTTTGATCGTATATGCAAGACCTCTGTTCTTGAAACCGGCCACAAAACCGAAAGTATGCGTATCCGTGCTTTTGAGGCCGATTATCCTGTGCCCGGAAAAACATATGCAGAAGGATATGAGGGGTACACGTGGGTGAGGTTAGACCAGCTGGTGACTAATTTCTATGAATTGAGGTCGATGAAGGCAGACGAGGTGGGCATGGATGAAATATGGCAATCTGCACAGCAGAGTCATAATGCTGCGTTTGTTAGTATGGATTCTAAAGAAGCAGGCAATTGGACGCCCTCGAATCCGATGGGTGGGTTTTTTCCTGATAGTGTTTTGGGAAAAAGACAGTATGCTAAGCAATAACGGTTGGAATATCCTTGACAGAGAGATGTGGGCAATTGGCAAGATATTAATTTACTAAATTTTTGCTATCTTGAGCTAGAATCTCCAAACCATGAGAGAAATAGTTTTACATTTTTACATATTCTCATTCTATTCATTAACCCCGATGATTTCCAACCACTTTGATCTTACATATCTAGTATTCTATCTTAATTACCAATTTATTCCGATTCGTACAAAGTTAATATAGCACTCGTGCTTTTAACACGAGATAGAAAGAATGAAAGCTTAAGAGTGACTCTGACTGGGATATGGATGGGCAGAGGTTTTAGTGCTGGAGCATTGTGATGGATCAACTGCCAACCTGTCCATCGTAGATCAGCTTGTTCCATGTGCCGAGATCCCATATAACTTCCTCGCTAGCCATCAACGATCCATATTCAAATGATAGTAAACGTATATAATCCCGTTTCTTGATCATACTTCTCATACAAATCCTCAGTTATAAGCTCTCTCTTCTGCCAATTCCTGTCCGCTGAAAAGATATTTCCTTCCTTCCCGCTATGATAGGCAAATGCGACCCGTTCATACTGACCAATTTCCTTGCCTGTGGGTCTCAGAAGCAGGCCCTTGCTGCTTATATAGCGATATTCAGGATCCCGCCAGCCGCTCTCAATCAACGGCACGAAGCAGTATTTACCTATCAACTTCTCTCGCCAGACGTCCTCAGATATGAGAAGATTTTCTGCGGCGGTAGGATTCAAATATTCTCCATCTAGAACTATGAGATTCAAAACGCCGTCCATGCGAAGAAAACCCGAGGTGACTTGACTCATGGGGTCGCCATTGGTAGTGGTAATCTCAACGTCACGGATAAAGGCCAATTGGGTCTTCACTTTGTTTTCGGGTTCTTCATAGTACAGTAGAGTTCGTAGGATGTCATTCGTTTGGTTAGACTCTGGAGCCCATATTGATCGTGTTGTCGAGCCCCAAGACCAAGAAGGCGCAAGATAGGTGGCCGAACGAGACCCTGCACCTCGCGCTTTCCATAAGAGTTGTTCTATCAGGTTGTCTTCCCAATGGCCAGCCAGATATCGTCCAGGTATTAGGGGCTGGAGGAGCCGTGCTAGTCCAGAAATAGCAATCAGTCGATCGCTTTCGAGAGTAAGATCACAGCGCGTGTAGATATTAAGCATATCGTGCCACAGAGATATGGCTGTTCGTGCTCTTGGAAAATCGACCTTGTTTTCCGAGCCACGAATCATTAGAGATCGCAGTATTGCCCGCACAGGTTCCCGTCTTCTTCTCTTGAATAGGCTCCAAGTTTTAGGGTATAGCTCGCACACCTGAACGTGATCACACATGAAATGTATTTGTTTCGATGAGAAATACAATGTTCTTGGAGGTAGTACATCCTCCTGAAATACCCAGGCCCGTTCCCACAGAGGCGAATTGATGACTTCTGGAAGCCATGATCCTGTGTCCCGAGCTTCCCATATTCCTGGATGAAGGCCATTATCCGCTTTGAAAGTGACAGGGATATTTATCATGACCGACCCGCCTGAAAGAGTACGGCTTACAAAACATCCCATCTCGCCGTCGGTGGCATGGCTGGCAGCTATATTACAATGGGTATTCGAGTAAATATCCTTCATGAGGGATGATTCCTTTTCCCAATCTTGTCTCGAGTCTTGGATTATGCAGAGTGAGTCAATCCAGAGATACTCGATCTTGTTGAACCGAGTAATGGCAATAGCATCTTGAAATGTCTTTGTTAATTTCTCAAATGGAATTCGAACTTTTAGCTCGTCATAATTTTCACTTGTAAGCCTCAGAAAACTCTTACTGCCCCAGCAATGGCTCAATGTCATGTATGGCGTATCCGGTACTAATCCGCTCGTTTCAAATAGCCGCAAGGGACCATTTTCACCCGGGTTGATATACACAAGCCGGCCAGGTAATATCTTTGGAGACATATCTACTACTGATTTGCATTCCTTGTGTTGCTGAACACATTTGGTAATCCATTCTGCAGCTTGGGCAAGACTTTCATTTGATCCAGTACTAGTATTTCGTTCGGTGAAGCTCGGAGTTCCTATGACGGTAGGCTTGAGAGATACGGCTTTTATCTCAGAAGCCAACAAGTCATGTTTCCATTCGTTCTTGAAGTAATCAACGAGTCCTACTAGGCTTTAGTAATGCACTAACATGATCAACCGTGATACGTTTTACCTTTTTCGAAGGGCAGAAAAAATACTCTTCGTGAGAAGACTCCTCCCATCGGTGTCGTGAATTCAAAAAAGCATGTCACAGTCCGACAAGCTGTCATACTTTGTACTGATAGCCACCGACTTTCTTCTTCGTTCGTCCAGTATATCTGGCAGGTGATAGGACCGTGACGCAGGCCAGGGTCAACAGATGCGGAGTTGCGGACTCCAATAGTTGCAACCTTTTCCTCTTCATCTAACTTGCTCCATACTAGACAGCACAATTTGCACCCAGCTTCCGAGGCTCTGATTAAACCAAACACGTTTTCATGATGTGTCAACTTATCGCCGTATGCTTCGTTATAAAATATCCGCTGACAGCAATTGCAAAGACCGGTGGTTATTGTATCCTGCTTTGGCTTTGCCTTGTCATATAAATTTTCATAGGAATATATTCCTTGCTTTAAAACTCGCCGGAGCAGTCTGCGAGGATCCATGGCCGTCAAGAGCAGAAATAAAGGAGTTATTATTCACCGCCTGGCCGGCACCGTGGGCATGGCGCGTTGCTTTAAAAGAAGCAGTCCTAGTGCCAGCAACTCGATTGAACCAATGATATAGAAAACGAAGAAAAGATTGCCTAGCTACGCTGATGATATGTTATCGTCGCTGCGATGTGTTGAATTAGCAAAAGAAAATAGAAGATGTAATATTAAGTTGGAGAGAAGGATTCTAGCCACATCTCCACTTAAACTTACGTACTAACCACAGCCACACTCTACATGTCGCAGCCCCAGCCACCTAGTGGAGTTGTCTTATCCCAGCTTTAAATGAGCAGCTTCTCGCATCCCTTAGATAATTCGACCTCTAGCTACAGCGAGATCTACCAATGTCCACAGCTGGATCTTCAACACTAACAGCTATATTTTTTCAGCACAACGGATGTTATGGGGACAGAAAAGCCCTGTTCTACTTCCTGATGTAGAAAAAAACAGTTCGCTGAATTGGCAAAAATAAAGCACTCCGGGAAAAACACTTCGATTTCGAATAGAACGACTCAAACTAACCAAAAACCCATTGATGATGATATATTAACAAGTAGATGTTGGAACTGTGCTTAGAATCAATTTTGATGTTGAAATCTCAAAATTCCGGTTTCTTCGGAGTTTTAGTCTAGGGGTATAGTCGTTGATATGATGTCTATGTCGTAAGGATGTGCACAAGACACGGTTCGAAGTATCACCTAGAAAATTGAAGAGTTCATTTCATCCGTCTCTTAGATAAGTTCTGCTTTCCGTTCAATCTACAACATTGTTGTTTTCACCTATTCGATGATCTGTGGCTGCGAATAGTCATACCGCTGAAGCTCGAAGATACAAACCTCTGACCATTCAACATTCACCATTTCTTGTTCTGTTGTACTTATTTCAAGCGCTGCTTTACTTTCTCACCAGTTATAACCATGAACTCCCATTAATTGCTGGGAGATGCAGTTTTCAAACTCTTACCCGCTAGGGACATTAGATTTGGCGAGCTGCAGAGATCTAGATTTTGGCGCAACCCTGCACAACACCAAAAATACCATAGTCTACCTCGTTTCTCTATCATGCATATATACATTAGCAAAAGTCCGGAGTAACTCTCCGTTGCAACCGTTAGCCAATCGGCGTTCCAACATTCATATCGACAATATGTCGAAGGCAGCCTTTTGCGTTTTCCCCTCATGATCTCCTCCCACGTGGAGGCGTTCGCTTGGCATCCTTGTCCATAAGAGGTAGGAGACATCAGCTGCAGGAAACCGCGCGTATTTTCTGTGGATTAAGACCTGAAATCTATCATGCACTGCAACTTGACGCAAAGATGCGGGGAGGTTAAATCTGCTAACCTGTGATGCCCGGCATTGCATAAATTCATGTCTTTTTATACTACGTTAAATGTACCATACCAAATTGCTACTAGCAATTGGATATTATTCTCATACTAGTATCTAGGATAGGGGGTTTGCCATTAGAGAGAAAATTGAAAAGGGGATGGGATTCTTATGGGCCTTAGGTAAAGCCCATCGAGATCTTCGGAAATACTGTGGCTCCAGGGTGAGAAGTCATACACCTCCTCTCAAACGAGTTGTAAGTTTTGCCGCTTCAATGTGGATCTCTTCAGCCAATTGACGATATTGCTTGGAGTTAGAACAAGAAGTACATGCCTCTGGATGAAGAAGGTGCCATATTTTATGGACAGTAAGGTCCCATGAGGTGGACGGCATACTACGTAATATCTCTTCAAATTAAGTCTGCTGCATGCATAAAGATGCTGGGTGAATGTCTCGAAGCCAGTAAACTTTTGATTTCTCAGTGAGAAGATCCGAAGCATTCCGCCTCTCTCTAAGAGCAGCCGGAGCATGCGGTCATGAAAGATCAATAGTTCATAATCCTAGATCTTGCGATGCCAGATCGAGGCAAAGAATGACAGATAAAAGGGTGAGAAGATTCCCTCAACTTCAAAAGTTCAGACTGAATCCTATCAAAGCCAAACCCATCATTCATTCTTACACATATTGGAATCTTCGATCCAACTTTACACTATCTTCTATCAACATGCATCTCTTTTGTATCTTCACTCTTGCGTCCACTGCGGCTGCCTTGGTAACTGGAAGATCAACTCCAGTCTCTGGCGACCTCACACTGGCAAGGAGACAGGCAAATAATTTCTGCACCACCGTTGGGTTCACCAGCCCGTACTGCTGCATCCCTCAAGCGGATGCGATAAATCTTGTTTTCGCTGCAACTTCATGCATGGGTAAGTACTAGCGTTGGCTCTTATTCTGTGTCTATGCACTACTGGAAAAACAGCTCACAATCTTTACAGCTGTTCCCGGGGGAGACGCTATCACCAGCATTAAACAATATGAGCAAGCTTGCCTTACTTTGAATAAGATTCCACTATGCTGCGCTGTTATTGCTGTATGTTGTTTACTCTCGCTATGTTATTCTCAAGGAATCATTGATTACTGATATTCCGCTTATAGCTTGATGGCACCGGACTTTGCAGCGGGGCAGCTGAACGCTAGAACAAGGATACTTCACAAATTCGTGGGAATTTCACTGCGTAGGACAAACGAGTCATTCAACATACTCGGGAACAACAAGACATTGAAAGGGGTTTGATGGTGAGACGATGGAGGAATCCGTTCTGCTTATCAAGGTTGGGAAGCATATGATTCCTGTTAATCTAGATACGTACACGGATAACGGCGAGTCGATAAAGCATACTCGACGGAGTTATTGTAGCAGCTCGCTCATCTAATCTCTCAGTAGTCCGTATGCATGGCGTCTACCAATGTGACATGCTCGATCTAACTACTAGTTATCGTGTGAAAGTGACGACTAGGGCGTTAGGCCTATATTGTAAAGTGTAAGCAGGGAACTGCGTTGTCTCGATACCATCGCTATCGTACTGAGGATATTATTTGAATTGAGCAGTAAATTCCAATTTCCATGTAGTAAGGATGTATATTCCATCTAGATAGATCATAGATCCTCGTCCGAGTCGTCTCATCGCCGAGTCCTCGGATTTAATGCATCTCTAGAACCGTTTTGACCCCTGATTCTCTGGTCCCAGGGAGTTCTACGTGATCATATAGGCACCGAGCCTGAGGTTTTCTTGGTAACATGGTTAACTCTGTAATACCATATACAGGATATTGGATTGATCATTAAAATCAGGTTGATAGAATCATATATTAGAAATGCTTCGGCAGCTTAGAAATAGCAGGCCGACGGAACCGTGAAAAGTACTAATTGAACAATCAAATTTTGTAATATCTCGGAATCTCTAGGACATTCGTTTGATAACATACGAATATTTAGAACTCGACTATCAACTTCAAAATCGACGATATCACGATGCAAACAAATCAATTAGATACGAGACCTACCTTCCCCCATCATCCATAACAGTAAGTAATCTCAAAACCATCGAGACACCCCAGAACAGTTCAATCACAGCCACCTAGACATACGAGATGAGTCGCCGCTCCCCTCCAAAGTTCAAACCATCTCCATTGTATCCCCCAATTGGGCCCCAATCCATTAAGCGCACCTTATGGTGGGCGTCCTGCATATAGATTGACTAAAAGACAAGGCCGTGATAAGTCCAACCCCACTTAGCATTTTTGCGTCTCCTATGTTTGCTGCTCTTTCCTCCTGCGGATGATGATGACGAGGCCATATTCAACCGGCTAGACCAACTGGATTAAAACTTCACTCAAATTATAGAGGGACAAACCTGTACATCCGATATTAGTTAGTATCAATTTCAGATTGTTGAGGAGTCTTACCTGAAGCTACACGATCTTAATGCTTCTAGTTGTGCAACTTTGGAAAAGGGGACAACATTCTTCATCCGGATTCCATGTCGCCGATGATAGCTCCCAACGTCCAATCCCAATTCGTTCATAGGCACCTTCCACAGTTGAGAAGTTCTTCAATATTAGAAACCAGGTCTGAGGGCCAATATAAAGTGTTTCACTCCTGCCAGTCGTAGGATAATACGTGCGCTTTCTGCTATCATCAAAGTACGCGAAAAGCCGAAGAAGATAATATGACGCGTTTATACGGAGCGGGAGTTCATCCTGTCCTGCGCCACCCCGGCAACATCGCCTGCTGCATAGAGCCTTGTCTTCTCCCCAACGATCGAAGTCATCTGGTCGGTCAGGAAATATCTCCGCTTCCTGAAGACCCTTCTTGCAAGTGGTGCAGTTACCTGAACATACGCTGCCAGTGGGGACATAGGCCCGGTAGGATCCGAAGCTTGAAGGGGCACAGAAACAACATCATCAATATTGCACTCCAGTAGCCGTTCTGGTCGATGTTTCCATACGGGGCGTTCTTGATCAAGCTTGTATTGAACTGGCATATCGGTAGATGCCCATGACCAAGTCGGCGCACGATACCGTGGTCCGTGGTGCTAATTTACGCGGATAGCTGTGATCTTTTGATTGAACAACGCTCCAAGTAAGACCCCGCAGCAAATTCTCTTTCCATAGTCCTGCGAGATAAGTGGGTGGTTCGCCCTTGGATTTTGCAACGCCACTATGAAGGAGTTTAGCCAAAGCCGATATCGCTATAAGCTTGTCACCATCATCGGTGAGGTGCCGCGCCGTGTAATTTTCAACCAGTAGCCTCCAACTCTCGAATGGATTTTCTGAAGATTCTTTCAACACATGGCCCAAAGGCGTAAATCGTATATGTTCCCGTTCCCAACGGACATGTCCACACTCACAAATTGCTCTGTGGGCACATTCCCAGCTCATTTCGTTGCCATCAAAACATAATCTTCGTTTTGAGAGAATGCTTTCTTGGAGACACCAGCCACGCAGGTCCAAAGAGCATTTTCCACCTCCGCCGGGCGGTTCATAAATAGTAGGGCGTGTAAAGAGTGTCTTTGGTTGGCCCATTACAAGGAATGGTACACTAGTAGCATATTTGATTTCTGGCAGATCCTGGATATCCAACTTCTGCTGCCAGTTCGAACCAAACCTTTGCTTGCCCAGGAAGCCTGTCTTGCAGGAGGCAGGCTCCTTTATCGTAAGAGTGATGAAAGCATTGGAGTATATCTCATGCATGTTAGCAATATCAGTTAGCTTGCTCTCGTTGTCATCCTTAACTATACACAAAGAATCAACCCACAAGTACTGAAGCTTGAGCCCTCGGCAAAAGACAACAGCATCACGAATTGTCTGTGGTAGCGATGACAGTGGAATCCCTTGGTAATGCATCTTCAGATTCTCCGTTTTCGTCGTCAATACATCGTCGACATCGGGTCCCCAACAATAGCTTAGACAAACATAATGCACTGGCTCCGTGGGCTCAAAGAGAATAGGACCGTGGCTTCCTGTGCTCGAGCCAAGGACCAAGGTTAAGCAATCTTCATGGCAAATATTTTGGATCAGCTGCCGCACTTCTCATCATGATCCAGACATCGAGATAACCATTTTGTGGCTCGACCGAAAGCTCTGTCTGACCCCGAATCTGCAATTATGTCCAAGCTTTGTTCTAGATTATATCCAAGATAAGAACTCTGCCGGTGTCGTAAAACGGGTCCTCTATTAGAAGTTAGCACCGAGAGCTTGTTCGGTTCATAATATAGAAATTAACAAGTATAAACTTTTTCCAATAACAATGGACCCCCAACGTAGAAATATCATACCTGAAGAATGGCGTAGCAACTGAAATATATCTACTGGCTCTAGCCATATCCCCTGCTCGAATAATGCAATATTTACAGGGCCAAGGTCATAGTTATAGACCTTAATTAATCAACATCTTGCCAAATCTCTGTTCGTGTATCCAGTCTGGCTTATAATATTCAATTACTCGGAGTAGCAATTCACATTCAGCACAGTCTGGAGCCGTTGATAAAAAGTCCGATAGAACTCTGCCAACAGCATGGCGGAATAACATAGTTAACGAAAGCCAAGTTAGAAGATCACCAAATGTAGATAAAGTAGAAGCTACAAAAAGCCGATATAGCTTACCGCTCACTATCAAAAGAGTGGAGGTTTAGAGCGACGAATAAAATAGGAAACGAAGTCAGAGTGGGGGCTGAAGGCCTACTTATATATTCAGAGAAGCTGTTGAAACCTTGTATCCAAGGCGACTAAAGTATCAACTGTATCACCATGCACCCGGTGGAAGTTTGGTGATGGCACACCAACACCAAACTCCGATTTGAGACCCTTTGAACTCTACTAATAAATAGATCTAAATACTTTGTAAAGAATTCTCATTACACCAAAATCTACTCCTGAAGCAGATCTATAAATTAGAGTTCGCTAGATACTAATATCGCAACCTTCTGATTTTTGAGTAGCTGGGCAGTAATGAAGTAAATTGCGGCGTGCCACTACCAAACTCCGCCAAGTGCCATGGCTTTTAAGCCTCACAACTGGTACGTATATATGATCACGAGATATACGAATTCGCACACAGATGCATGCAAGTTTTGATTCTCATTGTATTGTCTCCTCACTATCTCTAATCTGCATACCATCAATCCTACACATTCTATCCTTCCTATCCACCTTGCTTTCAAACTCCCACTCCCTCCCCCTTCTCATTTACTCCCATCCCCCTCCACTCCAAGCATATGCATCGTCCAGCCCCTATATACCTCCTCTTTCTAGCCATATACTTCATCTTCCCCCCTCCACCCCTCTTCCCCACCCCATCTCCCCACCCCAACCCATCTACCAACCCCCCGCGCGCGCCCCTCCACCAAAATACAAAAAAAGCACTCGCTCCCCCCTGCGCATCAAGCCCAAGCCGCAAGCAGATATGAGGTATCAATCAATCAATGAATCAATAGACTTCGAAAAAAAAAAATGAAAAAAAAAAAATTAGACTATCCATTCGGTAACGTAAGTATGCATGCATGCAATACTTTCTCTCTTCACTGTTCTGCTCCTCTCACTTCCTCTCTCTATCTTTTATCATTCTTCTTTCCCATATTCCAAGGAATCTGCTAGTTCCCAATCACATCCGACTCTCTCTCAAGCTCCTTCTCCCCTCGTCTACCTATCTAGGCAAACCAGCACAACCAAAAATACCTCCGCACAAAGACCAAAGCCGCCCCTTATTCTTCCCTTCTTTCTTCCCTCCTCCACTCCCTCATATTCTTTCATTCTGTTCCCTTTCTGCATCCACCCACCCAATAAATACAAAAGAAACACAAACTCGCAGACAGATATGTAGTAATGCAGACACAAAAACAAGCAAACAACCAGCCAAAACTTCAAAAGGAAACATGCAGGTAACAAAAAAAGAGTAGTTCAAAGTCATAAAATTCGTCATCGATTCCGCCCATCCTTTCTTCTTATCTCTTTTCTCCTGTCTCTCCTCCTCTCCTCTCTTGTTCTCTTTTCTCTTGTCTTTCCTCCTCTCCTACATCCCCCACCCCCTCCCTTCCGCCCGCACGCACACACGTACAAATCCAACTCGAATCCAATCATCGCTTCCACCACAACGCCAGAAATGAACATCGCTCGCATCGCATCGCAATATCAAAACCTCCAGCCCCACAGCTTAAACGCACGACCGAACCAACGAGGAAAGTAATAAATGCATGCCGCAACGGAAGCTTAAAAACACTAGAATTTTGTAGCAGCAGTAGTAGTATGATATTTCAAAAAAAAAAAAACGAAAGGAAAAACACTTTCAATGATCGCTCAGACCCAGTCTTGCCTCGCAGCTTAACACACCCATACACACACATAAAAACGCCCTGAACGCCATAAATTTTGCTTGCTTGCTTGCTTGCTCTGCATGCCCCCCAATCAATTTACACAAAAGAAAAAGTAATAAAGACTTGCTTGGTGTTCTGAACCTCGAGATCTACATAACAGCACAGCAACCTTTCTTTCCCGACTCAGGCGTATCCGGAACACGTATCGATGACGGTTTAGGATCAGGTATATTAACGCCTTGTGGTTTCCCCGTATGGATCTTCGGCATCGTGCTATAGCTTCCGCCCGCAGCACCAGACATCGATCGTCCACCCGTACTTAAAGTCGGGGATCGGGGCGAAATGGGTGACACGGGGGACATCGGAGAA
This sequence comes from Rutstroemia sp. NJR-2017a BBW, assembly GCA_002946425.1. NCBI lineage: Eukaryota > Fungi > Ascomycota > Leotiomycetes > Helotiales > Rutstroemiaceae > Rutstroemia > Rutstroemia sp. NJR-2017a BBW. The sequence goes on from NJPT01000039.1 coordinate 302,162, forward strand.
ACAGGTGACACAGGCGATACCGAAGCAGGCGGATCGGAAAGTTTCGGGGATTTCTGAGCTGAGAGCGGCCATTCTGGAGCTTGTTCTTGCTGGGCTTCTGGTTCCGCTTCGGGTTTTGGCTCTTCGTTTTCTGAGGGCGCATCGGGAGGTGGTGGTAAAGAGTTCGGCCGTGGTCGGAATTCTTCTTGGTTGAGCGGTCTAAATGATGTATCGTAGACATTTCCAAATTTCCCTTCCTTCTCCCACTGTTCTTGCTGCATGCGCTTCGCATGAGTTGGGATAACTTGTTGATCAGGCGGTAATCGAGGATCCGGTTTGTACATGGTAGCCAACCACGGTGGATCCCCTTCTGGTCTTTTGTTGCTGCTAGTTACCATTAAATCCCCAGGTCGAGTTTTCGGACGTGGGTCCGATGTAGATGATTTCTGTTTGTGTCTTTGAGTCGACGTTTGCCTAGGTCTATCATTCGGGCCAGAAGGTAGTGCAGCGTTTGCACCGATAGAGCCTTTACGTTTATGTGTTTTCTTGGTGGGAGAAGCTTCGATGGGCGACTTTCGAGCGGGTGTTGATGCTCCAGTAGGTACAGGCACAGGCGCCGAAGATTGTGAATTTGTTGCCTCATCCAGCGCGAACGAACTCTTGACACTATGACTTCTCCCTCTGACTTTCGAAATCGACGCGGTTTCGTCATCATACCAGTTGCCACTAGCTTTACGAGCTATAGGCGTGTCGCGTTCGAGATAGTCCATAGGAATCGGCAGAGGGCTCGTCTTCGAAACTGGAATCCTTGAAATGGGCTTACCACCGAGATCTCGATAATGCCCATTGTCTTCCGCAGCTTCTTCAGGAAGGCGCAAGTCCCAAGCATTATGCGGATCATTCTCAACCTCCTCAGCCGAAAATGTCCCAACCCTTTGTCGCCGCTGTCCATTGGGTTGATCTCGACTGCGCGATCTCCGACTAGATCTGCTCGCCGTCCTTGGTCGCGGTAATACTATCCCGGCCGCCTGTAATTCCTCACTCTCAATCTTGGCCAGTTTATCCCTATGAATCCATCTCGAATTTTCGGGGTCCTCTTTCTCGTACCCTTCTCCATTGACTTCTTTCCCCTCCGCAGAATCCATGTTGTGGTGGCTGTACTTGTTGTTTCCATACATCTCCAGCAGACTGTCGGGAGCACTTGGTGTATCGCTGATACTACTATCGTGTCGATTTAAAGCGTTTACGCGAGCAGGTGCTAGATGATTAGATTCCGTACCACGAGCACCAAAAGTGTCCGTACTTGGTCGCATGCCGTAGCCATTCGTTTGTGAGAATTGTCGGGCGTGCTGGTATTCGGCGGTGGGAGAGGGCTAAGGAAGAACCCGGCATTAGCATCATTTCGCGATTAGCAAACGTAGAATTCTAGATCATTTACCACGGGATGAGCTGGTACTGAATAACTCCACGAATCCTGACCATGCGAACTGCTCGGAGGAGTCAACGACGTATGAGCCTGGGTGGTAGTGACCGCAGCCATCCTGTCCCGATGTCGTGAACCCAAGTCCAAAATGAAATGCTCCTCCACCTATCAAGGACTCCAACTTCTTAGATCTGTTTCGAATTGCCGTACGACAGGTCTTCCTTATCGCCACTGGATACTGTACGTGTAGATGAAAATTATATGAAGCTCGCCAGGATCTTGAAATTGGGTCGAGAAGCTCCTGATTCACCAATTGTGCCGAATCCTTATATGGCAAGATTCCGGAAGAGAAAGCTCAATCGCAGACGAAAGCTCCAGGGCTCTCTTCGAACAGTGGGATAGAAATAGGGGAGAAAGAGTTTCCTTTTAGTGAATGTCGTGAGTAAGGACGTGCGTCTGCAGTACGGCAATGTTGAATGTATTATGCGGACGTAGGGTGCGTGCTCTGTACAGTGAGTAAAAGTTCCCGGCCAAGATTCCGTCCGCACTGAGACTTTATGACCGGTGAGGGTCGTTGAATGGCTAGAACGCACGGAGAAGCCGAAGACGCAGGAGAAGAAGACGAAGCAGAAGGAGAAGGAGAAGAAGAAAAGAAGTATCGCGGGTTTGGGATAGAAACACGCAAAAGCACTAAAAAGTACCAAAAGTACCTTCGCATAAGGTTGTAATTGTATTAGACAGAACAAGTGATTAGGTAGCTACGACAGTTGGAGGTAGTACCTTGGACCGTGGACCTTGGCTCATGGAAACAGCGATAAATACCAGGTCCGAGGATGGGTTTGTGCTGTCAGTAATCTCGTCCGTTCTCGTTTTGTCTTTTTTCACCGCGAAAGGAGAATTAGCTCGACGTTGCTGCCGGTGCCGATGTCCATGCCCCAGAATCCCAGATGTTTGCGACGAATTGGTTGGACGGCGTAAGGTCGAAGGCAAAATGAACCCTGACGGTTTGATGAGGCTAGCTAGGGTAGTGTGGATTTTTACTTGTGCATTGGAGGACCAACATTTTGTGTAATTTCGAGAATCAATCAAACGGTCGAAGATCATTGACACTGGTACCAATTGAGGACCGTTTTGGTGGGATTAATCTATCATTTCTCCGGAGGGTGGAAAAGTTGAGGATATACTTATTAATTCATGGAGTCTAGATGGTAATGGGTGGTAGGTTTTCTGCCGTCCCAACAATTCACCTGACTCACCTATCCACACCGTAAGGCTACAACACAACTTTATAACTCTCTCCTCATTCACGACAGGTAAGGAAAGTCACTCAATCCCACACCTCCATTTCACCATGCACCAACATGCCCGAATCAATCCCATCCCGCATCCCACCCGAGTCCTCAACCTCCCCAACCCGCATCCTGCATCCACCACCACCACGCACCCGCAAAACCCGCTTCGTCTGCATCTCCGACACGCACAACGCCTCCGCACCCAGTTCCTTCCAGCTTCCCCGCGGCGACGTCCTACTACATGCCGGCGACCTCACAAACCAAGGCAGCATCTCGGAGCTGCGCAAAACCCTCAAATGGATCAAAGATGCCGACTTCGAAGCTAAGATTATCGTTGCCGGTACGTCATTTTCTCTTCGCCGGGGTTTCCTTTCTTGTATTTTATGCTATGCTATTAAAAGAAAACATACAGTAGCTAATTCATGCGCCTACTTCGCGTAAAAGGTAATCACGATGTAAGCCTCGATCCGGAATTGACTACCCAGCACCAGGACCAGGAATCCCTCTCCCTTCTAACCTCCTCCCCTTCTATTCTCTACCTCTCCCACTCCGCCGCCGAAATCAATCTCTCCTCCCCCACCGGCCCACACACCACCTTCCGCATCTTCGGCTCTCCTTTCTCCCCCACCTCATCCCCATCCAAATCCTCTCCCTATTCCGCATTCACCTACCCCTCCTCCTCCTCCTCCTCCACCCCCCTCTGGAACACCATCCCCCTCGACACCGACATCCTCATCACACACACACCCCCTCACACCCATCTCGACGCACGCTCCGACGCCCAGCCCATCGGCTGCGAAGACTTGCGTAAAGCCCTCTGGCGCGTACGTCCCCGTCTCGCCCTCTGCGGCCATGTGCACGAGGGGCGGGGATCGGAGGTTGTGCGGTGGAATTTAGATGTTGAAGGGAAGGAGGAGAGTGTCCGAGGGTGGGAGGATCCGGGGAGGGGGAATAAGAAGATGTCGATTGTGGATTTGAGTGCGAGGGCGGGGTTTGAGAATGATGGGGTTGGGGTGGGGGATTGGGAGGAGGGTGAATCAAGTGATGGTGTGCAGGTTGTGGTGGATGGAGGGGCGGACCTAGACTCTGATGCTAAACCCCGGCAGCGAGATAAATATCGTCTCCGGCGCAGCATTGCACATATAAACCCGCACCCAAGTATCCCCACCTCCTCAACCTCAACCTCACCCCCTCCCTCCTCCTCACCCTCAGACCCCCTCTCCAACCGCCTAGGCCGCAAGGAAACATGCATCGTCAACGCCGCAATCATGGGACGAAGCTGGCCGCATAACGGTGCCAGGGGAAGAGGCAAAACGTTCAACAAACCGATTGTTGTTGATATTGAGTTACCTGTTTGGGAAATAGGTAGATATTTTTTGTAAAAGGAAGAAGGGGATTGACTTGACTTAGCTTAAATGCGGGCGTAGCAGGTAAGTAAGTGGTTTAATGACAACGAAGTGATAATATGATATGATATGATGAAGATTACTGGTACCCCCTCGCATATAGTATTGTAGCAAGTTAGCGATGAGGCATAATATTGCGTTGTACTACAGCTTCACTCAACGTCCATTTCCTTACTCACTCACATAGCAAAATGTAAAAGGCTCAATGCAGCGCTGAAACAGTTGATTCTCATACCAGTCAAACTGCATCTACCACACAATCTAGCTAACCAGCCAAGAACCTTCATTCCATTCCATTCCAATTTTTCGCACAACCAAGCCATCACACACCTTTTCCATATCTCCCCAGACAGCTCAACCTCCCGGATCTCCTTCCCAAGCCCCCACCTCAACCCAACTCAATTATCCCAAAAAGCCCTCATATTCCCCCCAGCATTCGCGTGACCCAGCCCCGACCTCGCAGTGCCTATTCCACTCCCAATCGCACCAAACCCATTACTCGGCAACAAAGCATGGCGTGGAGCGGGACTCTTCGGATCCCCGATACTGCCTCTGCTGCTGCCAGAACCCGAGCTCTGTGCTGGATACGGATTCGAAAGCGTAGGGAGATGCGAGGCCGAGCCGGATCCGCCGGATCCAGAGCTACCTTTGCGTGGGGGGTGGGGCTGGTACATCATTGCTGATGCAGTGTTTGGATCGCTGTAGGATTGTTGAGGAAGGGGGCGGAACGCGGGTGCGAAGGAACTGGAGGATTGGTTGTAAGGGGCGGAAATGTATTGTTGTAGGGGTTGAGGGAGAGTTTGGTTCTGGGGTCCGTAGTAGGGGTTGGTGTTGTCGTCGTCAGAGCCTTGGGTGAAACCGGATTCGTTGCTAAGCATGCTGGAGCTTCTTCCGCGGCGTCGGGGCGTGCTACCCATGGCGCCGAGCATTGAAGAGTTGATGAAATTGGACTGCATGGCAGGGATGGGTGCGTAAGCTGGGAAACCGGACATGGAAGCTTCAGTAGTCCAGGGAGCAGACGATGCGATAGCCTCCTGCTGCATGGTTTCTCGAGCCCTCTCCATCAAATGACAGAGCTGGACGAGCTGCTCATTGAGGACCGCATTTAAATTTTGATAGTTATTCTCTTGTTCTATCAACGAAGTTTCTTTCCTTCTTCTGTCTTCTTCCTTGGCGGCACGCTCCCTCTCTCGACGTTGCTGCTCATCTAAACCCTTGGCATTTGCCTCAGCAATACGTTCTTGCTGTTCTGAAAGTTTAGTGCTTCGAGCTTGCATCCGCTCGCATTTTCCGACAATCGTTGTAAGCTCGGCGGTCAAGGAGGCAATAGATTGTTCTGCCGATGCCTTGAATTGGTTGAACTCGGATTTTGCCTTTTCGTGGAGTTCCTTCTGTTTGCGGTATGCTGCTTTGGCCGACATATAGGAAGAATCGTTAGAAATGGATGGAAGTTTGTCTACCGCTTCAATTTCGCTGGTCAGTGTCTCGATGGCATCTTCGGCTTGCTTCATGTGGAGCTTGACTTGTTGAACTTTTTGACGCAGGCGATCATCGTTTCCACCAGAAGAGGAGATAGAACTATTGAGTCTCTCAATATCTTTGCGAATGGCAGTGAGCTTCGTTCGCTGTTCCTTGCGTTCTCGTTTCTGACGGTTGCGTTCTTCAACTAACTTGGCCTCGGATGAAGCGATGGAGGCTTTGATGGTGGTACTTGGTGATCCTGGTCGTCCAGAAACCTGAGGGGGAAGAGGGGTAAGAGTAGCAGCAGTTGCTGTATCAGAGGGTGGTAGGGTTCGAACGCTGGTGGAGAAAATGACAGTGCTGTCAACGGTACTAACGAATTCACATTCGTAGTTGTTTAATGGTGCTAGTCCAAAAATTTCTCCGCTCCAGCAGATATTCTGGCCAGCCGGAAGATTTGGGTCAACGATGGCCTTGACTTTTGTTGGTTGCCAATGTGTCTGATTGACCTTGACATAGAATGGATACCTCTTGTCCACGCCCCCCGTTTCTGAATCTTTACTTCCCTCCTGGTCGTGCTCGGGAATGTTGTGATTAGGAAAATGGCTGGTGCTAAATGAAACTTCGTCAGACCCTACATGAGTTATCCATACTCGATCTGCTTCGGTGCTAAAAGGTGCATTTCCAAGGTTACTGGCATCAGTTGCATTGGTGCCGGCTGACTCTGCTGCTGCGTGTGATGTTTCATACTCTTTGACCATAACAATTTTCGTGCTTGCCAAGGCTGCCCATAATGGCTGTTGTATACGAACTTGTGCGCTTTGCTTTCTTCGCTTCCTGGATGTTATAGCTGTATGGTTGGCGTGTAAAGAACTTGTAGACTCTGTATCGTGTGCTTGCGAGCTTGTCGTGGATGAATCGTTGTTCCCGTCGGCAGAACCCTTCGCTGCTTCAGGATCACCAATATTTGATGATGAATGATCCCGCTTTTCTCTCCTCACATACCAGTCTCGGATATATCGAACCACCCCTTGCGTCAAAATATGAATAGCAAGAACACTCTTAATCCAGCCTTGTGGTCCTTTTCTTGTGCTGTGAGATGACATAGGTTCGAGAGGATCATCCGAGTCTGAAGTACCGAGGAGACCCCGAGGCGATGAAAGTACGGCTCGAAGCCCAGCAGACTTGATATTGCCATTTTGGTAGTAATGAGAGAGCGAGATATAACCAAAACACAGGAACACGTTCTTCATACCGGCTTCCTTGCCACTAATACCACCACCGAGAGTTAGTGCGATGACGGACTGTGCAAACTGCAACACGAAATCCTGCAGGGGGCTCCATAAGAATAACCATATCGATAGAAAGAAGACATCAACCACCATAATCGTAGCCAAGGACGGCGTACCCAATGTCCCCTCGAAGATATCTGTGAAACTCAGAGCCGAATTCGCAGTGATGGAAGGAGGAACAAAGGTCAGGGTAGCAAACAACAACTGGATGATCGACAAGAAGGTCGGCGGGATCTGCAGAAGGACAATAAGGATGGCGATGGTATCAGAGATTGGACAAGAGGTCAAGACGGTCCGCACATAATGCCAGGGGCCAGAATCACGGTGTACCGAGGGGTTCTTGGCAGAGTTGACATTGATATGGCGATGATGTTCCTGAGGGAAAACGACGGTAGGAACATTGTAGGCGTCCGAAGAAGAGTCAGAATGGCCACTGACGGAAGTCCTCCTCACCAAATCCCCTGCCATCTTGTGTTCGGATGTATTGTCAGCGTGTCCAGGTACTCTCGCGTGTCCGTTCGTTGGTGGTGGGGTCGCAGGAGACGGTGTCGAGGGGATGGCATCAGAGGCGTTCGCATGTCCATTAATATGCCCATTACTCTTTTGGCGTTGTACCCTTTTGCCAGGACCTACAAGACCATTGTCATGTCTTGTGTCGCGTACGTTCGCAGCGCCTTGGTGTCGCTTCGAGGTGGAGGGAGTACGAGGCATGCGACCTCTTGGTGGAATTGCTGACCCAGAGCGACGTTCCGAGCCAGCTTGTATGGGAGCTTCGGAAACGAAATCAAGTGGAGGAATCCACGGCGGAATAAAACGAAACGAAACAACTATCCTTTCCTCCAAAAGAGTTGACTCATAAGGCTTGTCGAGCGTCGAAGGATCTCACTCGTAAGGATGAATGGGGAGAGAGTGGTAATCATTCAAGATACTGAAAGAGCGATTACCTTGAATTGAAAGAATTGGGCGAATATGTGGATTTTGATATGTGTAAGTGTGTATGTGTGTGTAGAGATGTTTGAGGAAGGGTAGAATTCCTTGGTGTTTAGCGGTGCTCTGTGCTCAAAATGGGTGTGCTGGGTGTGGAGTGCTCAGGCATTTTTTATTTATTAGACGAGCAAATTCAATTGCTTCACTCTCTGACTCTGTCCTTCCCCTTGTCCTTCCCAGCTTTTTCTCGGCGTTCTTACCTGCACAAGCTGCACAAAGTGCACGGCGCCCCAAAATGATAAACAGTGTTACATTATTGTATCTTCAAGTGTGGCACCACGACACGCCGTAAACAGTTGGGCTAATGACTACGGTAATGGCAAGGGACGCCAATATCGAAGAAAGGCTCGTGAGTGGATTCATAGCCGCAGACCGTCTGCCACTACCGTTGCTGATTACCTTTAGTTATACCAGAAATAAGAGATACCGGCGCTCCTTATGCCCCAGATGGGTCCTTCTGGAAGAATTCGACCTATCAGCTACGACTACGACTATTGGGAAGATTTTTGAAATGAAGAAGTGAAGAAAATGATCCGAGTTTTCTCTTTTTTTCCCCTTCCTGCCGCCTGCGCTCCGCATCAAATCACCGTATTACCGTAAGGGACATCTTGGATACTGATGTTGTCGCTTCCACGATGTTGCTTGTTGTGTATCGCCGTGCCTTCATTACTTGAATCCTTTACCAGATCTTGAGGGGAAGACATGAGACAAAGCACTGATACTACTGATATTCACACAGCCATAAGCAGTGCATTGCAGGAAGTAAGCAAGAGCTAACCAAGAGCTGATTGCAATGCACAAACGCGCGCACACCATCAGCTCCTCCTGCTGCAAGAAATCATTGCGCCGTTTAAATTGTTCTTCATGCCCACCCGTCCGCACGTCCGCACGCACAGGACCACCCCCAAACCCTCAAACCTTCAAACACGACGTCGTACTGACAGTCTGACACCAACTGTTGTCTGTCCAGGCACACCCGTACTTCCGTAATATGAAGAGATTAGCCGTCCGTTCATCTGAATTCTCGGGTCGCATTCATCCCTATGCGACGACCAAGTATCAAAGACCACAGTGCCCGACATAGAACTCAAGATCCTACATAGTACTCATACTCGCGGCTGACCTCTTGAATGCAGATGGATCTTTACTTTTTTCGAGCTTAATGCAAATAGGGTTGCGGTGCCCGTTTTTATCCATGGATCATGCCCGAGGAGGAAATTGAAGGATTTTGGCACGGTAAGCAGAGTATTTGGTATGTATTTCGACCGAAGTGCAGCCAACAGCTGGCGATTCAATGGGCAAATGGCAAATGGCAAATGCGAAAATGCCAAAATATGACTAACAACGCATCAAATCCGCCCCCACCTCGGACACCGTACACCACCCTGGTCTTTTCAGTACCTTTTTTCATGCCTTTTCATGCCCTCCTTCCTGCCTCTTTGCTCCATCAGGTTGGCTCCGATCGGTCGATCATCTATCTCTTAACTCTCTACGAAGTATGAAGATAAGCAAGAGTCAGTCGTCTATTATTCGGTCCCTCATTGCTTGGAGGCTTGGACTCGTTCACGCGAGTAAACATCCGTACTATTCCCCTCCACAACTCGCATCGAATCACGTCGTCGCAATCGCATTAAGCATCACCCATCAAGTATCACGTACACGATGATTTTCTCCATAGAGGGTCGCTTGTTCCTTGAAGAGTCACACATGCTAAGCATGCATCTGTCGGCCCGCCTGTAAGTGGCCAGTCTATCGCTTCGGCACTTGGAGAACAAGCCTCTTCTATTTTCTGAATCCCGACGAGGGGTGGGTGGACATGAATGCCAATGGTTGATGGATAAACCCCCCCCGGACTACGTATGACGACTATCTTTATGCCATTGATATGGTGATCATTTTCCATCTGGCAGATTTGATATATTAAAGAAAGATAAGGACCAGATCGGAACTCGGCGTCTTGGCCGGGTATATTGACTCTTGAGATCACAAAAGAGCTTGGGTATAGTGGATGTCTGATATGGCAGAAGGTGAGACAAACGTTGCCAATATTCAACCCAGCAAAGGACCTATGCCGGCGCTCTGGAAAAGTTGGGACTATTTCACCTCCTCTGTTCTGCTGCGGTGATGACTTATCAGAAAGTGGGGCTAAAAAGAGAATTTCCAAGCTAATGTATGGAGATCCTCCTCGTCGGCAACTTTCTGTGCTACCCAAGTGCTACCATTCGCCGTTGACCATAGAAACCTTGTCCTTCATACCGAGATACTCTGCGGGACTCGATTCATCATGTGCTATCAAGGGTAGCTTTTCCAATCGCACGATGATTTCCCGCCTCAATCGAGGTCGAATTGAGAGCTTCAAGTGAGTCTCTTAATCACGACATGACGCACGGGGTCGTAACCGGTTGTTCAATGATATTAGCCCTAGGCGGTTTCATTTTACTGACGATTTTCATTGTTTCGATTGCGTGTTTTGTTGCTTATCTCCGTCCTTCCATTTGCGTTCTGTTTCCTACCCCGAAAAGCTACGCTGGGGATCATCGTACCCAGGACACGCATAAAAGGCAAGCTGTCGCGTTTCCAAAATGACTACGGAAGAATCCAATCAAATCAATCCAATCACCACTTTCAACACATACACAGTCAGACAGACAGAGCACAATCCCACATTGCATATCCGGGGAACCTCCAACTGTACATACCATGCACTATCTTCATTTCCCCAACCTCCCTCGCAAGTAGCTTCAGATGACCACATGCAAACTCTTGGCATCAATTTCGGTCCAAGCCGTCTTCCAAACATCGCACAAACCCCAATCCAGGCGTCATTCATGATATGATCGTCATGATATTGCTTCTTTCGGTACAGTGTTACAGCACCGCTATCCGATTTCGGCTACATTGACTTACGGCTACGGCACATCTGTCGCCGAAATGTCACATGAAACATGTACGCGGTACCGTTCGTACTGTGCGGTGCATGTGGAGGCGGAGAGGTACGGAAAGTTGGAGTATGTCCGTGTGCGTGCTGACATGACATGGCTAATTTATCTTGCATGCGGAGTGATTATCAATGCCCGATGCAGAGAGATGTCGGGGTTTGTGATTGAGTGCGTGGAGGCTTTTGGTTTGTGTTGCAAAATGATTGGCTTTGTGGATGTGATACTTTGATCCTGTGCTTGAAGGGATATGCTTCACTTACTTCTCCATGGTTGAGTTTATGAAGACTGCGTAATATGTTATGATATTTTCTTGACTAAGCCTAGCTACCTCCCCATATCCCGGGTCGAAGTACTTCTTCCTCATGTGCACATTGCACTACATATGATGATTATACATATGCACAGTCTGCGGGCTTCTTGAGATCCATCGACATAAAGTTTACCCCATTCTCTCAATCCAATTCTTCCCTATCCCGGCCATGCGGCTCACTTAGGCAACTCCAAGTTCTTTCTTCACACCTTGACTTCTTCAGTGAACGGGAAGAAGCACATCGAGAGCAAACCAGATCTCGAAGCCCTTGATCACCTACATCCAAACAGTCAGAAGCTTGTGTGGAGGATACTAATTGTTCTCCCGTCGCCCCTCTCGCCGCTGATCTTCTTCATGCATCGCAATCGTATTACAACCCATAGCTATCTCTGCTGAATCTTCAATCAGTATGTTTTCATCCAGTTTATCACCATACCCAGCATTTTGTATCTTACGTCTATTTCAGAACACGGCTGGGAGTTGTCGTTTGCGGAATTGCATTCGTTCTCTTCCATAACTGCCTATCACGTGCACTATTATTGTTATTACTTCAATGCGCAAAACTATTCAGCAGACGTGTGGATTGTGGTTTAAGTGTGTTTCTTCTTTGGTCTAACTATGTTTATGTTTATCTCTATTTCTATTTCTATTCCCAGCTTAGCCCTCCTCCCTTTCCTCTGCAATCGGCCTGTGCCTTTCTCTGTAGTAATACTCTACACATATTTACTTCATCAGCACTTCTTATACACTCCCTACTACCCACTCGTCTCCTTCTAGTACCTAATCACTAACTCAATAATCCACCATCATCTGCGCTCAACCCCCAACTCAGCTACTCCGCTCACTTACCCCCCTTGAAATCCATCTTCACAACCTCCATTCCCATTCCCACACCACTTCCAATTCCACCCCCTCCCCCACCCCTAACCATCAACAACGCCAACCGTCCCCTCTTCCTCTCTCTTCTCTCCTCCCTGCGTCCTTCCTCGTCCCTCTCTACCTCTCCCTCCATCTCTATACCTACACCCCCACTCCCACTACTCTCCTCCCCCCGACTCCTCGCCTGCCAATGTCTCATTTCTCCTTTCCTCACACCTTGTTCTTCTCCTTCTTCCAAACTTCTCATTTTAAACACCTGATCCGCAGCTTTCACTTCCGCTTCCTGCGCCATTATTTCTTCCAGTTTCGCAGTTCCCGCATCAGGGACTCCCAGTTGCGTTTCCGAGAAAGCAGATGATAACCCCACCAGGGCTGCATTTGCTGACTCATTGGTGGGGAGACCAACATGAAGACTAATATCCTGCTCTCCCGCCTGATTCAAAAAATACGACCGTTCAATTCCAACCGCTTCTTTCCCATCATCACCATCCTTCCCATCCTTCCTATTCCCATCACTGTTCCCCTCCCCAACCCCCCAAACCTTCAACTCCCCTCTCGAAATCCTCCTCCAAACCCTCTCCCTAAACCTCCTGACCCCCAATCCAATCCCTATCCCCAAATTCAAACCCATCCCCCCACCAACAACAATATCCGCATCACTCCCCTCACTAGCACTAAACGAGAACTGCGTACTACTTGTGCGGGGCTTGCTGCCGTCGAGCCAGGGATGCATGTGCGAGTGTGCGGTGTGGAAGATTTCGTCTTGGGGGTAGTTGGGGGTGGTGGAGTCGGGCTTGGAGTGGGTGGGTGAGTTGGAATGGGGTTTTGATTGGGATTGGGATTGGGATTGAGATTGAAAGGAATACGACGAAGAGGAGAATAATCTTGATGCTTTCCGCGGAATCGCAAGCCAAGTTGAAGGAGCGGAGCCGCCGCGGAGGGTTGCTGGGAGGAGCGGGGTGATGGGAGGTGGTGAAGATGAGGAGGAATATGAAGAGGAGGAAGTTGTTTCTGGTAGAAGCGGAGTTGTAGGTGCGGGGCGCGTGGGTTCGGGGAGATGGAGAATAGGTGGAGGTGTAAGTTGTAGCGAAGACGACGGCGAATGTGCGTGCACGCGCTCCACTGCTGAGAGATCGGATTCTTCCTCCGGAAATTCTGGTGCAGATGGAGAAGGCGTGTGTACCCGTCCAAACGGCGTAAGATCATCTAACTCATACCCCTCTCCGCCCCCCTCTCCATTTCTTTTCACAACAGCAGGACTCACTCCCTCTATCCCCGCACTCTCACTCTCACTCTCACTCTCACCCTCATCCTCACTCGTCTCCCCCTCCCTCCGTCTACGTCTCCCCCTCTCCTCCGCTAACCCATCCAGCCCCGAAACCCAAGTAGGCGACGCCTGCACCGTGGCCCCTCCGCTGCGGCTCCGCGCTTTGATGTACCGCCCCAAGCTGTCCGTGCAGCAGCATAGACTGAGGAGAATGCTGAAGCAGACGCAGGCGGCGACGATGTACATGAGGTTTAGGGGGGAGAGGGCGGGGTTGGAGGACGGGGTGGAGGTCGCGGTGCTGATGGAAGTGCTGACATGTGTGGTGGCGGTTTTCGTTAGAGTGTGCGTTGCGGTGTGGATGTCGGTATGGGTGTGGGTGTGGGTGATGAGAGGGGGGTGGGTGGTTGTGGGTGCGCTGGGGGGGAGGAATGTGGGTGAGGGGGTGAAGGTGACGAGGGGTTTTTGGGTGGGGTCTTGGATGATGCGGAGGACCGGCATCATGGGATGAGGTATAGTATCTTTTGTATGATGTAGATGATGCTCTGGTTTCGATCTTCTGTTGAGGTTGATGATACTTTGGTTTCGATCTTGTGTGGATACTGTTGTATGTATACGATGCTTGGTGCTAACGTGGATAAGTGTAGCTATGAGCGATGAAAAGATATCGTATTGTCAACCAATTCGTGGTAAAAGTGTGTATATCGATGGAATATAGTATCCAGACCGATTGTTGAATCTGCAGAGAGATTTGGAAAGGGTAGATACATTGTTATGCTCGTAGTGAAGGGAAAGAACGACTCGAAGGTCAGGCTGGGAGCCAAGGAAAGAACATCTCTGTCCGCCCACAACAAGAACCGATCCATCGAACCTCCTCCATCGGCGCTATCATCGCAGCCGTGAAAACCAACACCATTGAGATGGAGCAGAAATTTCAAAAATCATAACAACGAGAGCAAGATGAGAAGGAGGTTGAAAACAACTGCATCCCGCCCACACCTCACCTCAACAAAAGCAAAAGGACAGTAATCATTACGAGAGTTTCGTGTAACACTTGCTATCACCGTGCCTCATCGTCTCGAGGGATCTTCTGCTGGGATTTTTCTTAGTGACTGCAAGGTTTACTTCTTGTTGCACATCAGACGTTCTAGCCCCCACGCTGTGAAAGGGGGGTTTTGATGTCTGACTCGCTTACTGCTTTTTAAACCTTAGGGTCAGGCCGTGGAGCTGAGGTGATGGGACTCATGGACATAAGACATTTGTGAATGATAGGTTGATTCAGAGCTGAAAATGAGTACTTGGCCTGCGGCTGATAGAGGAAATGTTTCTCTTTGAGTGTCCTTAAGTTATACTTGGGGTGAAGGGCAAGCATGGAGTGTGGAAGTGATAGCCTCCACTGCGTTAAAGTATGTCGTAAACCCTAAAAGGAGCATGGAGATGCTTGAGTTTGATTGCACGAGGCTGAAAAGATGACCCGAGTCATTTGACGGCTTCACGTCTGCACGGTTTAAGCAGTCAAGAAATTACCTCATTCGGACGGTTCTATAGATTATGCCATTATGGTCTCAAGACCTCGCCGAATTTGTACTTTACTACGGTAACCCATAAACCAAGCGCGTCGCGTCTTCCAATCTCATCAACGCGTCCCCCTCATATCAAATGTCCGAACGAGAATAAGAACTCGACAGTTTATACCGCGACGACATAGTGAAAGGTGAAAAAATGATTCGACAAGATCCGACAAGATTTTCGAAAAGGCAGAAGCCGGATTATAGGAAGACCCAGTTCGAAGAAAAACCAGCCTATAAAGGCCTGAATTATCCTTACCGGTTGAACTTTTATGCCATTCCTCCCACCGCAGATATAACTCTCGAACAATTTGAACAATGGGCTATCGACCGTCTCAGAGGTATGAGAACCCAGGGCGTACAAAAATAATCGCATATTGACAAGAGAAACAGTTCTCGCCGAACTCGAAGCATGTTCATTCAGGAACAAAACCCCCGCCGAAACAGCTGAACATATGAAGCCGCTCCTCAACAAATACCTACCTCTCTCTCCCAATTCAGCCGGGTCTGCTATTGTACAAGCCGAAAGACAAAAGGATCATTATAGCCATTTCATCCTCCGGTTAGCATTTGCGTCGACTGAGGATCTGCGAAGACGGTTCTCGCGTGTTGAATCTATGCTATTCCGTTTGCGGTTCCAGGTGGATGATCTGAGGGAACGACAGGCTTTCGTAGATGAATTGGACTTAGATTGGGAGACGGTCACTCAAGATGAGAAAATGAAATATGCTGAACAACTGAGGGCATCGGCTGGTGGGGCGATCAAGTTGATTGAGAATGAAGGCTTTTTCAAGGTTGACTGGGAGAGAGTCCCAGAATTGATTGAAAGCAGGAGAGTATTCTTAAAGGGTGGAAAAGCATACGTGCATGTTCGGGAACAATTATCTATGGTTGTAGCAGAATTCACCAGCCGGTTAGATAAAGCTCTAGAGGTATGCAGATTTGTACTTGGTTGTGGATACCTGGCTAACTTTGGCAGCTCACATCTCGCGCACTTCCTCGTCTCGATGAAGATGATCGATTAACTCCAATTCTCAATCACCTTTCCCAGAACTTCACTACGCCAGATGCGAGCTACTCCAGTTCAGCCACCTCACTACCGGGTGCTGATATCTCCGCCCGCAACGTCGACGTCCTCTCCTCATCATTCCCACTCTGCATGCAAAACCTCCACCGCAATCTGCGTCGCGATGCACATCTCAAACATTATGGTCGTCTACAATACACGCTTTTCCTCAAGGGTATCGGGCTGAACCTGGAAGAAGCTCTTGTCTTTTGGAGAACATCATTCAACAAGATTACCGACGATGTTTTCAACAAGGAATACAGATATAACGTTCGCCATGCCTACGGCGATGTAGGAGGAGACTCAAACCGAAGAGGAAACGGCTACTCTCCATTTAGTTGTCAGAAAATCCTCACGGAACACCCGCCCGGACCGGGAGAATCGCACGGATGTCCTTACAGACATTTCAGCTTGGATAACCTGACATCGTTATTACAAACTATTGGCATCAAAGACCAAGAAGTACTAAGAGGCGTCAAGGAAGATAAGGAGAAGCAGAAGTTCCATCTGGCGTGTAATAGGTACGTACTCTCATATCATATCCTGCATTCTTCCAATCATACTGACTCCAAGAATCAGAGTATTCGACTACGTCCACAAGCAAGAAATCAGGAAAGTGAAAGACGACGGGACATGGGGAGCGGCGCAACTAGAGACAATTGTTCATCCAAACGAGTATTTCAAACGTAGTTACCTACTTAAAAACCTGGGCAAGAATCCGGTTGCGGAAGAAGACGTTAAGATGGAAGGGTAGAGTTTATTTTATGTATTTATGTAATAATGAGTTGGAAATATGCGTATAGCAAAGGCGCTTCCTGGGTCGGGATGCATGGGATGGCTTATGAATATGAGCATGGTGGATATCATAGGGTAGGCAATCGAATATAATTTTATGAGTTTGGTATTCACTCTTTGGTATGGGGGAGGGTGAAATTGCCGTAATCTTGGAATCGGCTAATGGCGTGACATTTGGACTACAGGAGGATGAGATGAAGTGTCGTATGTTCGAGATTACAGGAGCTGGGCTCGGTGTTCGGTCTTAGAGGGAAGGGGATTTGATGGGGATTTATTTGCTTCCTCTCTTCTCAATATGACTACCTTCTCGTTAGAAAATCGTCTTCACAACACACGCCTGTAGAATCAGCAGTTGCGTGTCTAAGCAGACCTTCCACGTCAAACCTCCTGCATCACCACTCACCACACAACCACCTACCTCCACGTCCTCACCTTTCAAAAACGAAAAATGATAATGCCCTCGCCCACGGGCCCGATCAAGTTCGTCCAAGCTATATTGATAGTTATAGGAGGGGTTTTGGGCTATGCTGCTTGGTGTTGGTCGTATATGGTGCTGAGAGCGATGTGGAGAATGGGGGAGGAGGGAGTTGGGACTGTTGGGGATGAAGGGAGAGGCAGGGGAGAAGTGCCGGTGCTGGTGCGGGGGAGATATATGGTTACGCCAAGAGGGAGAAGTGAGCGGGAGGGAGATGTTTAGGATATATGGTTGGTAGGGAGATGAGGGCATGGGGGATGCAAAGGGGAGGGTTAAGGTTGCGGGGGAGCGGAGGAAAGGCGAGAAGCGGGGGAGCAGGGGAATTGCAGGGGTGATGAGGGCAGGATGGCGAGTATGAAGTGGAGATGAGGTACAGGAGTGCGGGAGAAGTTGGATGATTTGATATGAAGGGGAAAACACAATTCAGCTGTGGGGGGCGTAATAAGGGTTGAAGGTGCTTCGCAAACATGGTATGGATGTTCGATTTAATAGTGCATATAGCTGATAATAATTACATACATAATATGAATCTCTACACTTGTAGATTCTCTCCTCAATTCATCCGTTATATATAGTGTACTACCAGAAGTCCTCGTGGAATTCTGTTCGTCGTCTACTTGTTAGGTCTAGATGATTATGTAAGCGAATTAGCAATGCACCCAGAGCCAAACTCCAACCTACTGTAAACATCTATATCAAAACTATTTGCACGCAAGCATACGACTTCTGCAGATTGCCGTAACGGTATCTTTCTAAAAATGACGAATTGTTTTCGGCACCCTAATCACGTCCAAAATTAACCCGCAGACACACGCTACAACTACATTCCTCACAGCACATCCGAAAACAGCTAAAGCCCAACTAGCCACTTCACACCCAACTAGATCCGCGAAAACGGACAATAAAGAAACACAGTGACGTTCTAAAATTAAAAACACGCCACATTGAAATATAAGATTATTCCATTCCCACTGCGGACTTGCTTATTTGAGCGTTAAGCAGTTTTCATTTGCAACGGTGATGGCAGATTGAAAACAATGAGTCTTCATCACGTCACGGCCGCATCGATTATCTGCGGATTGTTTCTGGGGATTATGTTGGCGCTGATCGCGTTTGTTGTTACTTTTCGCGTGGCGGTGGAGTATGTGGATGGGTTGGAGGGGCCGGGGATTGTGTGAGAGTGAGGAAGGAGGGAGGAATGAGAAGGAATTTGATGGAGCGTACAAGAGGATGGAATACAAACCAGCGCACGATTGGATTGCGCTTTGAAAGTTAAAAAGAAATGAGCTTTTCAGGGAGGGGCACCAGTACGGCATATATCTCGGTCGCGAATAACGTTGTCTTTCTACTTCAGTTACGACTACGGAAGACAGCGCAGTTCGTTTGGTGGATAGGAGATGGAGGTTAAGCGACGTCTTGACGGAGCGTCTGTGCGCGCTCCAACTACAAGCGTATCGACGTATAGATAGGTGAATGCTAGAGGACAAAATCTTACCTCAGCTTCACCAACTCAATACTGCAGAGCTGCATACGCGTCGAGATTAAATTGTGGATGGTACCACAGAAGTGTAGAAGTCATCACGGGGAATCGTCTGAAGGGGAACTGATACGTCGAATCAGACTCTCGAAGTAAGAGTCTCAGTATGCTCGGACGACTTCAATAACAGCCATCCATTCACTTCGGTAAGTTGTGAATCACCTTCATTCGTGTACACTACCGCTGACTTGAGGATTTAAAGTTCCAGAGAGCTACAATGCTTCTATCATAAAATCAACCCAGCAGTCAGACTTTTCAGTTTGCTAATTTTTCAAACGTATTAGAAGCTGGATTCTTCGCAGCGACACAAACTCGTCAATCTCGCTATTGACTCTACACCAGTATCAGATCAACAAACCCTCAATAAACATTCATCTATCTAAAAGAAGCTTAGTCGCGTCAATACACCGCGGAAAATTTCCACCCCGCAAGCTCAGCACAAACCAGAAAAGATGGCAGATATTCCAATCCCTCTGACTCCTCAGTCTAGTCACCCGAACAGCAATATAAACTTCAGCCTTAGAAGTCAAAAGATATTCTTTTTCTTCTCGGGCTCCATTCTCGGCCTACTAGTATTCAGCTTGACCTTGATCATATTCGACGCCTGGTTCCGACCTAGGTTTTTCCCTAGACTTCCGAGCTGGAGAAGCAGTTCGGACTTGGATTTGGAAGAGCGAAGAGTTGATATGAGGTATAGGTGGGATGAATGATATCTTGTTTAGGATAGTTGGTCGAAAAGCTAGGAGCTTTATGGCGGATGCGGACGGTGATGGGAACGGGTGTCATATGAAGGGATTTGTGATGAGTCTATGGGTATTGGAGCTAGTTGAGTAGCACAGTTAGATTGAAGAATGAAGGAAACTATCATTGCGTCTCCACGGCTGTTCGTTCGGTCTTCATTCATTTTGTCTCACTTCTGTGATATGGTCAAGATGATTATTTGGGTAAGAAAGTATCTGCAATATACGAGTGATATTTAAGTCTACGTCTTATAGAATCATCTATATCACGATTCTTGCACCCGCTAGGTGTTGGTTCCGAACTCTTACTGACATAGACTACTAGAGCCGTGATATGTTACATTGCACATGAGTCCCCGACCACTGGTGGTGTTGTGACTCTGCTTGGTGCAGGTTACCGTCGACCTACCAAGATCTTACTGCCATACTGGATAGTTAGAATCCTGGGAAGGCCCTCCCGCTAACTCATTCCATATGGAAGATAACCGGGACAGGTAGCAATCCAGAGCCTCCAAATATATTCTAAAGGGCTCTGATGACATAATTGTAGATCCAAAGTACCCATGCGTTGAGTAGGAAGAGGTACCCACCAGCTGGAAGAACCAGAATTCGTTCGTTACTCGAAATACCGGTCCCTCTCCGTAGCGCAGTTGGCAGTTGTGATATAGCACAAATTTATCGGCTCTCTCGGGGGCCGATATCCCCCATGAGAATGTAGATTTACGGCATAGCCGGTAGTATCCGTCTTGCGGAAAAGTCTTATATGCCGACCGTCGGGGTCGTAAATCAGTACCAAATCAATAATAGCTGGCTTCCAGTCTAGCCTGCCAAATGAATCATTCCTGAAAAATGAAGTAGATTGTTTGGAATTATTGGCAGAGGGTATTACAACAAGGACAGGTAACCTGGTCTCAAATGCACAGATGTTCGCGCTTTCGCGATCTGAATTATATAGATATGGCTGAAGAATACATGGAGACGATATTGCGGGGTTCGTGAGCCCAGCGGCACAGCAACCCCCGCAAGCCAAGCGGCACAATATCTTAGTCGTACTAAGACTGGGGAACTTCCTATAAAGCTAGGAAGCCTTTTGCTTCCCGCTTTCAAACCTATCACCTTCGCCTTCACTCAATTTCCATTGAAAAAAAAGGCAAAATTGAAGGAGCACCACATCATATATTCAACATGAACGACTCCGCAAGTGATAACAAGTTTCTCCCCAAGCAGGCTCTCATGCCAACACCGCAGCTTTATGATGAGCTCGTTGGGGACGGCATGGAAGAGCTTGCAAAAGCCAGCCTGGCCCTGGTTTCTCCTATTCCCGCTGGCGCTATTATCCGTAAGTAAAATGAGATTCAGCTTCCTGGCAGGCTATGGGATACTAAAATAAAAGATAAGATGCTAACTGGTGTAGACGATAATGGTTGCGGGACTGGAGCTGTGTCCGCCGCCCTCATGGACGCCATAGCCACCACATCGGTGCCAATCTCCATCAAAGGAACTGACATCAATGAAAAAGCGATCGAAGTCTATAAAAGCCGTATTGCCACCAACTCTTGGCCTGCCGAAGGGTTGCAGATGGATTCCAACAAGCTTGAGTTTGCAGATAATACCTTCACCCATTCCATCGGGAATGCCTTCCTTTTTGTGCTCCCCCATGATGGCATTGATGCTGTGAGAGAATCTTATCGAACACTCAAGCCTGGGGGAACTTTAATTGTCAATTCCTGGGCCTATATCCCGAACATGGAGCCCATTCAAGCAGTAGCTAAGGCTACTCGACCCCGAGGAACTCCATTGCCGAGAGACGGGTTCCAAAGATGGTCACCAGCAGAGTTTTTGCGCGATGTCGTAGAGAAGGGTGGGTTCGAGAAGGAAAAGATCACCATGGCGAAGAGAGATGTCATGGTTACAACGACCGAGCTCACACACTTTGCAACCATGCTCTGGAGTTTCATTGGAGGCACAACAGAAGTTGGCTGGCTTAAGTCAGACGAGGTGAACTGGGACAAGGCTATATATATGATCAAGGATGTTTTGAGAGGGACGGACGGCTTCAAGCCGTTGGATGGCGGAAGAGCACAGCTGAAATTCATTGCCAATGTTGCCATTGCTACAAAATAGGCTCAGTTGCTACCATACCCTTTCGCAGCCCACGCAAGCAAATCCGGAGTCTTTGTTTCACAAGGCTGGTAGGAGAACTGTCTAAGAGCGGGCTTTTTCTTCTTGGAGAATCGTTTTTAGACAATACCCAATAAATCACGATAAGATGGCCAGTTAAGACGCGGTTGCTCCTGGGAGGAGACACATTATGCCCTTCCGCATCGAACTCCAGCGGCGAGTCAAGTGCAGTTAGTTGAGATCGGCTTTCAGATTACGCACAAATCATCTTGGATGATGACCCCTTGAAGGTTACCTCAGATACAGCAAAAAGTATTATCTAAGTCGTCTAGTTGAGATTTGTCTAACATTAAGTTCACGGCTGGAACTGTGTTGTGTTAAGGTCGTGGCTGAATATTTGTGCTCAATATTCAGCCGAGCAACTACTTATCTTCCTGTCGCACATACTAGGGATGACTAAACCTCGCAAGCCTCAAATCTCGGACAATCACAACATCCTTTTCCATTATAGGTGACATACATACATATGATCAAGATACTGAGGCTTGTGACAGGATCTACATAGTAGGGTTCGTACTCTGTTATATCACACAAGTGCCTATGCAACATCATACAATATTACGTAGCATGTATCACTTCACATCAGAACCCGTGATCCCACAAATAAGCAGGAACTTTCCTATCAGTCTTGACTCTTGAGCTGTCGCCGAACACGTGAGTAAAAGGCTCAACGACGTTAAAGTTGGCATCAAGAGAGCCAAAGGGATGCGGCTTGACTTGCAGTATGGCATAGACTCCGAAGCTTCCGTATTTTTGAGAATCTTTACTACTTCGAAGCCTTCACCCATACTCGTGTAACTTGCTATTCTTCGTCTCCCTCGGCATGTTTAACCAAGATATAAAATACACTACAACTTATCTTTATGGAGGTCTATACATTCAGGCTTGACCATTTCCAGAAAAATTGTGTATCTAACTTGGCATTACCCCTGCATCTCAAACCATGTAACACTTCAATCATGTGTACAGCTGCTTTCATCAATATTGATCGGCGACCGTGCTTTTCGTTCTTCTAGTAGAACTATCGAGAGCGGAGACTTGATCAACTGTCTGGAAATTTGCGAAACCAACTCAGATATATATAGAGGGTTTTGCTTGCCCCTCGCTTCACGGTGCTCACACATGCTCGTGGTATCACACACCGTGATAAAGAATCCTCCAAAATATTTTCGCTTCTTTTTCTAGATTCGAAATGTTTGGACCGTTGGCTTTCGCCTTCCTTCTTGCGCTCCATGCTTTTGGCAAAGGAACTCAAGCTTCTGCTGTCATAGCAACCACTACGACGCCAACTTACAGCAGCTTCAGCTTCACTCAATCAACAATCAACCGATATGCGACCTCAGTACAACCGGATCTCTCTTTCCCCACTCCATTTGCTCCCGAATATGTCTCTCCCAACGCCCTTCTACCACCGGATGTGACATATACTACATACTCTCTAGCAACAACATCCGTTGCTCCAGACGGCCAGTTTGGACAGAGTGCTTACTCTTCGCTTTGGGCCAGTGTCAACTTAACCTTCTCGGACACTCCTCCGTTCACCACCACCCGCGAGGCATCTCCGATACCCACCTCTGAGCTAGTTTATCCCCCACCACTCCCAGTCGAGCCTGTTAAAAAAGCTCGTTTCCAGCTACCATGCGACTTTATCTGGGGATTAACAGGATCGGCCTGGCAAATTGAAGGTGGCCTCACATTGGAAGGCCGAGGTCCAAGCCTGCTGGATCCGATCGGACAAACTGGACCACTCAATGATTCGAATGTCGTGAACCTCAACTACTTTCTGTACAAAGAAGATATTGCTAGATTAGCTGCAATAGGTATTCCGTACTATCATTTCTCTGTTGCCTGGACACGAATCGTTCCTTTCGGAAAAGCGAATACCCCAATCAACACTCTTGGGCTAGATCACTACGATGATGTTATTAATACATGTCTCGAATATGGAATTGTTCCGATAGTAACCTTATCGCATTTCGATTTACCCATTGACGTCTCACCTGACGATGCCGACTTTCCAATTCACTTTCTGTACTATGCGAAGCAAGTCATGGCCAGATACTCGGACAGAATCCCGACCTGGATCACTTTCAACGAGCCTAACTTACTGGTCGGAGGCTTCTATAAAACCTGGAATTCTTTAACACGTATCTTGGAGGCGCATGCACTTACTTACGATTGGTACAAGAATGAGCTTAAAGGCACCGGGAGAATATCCGTAAAACTCGCAGACCAGTTTGCACTTCCTCTGAACTCGTCCGATCCCAGTCATCTTGCCGCTGCTCAGAGATACAATGATTTTAGTCTCGGAATCATGGCGAACGCACTATATCTCGGCGAACAATACGCAGCGGATGTTTTGAATACGCACAACCTCAATCTGACCGCCCTAACTGATGCCCAGCTTGCTGCTTTCCATGGAAGAGCTGACTTCTATGCCGCTGATGCGTATAACGCTATATACGTCTCTCCGGGTGATGAGGGCCTTGAAGCATGCTCTCAAAACTCCTCGAATCCGCTGTGGCCACAATGTGTCAAGACAACGTTCACCCAAGCGAATGGCTGGTTGATGGGCAGTGAATCCAATGCTTATTCGTACATAGCTCCACAATATGTGCGCGAGCAAGTCGGCTATTTATGGAATACTTATAAGCCATCTGGAATTCTGATTGCAGAGTACGGATTTCCTGTATTTCATGAATGGGAGAAATCTTTCGATGCCCAGCGATACGACTTGGAGAGAACCTTGTATTTCCAAAATTACTTGAATGAAGTACTCAAGGCCATTCATATAGACAAAGTCAATATTATTGGCGCCCTTGCCTGGGCGTACGCCGACAACAACGAGTTTGGCAGCCTCAACCAGATGTACGGACTGCAACTTGTCAATCGAACTAGTCCGGATCTCACCAGGACTTTCAAGCGGAGCATCTTTGATTATATTGATTTCTTTCACTCACACGTCAAGGCTGATTGAGCCACGCAGAAAAGTGGGATTTAATATAGTCATGGAGCTGAGGTCTACAGACATATTAGGGTTGCGTTATGTTAAGGTCGGGTTGGTGGAGAATCGTAAGAGTATCACTAGGTAGCAATAATATAGTCGCAGCCTGAAAGTATGGTACTGATTTAATATACATTAATTGCCATTGAAGAAGAGTTTAAAGTATGAAGTACTTCGTGCTTGCCCACAGTAGCTCCGTACTGCCATAAGCCCTTCCTCCTGACTCACCCCACAGCTTAGCTGTACGTTCCCAAAACACTTCACCTCATCTATACCACAACCTTTTCGCATCGTAACTCAACAATCAACTTCATCAAAATTGAAATGGCTCCAGTACTCCCCAAACTCCCACCTTTGGATCCATCTAAATTCCGATGGACTACTTCTTCCGAAAGTCCCAATACCCTTAATCGCCGGGCAAACGGCACCGAAGCTTGGGTCGGAATTCAGACCGAAAATAAAAGAGGCCAGTACGATTGCTATCTTCTTTTGTCGATTTTTGTTACCGCTCCCCCATCGACGGACTTTACGCTCGCAAAACTTAGGGAGAACCTTTGCAACACTCTTCTCTCAATTCGTTTCCGACACCCTGATATCGCATGTACAGCGACGTGGGATAGCTTCGTCGCTCCTTTGATCACTTACACTGCCCCTTCGTCGCATTCAGCCGCGATTACCTGGGCACAAGAAGTAATTGAGATCATTACGACTTCCAAGTCAGGCATTGATGTACACGCAGATCACGAGAAAAAGCGACGTGAAGAAAAAAAGCAAGAAAGTACCAAGTCTGTCTCGGTTTATCTTATTGCTGATGTTGAAAACGCCGATAGTGCGCTTGCGGAAAAGACGAAGATCGATATGTTGATGCATTTCAATCACATACATTGGGATGGAATCAGTGCGCGGGTGTTTGCTGGGGAATTACTCCGGGGCAGTCTCAACCTTAAGACTGAAGATTTGGAGTGGGGAAAGGAGATTAAGAATTTGGGACAGCTAATTTTGGATGCTATGAGGGAGGATGTTGATGTCAGTGCTCTCAGTGGAGACCAAGAACTTAATGAGGCCAGAGATGAGTTTTTGGGCAATCTGTTTAGATTTCAAGTACGATGAGTTTTATTCCACTTCTCTGTGCTGAAAAGGCAATTGGTCGAGACCTAAAGCTTCACGATTATGACACTGACACACTAATAGAAGTCTCACGGTCTCCCTCTTCGTACCTCGCCGGCAACTCTGGACTCTAACCCCAACACTGCTTTCTTTACTTTGACCATCGCCCAAAGTACCTCAATTATCTCGGCCATAAAATCCCGTCTCGGCCCCGGTTTCACAATCTCTCATCTTGGGCATGCTGCTACAGTTCTTGCCTTATTAGAAGCAAATCCTCTCTCACAGGTCACGAATCCCTCTGGAGCAGAGCTTGTAATGCCGCTTCCCGTCAATGGCCGGCGTTTCCTCCGACCCGAGTTTAGAGATTCTCAGTACGGTGCCTGTCAAGCTGGGGCAGCCGTGGACTTCGGAGATATAACTCAGCTGGCCTTGCAATGGGACGAGGCTTGTAAGTCGCCAGAGGGCGTCATAGAGATTTTAAAAACGCTATGCAGGACGGTTCGAAAAGATTACGATAAGTGGACTAGCAAGCCCTTCCAGTTGGCTCTCGGAGTATCGAAAGACAATTTCCTTTCCCAGATGCTAGGCGGGTGAGCTTCTTTCGTCCCCGAATCGAGTAAAGACTGCTGACCAATTTTCACCCAGACCTAAAGACCCATCGACTGAGTCCGAGGAGACTGAGGGTGCTCCGAAAACGTCCACACCGGTAAATCTTATTTGGATCACGTGTTCGTACGAACCGCAGCTTATTATTGTTACAGGTCTTCATATCGGACGGCTTGAATGATCGCTATATTCCACACTTCATTAGTGGAGACACAGACTCTGCTAATGAGTTACCACTAATCACCGTCACCGCTGTTTCGTTCTTTATAGATACTTACCTAACTGACCTGTATGTCAACTTTACCCGGATATTCATGTATAAGGGATTTTTCAATGCATTTACTTCTATTATCCTCGCATGATGATAATCACGAATACTGACATCAACTTCTTGCTAGATTGGTCCGGATGGAAAGCTTCAAAGGAGCCACATCGTTCACATTCTGTCACAACGAAAGATTCTTCTCCTCCACAGATGCAGAAGCATTTCTGCAATCCATTACCAGGTACATGCTGGCCTTCACAAGAGACGGTGAATAAAGTAACGGTAGTACAATCAGAGGATGTAACATGAACCCTGGTAAAATTCTGATGCGAGATGGAGCTTGTCTTTGATGCAAAGGGAAAAAAGCCAGAAAATCGTGCAATGTCATTATGTCAGTCTTGGTCACTATCAAATTACCCTGGCTAGTCTGGCAAGTAATTTTCAGTTCTAAATGAGATAAAATGTAGTAATCCATAAGTTTTTGTGGTTACCATCGAGATTTTTATGCAATATACGGGAGATAAGATGCTGTAACCTGTGAGTTTTCGTGGTTACTAGCTTATCGGGATTTATATGCAACATATCTAATCTAGGGCTTTATCGTTGTACATGAGATACAATATGGTAACCCATAAGTTTTCGTGGTTACTATCGGGATTTGTGTGCAAAGTATTCAACCTAGGGCTCATACATCTCCATCTAGGTCTGGCGATGCAATCTTTTGGTAACAATAACACTATATCAGGTAGGCGTGCACAATGCGTTGTCACACTAAGGGGGACATATGGATGAGACAAAGGGGTTACTGTTGTGATATCGTTGATTGCTGTCTTCATGAGGCAGAGCATATCCAGAAACAAAACCTGGTTACCAGTCGGAATAATACGCAATTTAGCATCCAATACGAGATCTTCGATAAGAAAGCTTCTACTTTGGGCACGGGGGGCGGTGGAACGCGCCACAGATTGAAAGGGTGAGGTCGGACCAAATCTGTCCTACCTAGACGTGGGGGTCTTCTGTGTAGCATCCTATCAAATAGATACATTTGCATGCAGAATTCATCACGGCATTTGAAATGCAGTGATGAGCAAAACATGCAGCGAAATATCTATCTGGAAGTCGATATCGAGAGAGTGACATGCAAAATTATCGTGACCGGGATTATGTGCAGAACTTGTGCAATAAAACAGTGTTGTGTCGATTGTTGTCAGCATTCGATAGTTTGTGGAGCCGAGTTGATGATGAGCAAATTCTTCTTTTCAATGCTGGCAGTTACGACGATCCTAGTGGATTGAAATGAACATCTTTGAACCTTGGCCCTTGGTCTGTTAACGTGCGGGTTACTACATACATCTCATGGATTGACAGGAGAACTCTTCCTATCGTGCAATTTTCATGCTCCAGGCTTAATACATGGCTCGATGCTTTGTTTAGTTGCACACGGCAATACATCTGCATGTCTTTCGTGTTTACTTTGGAAGAGCTCGGGACGTTGATGAGCCAGTCTACACGTCATTGAAGGCAACTCCAACAACTATCTATTTATGCGGGACAAACCTCATGGTACTAGTGGAGTAATTAAACTGTTTCGAAGCAAGGCCAATGTTGAAGCGAACATTATGGGGATTGAAACGGCGCTACATTATGTGTATGATTATAAGCAAAGTGTGTTTATATACCCCAAACATACGCAAACTAGAGTTGAATTTACCAAAGAACCATGAACCAACTACCTAGAAATCAATCTCTTCCTGGCGTCTTCTAACCGTAATTTTTGCCACTGGGTCTGCAATATAGTAAAGTCCATAAGTCAAAGGCTTTGGCGGAGGGCCCTGAGCAGGCTTCAAATCATACTTCAAGAGTATATGGCATAGTGCAATCTTGAGCTCATTTGCAGCAAAAAATCTTCCTGGACAGGCCTGTTTCCCATATCCAAACCCTAGGATGCTCTTGCCCGTAGAAACGAATTGAGCAGTGTTTTCCTTGTCGCCCTCCTCACGCATTTTGAGAAACCGGTACCCGTCAAATTCTTGCGCATTGGAGAAAACTGATGGGTCCCATGAGTCATGAACTGAAACCATTATCTTTGTGCCTTGAGGCATGGGAGTTCCGTCAGGGAATTCAGTTTCTTTCATCGCATATCGTCGCATCAATCCTTTTTATTGCCCTAGTCAGCATTTTATGGCGTGAGAAAGTGACTGGAAACATACCGACTGCTGCGGGTTTCATTCTTTGACTTTCCTTCAAAACACTGTCCATGAGTTTCAGCTTGTACAAGGTCGACTTATTCCATCCATTCTTTCCAAGTACGGAAATTATTTCTCCCCGCATTTCTTTTACCAACTCTTCACGTTGACTGAGATCAAAGATAACTTGACAGAGGGCATCGGAGCCAGTCATATTTGCAGAAAATGCTAGCATGACCTGTATTACAGCAGGATCGTACGGCTGGCCTTTTGCCGAGACCTCCATCCATTCCAAAGCGTCGAGATATTCTACCGGAGGTTTGCCCTGCGCTACTGTCGCGGCCTTTTCTCTGCGTCGTCTTTCTAAGACTGGAGCAATGATTTTCCGTGCGTCGGCAAGCTCTGAACGAATTTTCTGGCAACAAGGCAAAAACCAATGGACATATGAGCGAAGTGCCTTCGGCCACAGTCGAAGTTCTTGTCCGGCTTCTATGGTGTGGGCCGTGTAGTCGACAGTGAAGCGATGCCAGCCAGGATTGCGGCATATTTCTTCCCCGAGAAACACTCTGGAAGATAATTGAGAAACGATATCCGTAACGCATGACTGCAAAGAAATTTCATGCCATTCTAGAAATAGAATGTTAGTTAAGAGACCAATAAGTCAACGGAATACGTCAAATCTTTCCCTACCTGGGCTGTCCGTGAAATACTGCTTGAGTGAGAAATCTACCTCGGCGGAAAGCGGCTCGCTCAACCTCTCTAACAAATAAGTAAGTTCGGGTATTGTTATGTGAGGAGAATCATCAGATACCAAGCGCCGCGGTCATATGAGAGCTTATCCCACGATGAAAAATTCTATCAGCCAATGTTCCCTGCTTAAATGGGTCGAATCCAGGGATATGCCCATGATAATCCTACTGAATCATCAGTAATACATCGCATGATTATTCATTAAATTACCTCTTCACTTATACGACTAAAGTTCAGATTCTCATTATCTCTGATAGCATCTGCCCATTCAGGGGAGAGGACTATTTGAATCCCATCATCTGTTAAGAGGCGAAAGGCTTTGTTGGCCTATATCAAATGTATTTAGCAGTCGGCTCGGTATCATTTCAGGATTTTCGTTCGACAACATTACTTACTTTGGTGAAGCCTTCTTCAATGAGTTCTTTGGCATGTGTGACAAAGTGAAGTTTTCTCTTTGTGTAGAAAAACTCCCCAGGCTGTTTATCGTTGATCAAAGGATACCTGGACAAAACATCCTTGGAAAGATACTTCGCAGCTATCAATGCTACGAAAATGGCTATGATAGTCACTTGAAGTGCTTCAGAAATATATGAAAGCTCTAGGAATGACTGAAGCATGACTGCGGGCATTACTAAGAGTCTAGGATAGAGGTACTTGTTGAGAATGGGGTGAAAATGTGACAAGACAACCTTTTATGAATCTCTGGCAGCCCAGGAACATCTATATCCGGTTGGTCGGATATTTGGGTACCAGTAAGTAAGATATAGAGCTTTCTAGCACTTGAGGGTCGTAGGCTTAACTGCGTACATATTCAAAATGGCGGTGGAGGTGGAGGTGGGGTCTTCGTCTAAGAATTGCATTACGCGCCAACACAATTAATGCTGTGCGTCGCTTGTCATGGCTGTTGTGGGATGCGTCGGAAGTTTGAGACGATTTGATAAGTGAGTTACGTTACAGATCCTCTGGCAGCATGTTTGTGGCATTTTTCCGAAATTAGTTCTCATGCTGAGCTTACTATCAAGCATTTTTCTCCTACTCACACAGCTCGACTTCACACAGCTTGAATTCACACGGCTTGACTGCACTGACACAAGAATTGAACGTCCTACTGCGAGACAAATGATTTCCGAGCTCAAACATTCTTCTTTCTAAGGTTTCTACAAAATACCAAAACTTCGAGTCCAATCCCTCTCTTGCTCAATACCTCTAGACACCTTTCTTTTTCGGTACTCCCCATCCCCATCCCTCACCCAGAAAAATTTACTCGCCATTCATTCAAGATGGCTGAACTCCTTACCCACAATGAAATGCTCACCTTCGGTGGTGTTATAATGCTACTTGTGTTTGTATCTATTGTTAAATCTATCTATAATGTTACCCTTCACCC
Organism: Rutstroemia sp. NJR-2017a BBW; assembly: GCA_002946425.1. NCBI lineage: Eukaryota > Fungi > Ascomycota > Leotiomycetes > Helotiales > Rutstroemiaceae > Rutstroemia > Rutstroemia sp. NJR-2017a BBW. The sequence continues at coordinate 333,061 of NJPT01000039.1, forward strand.
CTTGAGCCATATTCCAGGTCCCAAGTTGGCTGCAATAAGCTCACTGTACGAATTCTACTGGGACGTAATACGTGATGGAAAATACATCTTCGAGATTGAAAAGATGCATGCAAAATACGGTAAGATAACAGGTTCGGTCCGGCCACCGATAACATCAGAACTAACAAATTCCATGAAGGTCCAATTGTCCGCATTAATCCGAACGAATTGCACATTCATGACCCAGAATACTACGCAACCATCTATTGCGGCGGTACTCGAAAAGTGGAAAAAGATCCTTCGACCGTCACAGCGTTTTCTGTTCCAACTTCAGTCGCCGCCACTGTTGATCATCACCTTCACCGGGCTCGCCGGGGTTACCTAAACCCCTATTTCTCAAAGCGAGCCATCGTTTCTCTAGAGGGATTGATTCACGAGAGAACAACTAGATTATTCGGTCGTTTTCAAGAGGCCATTGCTACTGGAGAAACGGTATCTCTAGACAAAGCATTTTCCGCAATGACAGCAGATATCATCACTACCCGCCTGTACGGATACAATTGCGATTATGTAGACGTCAAAGATTTTGTGTTTCCTGTCAGAGGCGCATTTCTAGGGGTCTCCCTCATCTTTCATCTTGCCCGCTTCTTTCCTCATCCCGTCAGAATGCTCAAAAAACTGCCAAATGCTATCATAAGATTGATCCTACCAAGCGTCGCAGACTTCCTAGTGTTCCAAGACGCGATGAAGAAGAGCATGACGGAATCGCTTTCTTCGAAATCTTTCTCCGAACAGGAAAAGAAAAGTGTTATCATCCAGGCTCTAAGTGATGATCGCATTCCACCCAATGAAAGAACACTCCCGCGTCTTCTAGATGAAGGCACTGTTATCATTTTCGCCGGCACTGAGACGTCATCCAGAGCTCTTGCTGTTGGAATGTTCTATATGTACGATAATAAATCTCTCGTCACGAAATTGCGTGAAGAGTTGAAGCCACTGTCGAAAATCCCGGATGAGGAGCTTACTCTTGTAGATCTCGAGGCACTTCCATATTTGGTAGGATCCATCGGCACTGAATCTCTCATTTAAGCAATTCTAGCTGATATCTATCACAGACTGGCGTTGTTAACGAAAGTCTCCGTCTTTCCTTCGGTCCAGTCAGCAGACTCCCGCGTATAGCCACGGAAGCAGCTTTGGAATATAAAGATGTTCTAATTCCACCTGGGGTAGGTACCCCATGCTAATTGCAACAAAAAATACCACCGTTATTAATGCTTAGATAGTACCCTGTCAGTCAGTCAACATATCTGATGCACACAGACCCATCAATATACCCCGATCCACGAACCTTCAATCCTGATCGCTGGGTTAAAGCGGCCGAAGAAGGCGTCCAGCTTACTAGATATATGGTGAGCTTCACGAAGGGCAGTAGGCAATGCCTTGGTATTGGGTATGTTTTTTGAAAGACTCTCCTAGTTCTAAGAAACACAAAATCACCTATACGAGACAAAACATATTGATCTAGCTGACAAGCGTACTATAGCATGGCTTATGCAGAACTTTACCTCGTTATCGCGAGATGTATTCGTAAATTTGACATGGACCTTATCGACACAACAGTAGACGATGTTGGCGTTGCCAACGTTCGTATTGTGGGATATCCAAAGAAAATCAAAGGAAAAGGGAATACCCAAGGAGAAGTGACAGTCAAAATTACTGGCATGACTGCTTCCGAAGTTTGACTATACAACTGCCAATGGGGTGCTGGAAGACTGATTCTTTTATCCATCATGTTGCAACGCTTGTTTCTGTTCGTTGTGGCTATTCTGTAATTTCAAGTTGTGGTTTCAGTACATTTTCTTGTTTGTACGGCTTCTCCTCACTCAGACCATAGAATAGCCATCAATTACTCTTGAATCGAGAATTAGATACTTTCGGGATGGTTTTACCTCAGATCTATTAATTTAGAAGTTCCACAAAAACGAACATGCCGTATTCAAGTTGTTGACAGCTTCATTTTCACCTTTTGCTTGCCCTATTCGGATGTAAAATAGATTTGCTATGCTTGCACCCAGAGTATCCTGCATAATCTTTATTTATTAGTGCGACGAGTCATATATGGATCGAGGCGAACTGCAGTTGAGACGTAATATCACCGGAGGGAACACTGTCACGGCAGCCGTTAGATATTCCAGTGACAGCCATTAGATCTAGATCCATACTACCTAGGGGTAGAAAAATGCCGCCAAACCATTGGACATAAGTCTAGATCGAGTTCATATTGCAGCTTCAGCTGTCACCAATTCATTATTACTGGTGTCCTTCAATTTCATGATTGGTTGGACTTCCTGGAATTCTCAGTTATCAAAGTCCTACTGCATACCGACTGCAGACGCGTAGCAACATAAGTCAACAATGCTATTCACCATCAGAGTTGATTCTGACGGGTAATCTTGAAGCTTGATATCGCTCGAAGAGCCACCACTCCTATCATTGCTAGGTTTTTCCGATTACATACCGATTTCGAACATACATATGTTACATATATCCACCATGAAACGGTTAGACTTGGCGAGCGTTTATGCATGGGCTACAAGTGCATATAGAGTGGACCGCAGGCTCCGCAGCGTAGTGGCGGTGAGGTCAGCAAGCACAAACATCAGTGACTCCGCGTCAACGTATTCTGGACTCGCTGACGTTCTTCTCAGTAGTTGGCTCAGTCAACGCAGTCTGATCTGCATGACCGAATGTTAATTCACAGCGTATTTTGCATTGATAACTTGACATGTCCCGTGTTGGCAGGTTGAACTATGCTCTGCAATTAATAGTTGATTCTGCAGTGACAAATTGTAGCCTAACTTTCTGCACTGATAACGGAAACTGTGAACCAGAAACCCTTTTCTGCTTGACAGACGTCCTCAAGTTGGGCATCAACTCAGAAATGACAGCATACTCTGCAGTGATAAGTCTTCTGGTTGATTTCGTGCCCAATCTCTATATCTTGTTGAATGTGGATATCAGTCGACTTTAAATGTTCCGTTGCTTTCCATAACCTTCTCCATTCCATGCAGCAGAAGCATTCCATCTTCCCTTAACATAAACACCATAATTTCAACATGGGAAAGTCATTCCCTACCAACTACTACGTCGAGACTATCGCGCGGTTTCTCGACACCATCAAATACGAGGATACCAACTACACCCACAAAGAGCGCATCGACCGCCTCCACTATGCCTACTCCAAAACCGCCGAGCACTTTGCTCAGCCGCAGCAACAAGCGTTCCTAACCGCGAGTCCCCAGCGACTCCAAGCTTCTCTCCAAACCATCGTTGCAATGGTGGTCTATTCCTGGACGAAAATCACCCCCGAACTGTGTGCTGAGCTCAGCATTCATTATACGTACACTCTTATCCTGGACGACACCATCAACGATCCAAACTCGGAGATGCAGACATTCTATGATGATTTACTTAGTGGAAAACAGCAAAAAAACGGCTGGTGGAAGCTGGTGAATGAGCATTTCCCTAAGCTCCTCAAACATTATGGCCCGTTCTGCGGGTTGAACCTAGTGCGCAGCACTATTGACTGTAAGTAGCATCAAACACACCCCCATCCGTTAACTCCAAGTTAACCTCCATCTTTTTCTCCTCGTCCCCCAGTCTTTGAAGGCTGTTGGATCGAACAGTATAACTTCCGAGGCTTTCTCGGCTCCCACGACTACCCCCTTTTCCTGCGTCGCTTGAACGGGTTAGGCCATTGCGTGGGGGCATCACTTTTCCCCTCCTCCCAATTCAACGAGCAGGATCTGTTTGTCGAGATCACATCTGTCGTCGCACAGATGGAGAATTGGATGGTGTTCGTGAATGATCTCATGTCTTTTTACAAGGAATTTGACGATCCGCGCGATCAAACGAGTTTGGTGAATAACTACTGCCAATGCGAAGGCATTAGCATCAATGAGGCGCTAGATAAGCTCGTCTACGACGTGATACACTCTTCTGAGCAGATATCTGCGGTGTTTGAAGAAAAGGATGGTCAGATTAGAGATACGCTGGTGTCTTTTACTCAGGGGTACACCACTTGGCATCTTGTTGATCCGAGATATCGGCTAAAGGAGGTTTACAAGGAGGTGGGCAACAGCCCAGCCGAAGAAAAGTTCAGCAAGTATTGTGACATGGCTAAGAAAGTTGGGGCGGTGGATCCAGCCGAGTGGGCTTACCCATCTGTTGCTGCGCTTGTGGAGCGGAAGGCTAATCAGCCGGGGAAAGTGACTGTGTTGCAGAAAATGAGGTCCTGGAAGCCGGCATTTGTATTGCCTGCCTTACCTGTGATATTCCTGGTACTCTTTAGTTTTAGTTTTCTCGTTTAATTCTGGCTGTGGTGCAATGTTTGGGGTTTCGGTTTCTTTCTCAGAGTACACCACGCTATCAAGGTGCCATCTTCTTTCATAAGTAAAATTGTTCTGCGACAGCCAACTAGTATTCAATTTGAAGAGTTGAGATATCGAAGACCATTTCATGTGGTATATGGAACTCACTCGTAGTAACTACCAAGCGTAATGGTTGAGTATTGGGAGGGCCCATATGTGAGCCCAAACGTAACGCCACTTCTGAGAGAGTGACCATTGTAGTCTATATAGGTGATTTCTGCCTCACAACATGATACATCGAGTGATGGGACTGAGGTTACTACTAACTATATTATTGCCTCCAAAGGACAAAAAAATTAGAATATCGACTGCAAAAGAACGAAGCACAAATTTCTTTTTTTTTTTTGAGAGCCGACACGGCTGCAATCCCGAATGTAACACCCTTACAAGTCAGTCTGAGAGCCACCAATCTGCTTTCACACCTTCCGCCTTATTCGCAGCCTAATCTTCACGCACAGTCTTACTTTTAAGATCTTACACTTTTTCAGGGCTCAAACTTCCCCTCCCATATAGCAAGAACAAAAACACAACAGCGTCCACCACCAAAGGCGTCACAACACCCTTTGCATACGCCCTTCTCTTCTTCGCGGGCCTCCTTACCCCATCTCCATCCACACTCAACAAATCCTTTCTCTCCGGCACCGTTGGCGGAAATAGCATATACAAAACTGGGATCGAGACCTTGCCGATACTATCCACGAGTTTGGTCACTACGCCTGGAAACACGAAGATCGGATTGTGGTTCTGCGCACTTGCGAGATGGGACGTAAGGAGTAGAATTAGAGGGGTAAGGGAATAGATACAGTAGAAGAAGCATAAAATGATATGAATGTTAAGAAGGCGGTAGATGAGCGGTGAGCGCCGGATACGGGAGCGCTCGTTAGTAGCCGCGGAGAAGGAGCCTGCGGAGTCGAACTTGAGGGCACGAAGAGGTGCGGGGAGCAGTGAGATAAAACAGCGCCAGGCATAGGCTGGGGTGTGTTAAAGAATGATACCTAGAGTTGGGGGAAGAACTTACGGGGCGCAAACCAAAGCTCGTTGCTCTGGAAGGAATAGACTTTCCGTACTCCGATGTGATGGTATTGAAGGTAGTTGTTTAATTTTTGGGCGGTCCAATATAGGGTAAAGAACGAGTAGAGCCAGCGGAGATCGGATTGTGATGATATAGCGGCGAAGGGATCTGTGGCTGTTGGATAGAGGGCTAGGGGTAGGGCAATCAGAGCGAATACGTTTGTTATTGATGAGTATTCGCGGAGAACGTGGAGGATGGCTATAGTACGTTGTACCCAGGTCATTCCTGCCGTGCTGCTGAATCCAGGGAAGTAGAAGTTTGACTGCCTGTGGACCTCTAAAGCGGTGTCGGCCTATATCCACCAAGTTTTTAGTCTAGGAGAATAACAAGTTAAAGCTGTGGAGGCATAACATACCCAACGCCATTTCTGTCTGATGTATGCCTGAAAACTGTCCGGAGCAAGACCGAGTTGCAGGTATTCCCTGACAAATGTAACTTTCCATCCATGGCTGCGCAACACACCGGAACAAGATGCATCCTCACCAACGTCCACTTGTGGCCATCCTCCAATATTCTCGAGGGCCTTTCTTCGCACTATATAGCCCGATCCTGAGCACATTGCAGAACCCACACGATCACTGAGCGGCTCGTAGATTGTAAATATGAGGTCTAATTGAACGTTTTGGCCTAGAGGGTCGCTTTCGGGTAGATTGTAATAGTGCTGTAGCAAAGTTAGCAAGTACTTCTTTCTTTGATGAACTAAAGATTTTAACTCGATTACCTGGGGAGGGTTTCCAAGACCAACTTCATCGTCCAAAATCAAGTGCGGCACGATCCTTCTCAGCCAGTCGCGTTCAGGAATCATATCAGCATCGAGTGCAGCAATAAATTCCGACCCTCCCAAAGCCTTTGATTGCTCGATACCGAATTGGAGGTTTCCGGCCTTGAAGTATGATCTAGTGCCTACCGGCACGTCTCTGGAAAGATGAAATATACGAGGTCCATTGTTGGCTTTTCTGTCACTGTTGATCTGTGCTACAGCCTGCCGAAGACGAAAATCGTGGCTATCATCTAGAAGGAAGACCCTGAAGTTTTCTGCTGGGTAATCTTGTCCAATGGATGCGTTCAAAGTATCTAGAACAACGTCTGGAGACTCTCCACAACATGTAATGAATATATCTATAGCAGGTGTATGGTTTCCAATCAAAAGATAATGAGGACGGATTTGGTTGACCGCGGCAGAGAACAAGGTAGATATTTGATGAATTGCTAAAGCCAATTCCTGAAAATATAGAAGAAACTCGGAAATCAAAACTGCCCATATTCGCCAGTTTGAGTTGAGGGAACCGCTTAAGATCGTTCGAGTGAGATATATCTGTGTGAGTATATATGAGAGCCATGTAATCCAAGTTATGAGGCTGGCGGCACCAAATAAGGAGGGGTAACATTCGAGCAGGAGTGGTTGTGGACGCGACTTCTGGATTTTGAAGTCGTTGTGGATGATGATGGATGGCTCGAGCTGCGACATTTCGAAGAGAAAAAAATTGCTAGCAGCGGAAGACGATGCTTTTTTGGAATAGAAGTTGAGAGACGAAGGTATTCGAAGATGTGATGTTCAAATTATCAGACCATCTGCCATAACCTCACTTAAGGAAGAGAAAGTGAATTAGATATCCACGGGAATCGTTGATTAACTAGGTAAGTTGATTCTTGAGCTCCACGTGACATACAATATGTTGTGTTACTGTGATTGCTGGCCGAGTAACATGAAATTATCAAGTTGTGAAGTTGTGTTGTACCACTCGTCCAGTATGTACATTAGGCATCGTATTCGTGGCCGAGAATACAAGCCGAAATCGGAAAGGTACAAAAGCAGAAACGAAAACACAGGCGATTATATTCTACCTTTGACGGCTGAGATGAGTTGTATATCACATCCGGTAACCGAGCCGGGTATGAATACAAGCGTCTTGCACCGTTGCTTGCGTAGGGGAACGGCTGACAGAATTTCTGAGGCCAGAAGAATACATGGAGCATACTTCACAACCCGAGAAGGGTCTCTTACGAAACGAAAACTCGATTTCAGTGCATCCTCTTCAATACAAACTTCTCATTTCCTCCTCCAGCTTCAGCTCAGCCTCATTCATTATAACCCGGGAAGCGATCGCGCCATGCCGCCTACCCAAGCCAACGAGGCAAAGCCGATAACATCACCACAAAGTGCCGGAGAACGCGGGCCAGGGCTGTATCAATGCATCATAGACTACGGTCGTGAGCCATATTTGGTCACATAGTCTTGTTCGCCCGAGTATCCTAACCTTGCAACGTTTCCTGTTCTTGACACGAACGTTGACGCTTCCTCGATATTACAGAGTCCTGCAATGGCTACAATTTGGAGAGACTCAGATATACTTGATTACGGTTCTCACGCGTCTATCCGAGTCACCAAGCACGAACGGTTTCCTATCCTGAAGCTTGCCCATCTAGACGATCTTTCTATCAAGCTCATTCAACATGAATTCAGCATACTTGCCAAGTTAGCGGACCTCGGATTGCCGGTTGTAGAATTTGACCAGCAGCCTATCTTGGATGATGGGGTCGTTTGCGGGTACCGAATGCAAATGCTCTCCAAGCTCACATTGCCTGAGTTACGTTCGCGAAGGAACGACATCAAGCAAACGATGGATCAGTCCCACGCTGCAGGTTTTAGTCATGGAGACATCAGTCCTAGTAATATCTTGATGGACCATCGTGGCCGTATCATCTTTATCGATCTCAGCTTTGCAGGGCAATTGGGAACAGCAGTCCCGTCATATTTTCCACGCTGGGTCTATACCAACTGCGAATATAGTGTTGATCCTGATCTAAAGGCGTTTGGTAGATACATAGACCAAAAATAACTTAGACCTTCTCTAACCCGGCTCCTCCTCTGCTTCACATGGCTTGTCACGGAGGCTACGGACTTACCCACGGGGTGGGTTATAATGACTGAGGTGTACCCAGTGGGTGACACACCAAGATCGTCTATTTATTAAAAATCAACAAATTGAGATCTTAAGTATCTAAAAGCTTTCAGACAATCCGAGAATACTGAGATATGTTTTTCTACATTCAGATCCTTGATTTTATCATATCTGAAAGCTTTTTAAAGATGGTTCTTTTGTACTGAGTTTTGATAGGAAACCTCATTTTGGTGTGCCACGACTGAAATCCACCGGGTGGGTGGGTTGAGGGTCATTCTTACTACCCACTGGCTGTCACGGGCATATTTCTGGAATATGCACCCCTTATTGGGTAGGTGAGCGGGCTGGATAGCTGGAATACCCACTCATGGGTACCCATTCGGCAGCCTAGGCCTATGATCAGAACACCACCCTGAGTACCACGTAATCACACAGACTGAGCGATTCCCATGCAAGCAGAATTCCCTCTCTCTTTACACTCCTTAACGCTTCCAACCTATCTTAGGCCTTCACAACTCCATACCACAGCATCCCCATCACACCCCCAAGTAAAATAGCAAATGGTGCACTCAGTCCAAACCACGCACCTCCGACAAAACTTGTAGCTGTGATTGTGACCCACCACGGGTCTCTTCCAAGGGGACTCCCACCTTGGTTATCTACATCTACGTAGCCAATCTGCCACAACTTATACACAGCCGTAAACACCAACCCAACAGCCCCAGCGTTAATCCCTCGTAGCAGAGACAGCAGCCAGCGATGCGAGCGTAGAACGCTCCATAGTCCCATGACGCCTATGACAATAATAATACCCGGCGTAAAGATGCCAAGAAACCCGATTAGTGCCCCTATAAATGATGGAAGCGACGTCCCAGCTGTCGCAAGCGAGCCAAGGTAGACGGCGAAGTTAAAGTTTGGGCCGGGGAAAGACTGGATGAGCGCAAGGCCAAGGAGGAAATCGCGTGGCGAGACCCATCCTTCGGCTACAATGTATTCGCGAAGAAGGGGAATTACTACAGGCCCGCCGCCGAAGATGATCGTGCCTGCCAGGTAGAGGTTTGCAAAGAGTGAAACCCCTCTAGGTGGAGTTTTAAGAAGACCCCGAATGACCATAATCGTGATAAAGGATAGTAGAAAAGCGCCAATGACGCAGAGTCCAGTTTTCCAGGTCAGGAGATTCATCTGCAGTCCTGGTGGTACGACTCGGTCGGTAGACTGTGATTCTCCCAGCTGCCTGGCAGTCCCAAGACTATCAAGAGAAGCTCTAACTTCGGTCGTCCTCGGATCAAGGTCCTCGGGAACTGGTACACGTCGAAGATGTATCGATCTCTCATCAAGATCTGGCTCCGCATGGGTGGCTCCTCTATCCTCGGGCATCTCCTCACGAGAGCGCTGTCCCAATTCGGGGCCGTCTCCAACCCTCTGAACTAATCTCTGTCGTGGTTTCCACACCCGCCTATAAACGCGCTGAACCCACCGAAAATCCCAAACAATCGTTACGACTCCGGCTCCAGCCATCAACACTGGAAAGAACCATAACGCCGTGTATAGTATCCCAGCAACTCCACCAAGAAACACTAGCGCACGGGTAACCTTGTCGGTGACAGCTTTCTGCGCAAGCTGAACGGCGGCGAGAGCAATAATGCCGACAGTAGCTGCGTTGAGACCAGAGAGGAGAGCGTAAACTGGTGGAGGCAGAGTATCACCGATACGAGAGACACCCAATGATAAACCATACATGCCAATAGCGCCAGGAAGACTAAGTGTGAATTAGAACGGTAAAATGAAACCTCAAAATAACATAGAAGAAATAGGTTCTCATATACCACCATAATAAGAACGCGCCGAATCCAGCGAGAAGACCACCACGAAGGTAGTTGATACAGAACAGCATCTTAGTGCTTGCTGGGCCAGGGAGTGCCTGACTCAACGCAAAAATCTCTTGATACTAACAATGCTGCAATTAGCCTTCATACTCTTTCTATTTGACAGAAGAATCGCTATACCAATTGCTCATCTATCCACTTGTACTTCTCGACAAATTTCTTATGGAGCTGTACCAAGTCAGCAACCATGTATGGAATTAGACTGCTATCCGTACAATTTGGAAGTGCACTGGCGGGCCACCAAATGCTGTGAAGCCCAAGTGCCAATTCGCTGCTACTGTATCCACTGTTCTATCCCAGATCTTGGATAGATCGATGTGCATCAGGTCGGCACCACGCCGCAGAGCGGAGGAGTATAGGTCCATCATATTACCGAAAGATGCCCGCTTCTCATCGACTCCTAAAGGAATAGAAGTAGAAAAGTGTATTTCTCAATTTGTAAAGATAGAGCATCTTATAAAGGGACCTATTTTTATTTTCCGTTCTAGCAAAGAAAGAGACGAAATATTAAAGTTGTATTCGCCATTTATACATTGAGAAACCTACCAACTTACTTTTACAGTAGCCAACCCCACACGAAATCACGCCATAGCGGCCCCCACCCAATGCGGGGCAGCGTGCAACTTAATTCAACACAACCAGCTCCGAGTCCCCAGATGCGACCTCCTCAACCGCGCTCAATCCCCTCGCCATGCCTCCACGAATCCCCTCACTCCGACCCTCCCTTCCCAACCTCCCTTGCCTCCCCAAACGCCACTCCTCAACTCAAACCTCCCCCGCGCACCCCCCCTCCTCCGAATCCCCCTCCCGCTGGCTCGCCACAACCAAGTCGCGCATCGGAAAATGCATCATGTTCGGGCTCACACACCCGCAAGCGCGGCGCGCAGCCGGCATCCTCGAAGTCCTGGGGCGCGACTGGCGCGAGCTGGTTGCGGGGCGGCAGGGATTTCTCGTGGATCGCCGGCGCGCGGGGCTGTATAGGCATCGGGTTGTGTGGGGGGAGATGGATAGTATGGTAGGTGGATTTTGTGTTTTGGTTGGGGAGCTGGGGGTGGTGGGATAGAGATATAGGATGGTTCAATTGAGGAAGAAGAATATGCATAGAGCTAACATAAAGAGGTTGCAATAGGGCCACGTAAATAATGTAGCGTATATACGGTATGCGGAGAGCGCAAGGGTGCAATGGGTTAAGAATTACGCTGTGCATATCGATCCCGGGAATGCGGGGAGCTGGATGGAGACTTTGACACCTAGGGGCGATGGGTTGATACTCCGGAGTATCAAGACATTCTACCGATTCGTACGCTAGCCCTTTCCCCTCCTTACTCCAACCCCAAATCAACTAAATTCTAACCTCCCCTTCCGTAGCCCATGACCTGGCCCGACCACATATCCGTTTACCACAAACTGCGCTCTCTCCCCGAACCTGGCTCCGACAACTTCACGCTCGACGTACTAATCGTATCGGAGCTACGGCAGCGGGTAGCCGCGAGCTGTGTCGAGGATATCGTATTGTACGACTACAAAGCGGGGCAGAAAACGGATATCAAGCCGTTTATGATGGACGCGTTTGAGACGGCGTGGGAGGAGCAATTGGAGTCGACGAGAAGAGCGGAGAGGAAGATTGAGTGGGTGGAGGAGAGGGTGAGGGAGCTGGAAAGGGAGTCCTGGGATAGGGAGGGGGCGGTGGAGGATATGGGTGGAGGGAGTTAAGATGGGGTGGAGAAGGCGGTTGAGAGGGGAACAAATGTTGTATATAGGTGCTACTTTTGTGATCTGGCCTAGTTGTAGAAGTACCAAAGACGAAGGAGGGAGTGCTTTCGTGAAGGGTGACTGTAGCGAACGTGAGCATTCATAACCCTGCATAATGCCATGGGACTTCTATGTTGCGCTTGAAACGGCAATCAATAATAGCGGCATGGGTAGTATCTCTAGCCTCTGCTTTCTAGTGTTTCTAGAGATTAAGTTAATGCATGACGTCCCTACGTCTAGCCCACAGAAATTCCAAACACGGTATTTGCCCCCCACGCTTGAACATGTTCAAACTTACCAGAGAAACACACCGAATAAGTGGTACGTCAAACGGACAATCAATGTGGAGGAATTTGAAGGAGGCAAAGCACAGTTCTGATGGTTCTACTCACTAACGTGCATCTACTATCTCACTTGTGCATGTCTAGTTTCTCAAGCCACCCCAACTTCCACATCCTCTCTCTCATCATTGTATTGCTACGCAGTGATCTCCACCCCCCTGACCACACGAGCACCCCCTCTTCTCACCTTATCTCATTCCATCCACTCCATCACCAATGCCCAACGTAGTCATTACACAGAAACACAAGTCCAGAAAAACGAGAGTGAAAAGTGCGAAAAGAAAAATGCATTCATTCATACAACGCTACACGCCCGCCCCAGCCAAACCACCAGATTTTCCAAGCCCATGGAATAAACACAAGAAAATATAAAACTCCCAATTCTTCCCCCGGAATGATCCCAGCCCGTGGAGCAGAAAAGACTTTTTTTTGTTGGTTGTGATCGTGGTTTCTAATCCCTTCGACGATCGTGGCTCGAAGGTCCAAAATCGGGTTCTGGATGCGTCTTCTTCGCTTTCGGTGCCTTGACAGCGAATTCAGCGAGGAGTGCTAAATGGTCGCTGGGGAAGTGGTAGTGTGGTAGCCCGGGCACGTTCTTCATGTATTCTTCGTCCACTGGACCCAATAATTCGGTGTTTTCGAGAGCATTGGTTGAGTACCAGATATGGTCAATGTGACCAACGAACCCAGGGGTATAGTTGGTAAAAGTCAGTTCCATAGGAGTGTCAGCAAGATTGGTGTAAGCGGATCGAAGTGAGAACGGATGCTCAATGCCGTCTCTCGTAAAGTTGCCGTATTGATGACCCTTGAGATCATCGTGGTCAGGCGCAACTCGTCCTGTATCTAATAGTTCATAAACACTCTCTCCCGCTTTGGAGTTGAGATCACCGCAGACTATCAAAGGTATTTGTGTCTTGTTGGTATATTCCATAGATGGAGCGGGTTCGGGGGTTGGGGGTGCAGGCGTCTCCGCGGTTGTGTCATCCGTAATGGTGTAAGCTTTTTTATCTTTGCAGGCGGGCCATCGTTGATACTTTTCGGCCAGTTTGCTGACACTCTCCATTAGGATCGCCATTTGAATCAGCTTGACGTCAGCATATGCCGGGTCCCAGAACAAGTGAGCGTTAGCGACGATAACCCGCGAGCCGGTTAGTCGGTTTTCGAAGAACGCCACAACCGCAATGTGATCTCTCGGCATGACCCGATTGAAGATATCATGCTGATTTTTCATGTCCGGCCTGTTGATTGCAATGTTGGCAAAATCGATGAGCTGCTTGTCGAGGAGGATGTATTTGTTGTTTTTGTAGAAAGTCGCACAGCCATCTACGCCTTTCGCCGCTGATTCGGACATGGTCTTTGCTCGTGATTTCGGCCAGAACACTCCCTTGTAATCATGATATGCGAGCTTCACACTGAAAAACTCCCGGAAGTTATCAGCATCCACTTCCTGAAGACATACGAAATCTGGATCTCTAGTCTCAATCTCGCGTAGTATTTCCTCTTTTCGATGTTCCCACTCCAAAGCCTTTGAAGGTACATAGCCATATTGCGTAGGGTTCACGTAGTTGTCACAAAGAATATTGTAGGATAGTACTGTGAATCGTTCTTGATTCGTCGATGGTGCACCGTCCAGTAGGTCAACCATCTGTCTGGGAGCAGGTGGGTGCGGTTCTTCAAGTGGTTAGCTTTGCGTTGAAAGCTCAAGAAATTGGACTTACCTGGCGCTTCTTCCCGAAGCGTATGGATGAGAGCTTTAGTGCCCTTCTCCATAAGTTCACTTTTAATTGCATTATCCATATGGGCATTGCCCTCAATACCTAGCATCTCGAGTTGATAGAGAGATCCAAAAGATTGTGGTAGGGACCTCAGATTGTTATCGAATAACAGTAGGGTCTTTAGGAAAACACACATGCCCAATTCATTTGGTAGGATCTGTAATTGATTATGGGAGGCATCTAAATAGCGAAGGTGTCGCAATTGACCAATTGCAGAAGGAAGATAGGTGAGTTTATTTGATGCCACGTATAGTTCTTGTAAGAAAGTGTACTGAAACAACTCGACCGCCAATACTCGTAGACCAAGACCACTCATATCTATATTGTGCCAATCTTGACGTTTTATGGAATTGTCCGTATTCGAAGGCCTGTTACGGTTTGTCGTGTCATCAGTAGCCTCCTCTGCCGAAGCAGTGGATACCCCTCCCGCCGTTGTGTTTGATGCAGTGAGAACTACACCAAAATGTGCTTTTGTTCTCGCAAAATGATGCGGACGGTCCGTCATTTGCATGTGTGCGTTTTCAGACTCCTTGTGCATCTCCAGTTGTTTCGCCCAATGCTCATTGATTGCTTGAGCCTGCCCTCCACGAGTGGCCGAATTGTGTCCATTTTGTAAATTGCTCGTAGTAAAAGGAGGGGTGGCAGTAGGTAAAACACCCGAAGAAAAATTGGAGTGATGCCCAAGAACGTTTCCATTTGTATTGTGTGAATTTTGCTCTGGCTGTAGATTGCCATAGTGTTGAGCATGCTGGGGATGCTGAGGATTGTGACGCGTGTTGAACACTAAGCCAGTTAGGCCACCACGACCTGCACCGTTAATATGGCCATGTTGCCCTTGTTGATGATTGAACATCCCGTAGAGGTTGCGAGCGGGAGACTGAGAATCGGGCGTGCGAGTGGGTGATGGAGTGTCGGGATTAAAAATGGGTCGGATGCTGTTGGGAGGGGTTCCAACACGGATCGGTTGTCTTGAGTTATGAGTAGGTTGTGGATAATAGTAATTCCCGGCGCTCTGCTGTGGATATCTGTAACTATCTGCCATCTAATACCACCGCAGACGGAAATCTAACGGCGGCCTTGGCTCAGCTAAGTGAGCGCAAGCCGTGAGAGTGTTGTAAATAGACCAATGACTTA
Source organism: Rutstroemia sp. NJR-2017a BBW (assembly GCA_002946425.1). Lineage (NCBI taxonomy): Eukaryota > Fungi > Ascomycota > Leotiomycetes > Helotiales > Rutstroemiaceae > Rutstroemia > Rutstroemia sp. NJR-2017a BBW. The sequence continues at coordinate 348,333 of NJPT01000039.1, forward strand.
TGTCGGTTGATTTGGGGAAAGGGTTCGAAATTTTCGTCGTTGGCACATAGGTCTTTGTGTGTGTTTTCTAGGCATGTACGACGATTGCAAAGATCACCTCTGGTGGGCTGCGCTCGGGTGCACGAGGCAAAATGCTGCCAGGTGATGTCGTTGCCCTCTTGCCCCAGACAGTTCTCCAACCACCGGCAACGCGCAAGGTAAAAAGCTGGGTATAGGGAGTATGTTGAGTAGCCGCAGATATTGGAGGGAAGTCGATCGTGTTAAAGATTCGAGCTGTGATCATGCAACCGGATAAGTAGCTGTCTTGAAGTGAACACTGTTGAAAGAAAATAATTACCTCTTCCACAACCTGGCGAGGGAATTTCAGGCTTGTCAACAAGGTCAACAAGACTTTCAACTGTAGTGAACTGTCGATGAGTATGTTCTATCAAGGTGGATTCGTTGTGTCTAACATTATCGTCAAAGTTTAGTATTCCGATGTCGTTCAGCCAGTCAAGCTCGAGATAGAATTGGGCGGCACCTCAACATGGATGAAAGCTTAGCGCCAAAGGATGAAGAGTCACGTGAAATTCCGATAAGCTCACGGGTAGGCCGTAAGCGAGTCCGGCTGGGTCAGGGTCTCCGTGAACAGATTGTGAGCCGTTTGCGGCTGGACATCGCATCCTCCTCATCTCTCATTGCAGTTAATCTTACGAAGACGACCATTCCAGGGGTTTCAATATCCAGCAGGACAATGGCGGTTCCACCTGGTTCGAAGTTTCTTCCGGTTGGCTGTTTTAGGAGTGTTAACAACTTTAAACTTCAAAGTCCTCTTATTAGTAAATCTTAGCCTCCTTTTAGTGGTTTCTTGTTCGTGCTCTCTTTATGATCCTTAGATGTTCAACATACAAGCAATTGGGTAACACAATCCAGGGTCGGTCTATCTCACACAAATAGTAAAATGGCCATATCGAGCAGATAGGCCGGCGGACTTCTTGAAACAGTCCAAGGTTGCGAGGAGCCAGTCTACTGGAATCCGCTGGAGCGCCTCTGGAATCCTTCCACTACAGTCGACATTGGCATTTGACATTGGCATTTGACACGACGTTCCGAGGTTCCCAAACGAGTGATAACTCCTAGCTTTGTTGGTTGATAGAGGATTTGCTGCAATCACAAAGGCATTAGTAAACCAATCACGGTCCGCAAGGAACTGGGGTTGCGAGTATCTGGGGTATATATCCGCTCTGAGACCGAGCTTCCACCCCGACGAGCGGAGCTCCAAAGCAACTCTTTTGTAGATTCTGGGGGTACAACAGGGTTTGGCAGGGTACGACGACCCGGACTCGTACCCTCAAGGTGGCTTTAAGGCCAACCAAGATGTCTGTAGGCAGCCAGACTCTGTGGAAACGAGCCAACGCCAATTTTAGGAAACATGTAGTATGCACCAATCGGATCTTGTCGATGGTGTGAGTGGCTGCTGGAGCACATCTAACAAGCAGCAAATTTCTGCAGTGGGCGACGGGGCAGGTAAGCCGTCCTGACAAGCTACAAGGTCCAAATCTTCGGAGAGTCCTTGTGTGGGCAATGGGCATTTGTCATGTAGATGAGGTACATCAGGGATATGAGGGGAGGAGAGTCTTACAGCATATTCGGTCTCTTCAATCAGTGCGAGCGGCAGATCACCTTGAAACTGCGGTATGCTAAATTCTATACGAATCCTTGGTTACCATCCTTTTGGGCTAAAGTTCAAACTTTTGTCGTCTTTCATTTGCAGGTTCAGGCAGATTTTTCTCGGAACATTGCAAAATGTGAACATGCAATATCAGGCCATATGGAACCAAGTCCATATTTATATGTACATAAGGCTGTCACTTCCCCTTCCCCTCCCCCTCTTTTTCCCCGGATTTTCATTACTTGACTTATCACACGACACACGATTGTACTTCATACATTAGAAATTAATATCCAGCACCCAATATCCAGATACTGTGCATGCCGCTATCGATCGCGCACCCCGAGAACCGTCTAGGATTCTCTTCGATACGGTACTCTTCCCATCGAAGTGTACTGGGGTACGCTTCCCTTGCGCTCCTCGCTTTACGTGTCGGGGGATTTCGCCAGACGTATACATACAGAGCAGAGGTTCCGCATACATGGTCAAGAGACCAGTTCATTAGCACAATATTTTATCAACTAGTTTTTGCAGCGTCGCATTCTGCCACACTGATCGACCGTCAGACCAATCTTTTGGAATCTATTGCTCGTAGATATCCCCCGGAAGCGAATTCCAGCGGAAAGGCTCAAGGTCCTCGCCATTCATAACCTTGGAATTAGGCAAAACTGCAGCGCGGACCTTGGGAGACCCTGAACCGAATGGCTGTTCGTACCTATGGACCTATGGATACGGATACTATTCACTGCTAGCTAGTATCTACTCGGGATTTCTGGGCTACTTTGGGCCCTTGGGTACACCACGTCCCTGTTGGTTCCAACCTGGTTCGCCTCTAGATCTGGTCTGATCTTGTCTGATCTTATGGTCGGGTGGTCAGTGTTGTGCGTAGTCTCCAAGCCTCCAGAGAAAGGATCGTCATCATCATGGCTGAAGCTGGATTCTTTTATAATGTGACGACCCAGAAACCAGACAGGACAAAACCACCTTCCGCTCATACAAATATTTCAGTGAATTCGCAAGCGCAACCGATAAAATCCGTCTTCAAAAAAGGTTCCTCCAGGTCACGCTCGCACTCCAAATCCAACACCAAATCTCCCATACAGCACGATCCATCCCCACCTCCACTTCCACTACCATCACCCATCAATTTAGTGCCAGGACAACCTCAACCACCAGCACATCCACCACCGCTTGTGCCCACTCTTGGCCCAGGGTCCCCATATGATAGCAGCCAATTCCTGGAGTTAACTGTCTCATCGCAGTCGCAGGAAAGTTGCGAGAGATACCAATCATCGGAAAGTGGAGTGGTGGGTACCGGCATGCTTTCAACCCCTTTAGTAGATTACAAACACGCCGCAAATCAATCCAGTAAAGCCAAGGCCGTTGCGGAAGCGAAGCGCAAATCATCCTCAACTTCGGGCAATTCTTCCACCAGCAACAAAAATGCCATCGGAGTGGACTCGCGGTATGCATCCTCCTCCGCCCAACAGCAGAGAGCTGCAGATTCAGCGGGAAGATCGAGCAGTATTTCAAGCAAGACTACCAATTCCAGTGGCTTTTCAAAGATAATTTCCCAAGAAATGCCGCCGCCCATGGAGGTCTCCATGGCCCAGCAGCCGTTTACCAAACGAAATGGCCGCCGATATCTTGCTGATCCTACCTTACCATACCCTTTGCCAGTCGACCTTGCGGAATTACATCGACAGACTCTGCGGACCATGCTACTATGCCAGGTCTTTAATGGTCCTACTTGCTCCCCGTCTTTTCATACCAAGCCCCCGAAACGGGTACTCGAAGTCGCCTGCGGTACTGCTTTCTGGAGCGTGATGTGTCATCGTCATTATTCACATAAGGGACACTCTTCAATACAATTTACTGGCTTAGATATCGCTCCTTTAGCTCCGCGGATGGACGCAGACGACGACATGAACTGGCGATTTGTCCAACACGACCTTCGCAAAACACCTCTTCCATTCCGAGACGAAGAATTTTCCCTCATCATGATCAAAGATACCAGCATGGTGATGTCGACCAAGAGAACTGAACAAGCGCAGGCCTTGATGGACGAATATTTACGAATACTAAAACCAGGAGGGACATTAGAAATTTGGGAGGGCGATCATTCGATACGTATGCTTTTGTCGCACGCACCACCTTCGACGAAAGAAAGCGATCATGATAGCGAAAACTACAAACAAGTACATACAAATGCAATGGGTACATATACAATTACACCACAAACACCTTTGGCGACGCCACAGAATCAATTTCTCATAGACTATAATGCGTGGATTTCGAAAGCGTTGGAAACCAAGGAATTGACGTCCATGCCTTGCACGAGCATTCGACCGATGTTACTCCAAGAAGCCGAAGTGCTTGAACAGATTGAGAGTCGGAGATTGGCTATACCCCTAGGAGAGGTAAGATGGGAGCGTGAAGGAGTCGGCGGATTTGCTGCAGCTGCTCCTACTGCAGCTTCAAATGGTATACAGGTTCTCAAGGGGAAAGGGAAGGATACAGATCGGAAAAACCTTACGGCAGGACAAGCTGCGTTGCGGAGGACGGCTCTGATGACTATCATACAAATGATTGATAGTCTGGAACCATTATTACGAGAGGCCAGCGGGAAGAGTCCAGATGAGTTTGATCGATGGCGTGGTAATTGCATGACGGATTTATTGAAGAATAACGGGACATCTTGGGGTGAATGTCTGGAGGTTGGAGCTTGGTGGGCGAGGAAGAAGGATCCAAAGGCCGAGTCAAGTGCTACATAGGATGGCATTTCTCTTCGAATACCGTGGATCATGGCCATTACAATCCCGCGATGCCACCACACCTCTGCGCTCATCTCTACTTGTTTCCGAGCCCGACACAGCAATCGACCTATCTCCAATCGCCCCCACCCTCTATCTATCGACACATGCCAGCCTGTACGACTCTAAATCTTCTTCTATAATCCTCCACCGCGTACATACATCCTCTTTCGAATCCTCCAACTATCCCTCCCCTCTCCACGTCGTATAAGCCACCTCTTCCACCTTGCAATCCGATCCAAAGCCATCATCCACGCATCGTTGATTTCTGGATATCGATCGAGAAAAAATCGAAAATTAAATACACTTCCCCTTCCTTCATATGTTGATACGTTCATCCATCATATCTTTGGCGCAGCGCTCGATACCTTTTAAGATAGTACCTAGATATACCCCCAATAGTGTATTGGTTAGCATTTGTACACGAATGCCATTGTTTAAGTTCTGTTATATCGGAGTTTGGTATATGATGTGATATGATATGTGAAATGTAAAGGTAAGGCTGTACGAATCGTCGCAAGAGGCTGTTAGGCTTGAGATGTTAGTAACTTACAGCGCTTCGATTTCTGTGTTTCCAATATGAAGATTAGCATATTATCCAAAAAACCTAATCAAAATCGCAACTCCCCTGACCCTTCCCTTCCCCTCCCATTCCCCTCACCTTCCCCCCTCCTCATCCCACCAAAAACAAAGATATTAACTCACCCTTCTTAACCCACTCCCCCCTCTCTAAGCCCTTGCGTATCTCCCCCGGATCGTCGAGTGAAGACTGTGCCTTGAACGCGCTGTGCAGACGGGTGCGGAAATAGGTGTAGCCAAGGGGGTAGGCCCGGCCGAGGTGGAGGAGTTCTGTGCGGTGAGAAGGGGTGGTGGGGGATGGGAAGTGGGTGAGGGATGGAAAGTGGGTGAGGGATGGGTGAGGGGAAAGGGGGGGAGGGGTTGGGGAAGGAGGAATGGAAGGGGGAATTGAAATACCTTTATACAGCGCAATCACCTCATGCCGGAGAGCTGGAGTGGAGGGCATTGCTTTTGCTTGCAGGTGAAATATATCATCAAGAGATGTATAGGGAATTGAACTGCGAAGGCGGCGAAGGAGGGGAATTGATGATAGATTGACTCTCAGCATGGAAAGCCAAGGGAACGATAGAATCTTAGCAAAGGAATGGAGAAAATCGAAAATGCGTAAAGAATCCATGATGCGACATGAAATGCGATGACGCGGGGAGAGCTCCAAAGCGGAGTAGGGTGGCAGTATTTCGGGTCTGTGATTGGTTCACTGGGTTACTTATATTTCCCCTCTAAAGCATTCTGCGTCTATTTTTCATCATAAATGTACTCTAGGTTCGGAATTGAGGAGAACATCACGCGAAATGCTATAAGAGGGAGTATTTAGAGGGATGAGTGGGGCAGCTGGGTCTCGCGATCTTGGGCATAGATATAGAGGGAAAGGGGAGGAAAAGCTACGGCATTGAAGAACATGCTTTACGGGTGATATTGATTCCAATCGAAGTGTTTCGATACCGGAGAAAGAAGTTAACTTGGTTTCCGGAGAGCGAGCACGAGGCGTTGAGGGAAAGAAGAAGACTAACTTCCGTCTGCGAGGGAAACTGGTTGTTACTGCGCATGTGAGAAGCACTTTCTTCTCATACGTACTCAACAGGGTGATAGAGGGTACGAGACCGGGAGAGAGTACGAGACCTAGAAGTTTGGATCTGTGTAAGAAGAGGAGTCATCGCCACAGCTGCAGTTGTAAAGTTACAATTGGAGTCGGTCTTTGTGGCAATTAATGTTTGTTGTATGCGCTTGACAAGTTAGCAGCGCAACATATTGATTACGTAGTATTCCATTCCTCCACCTCTTACAGTACCTATGCCGGGTTGGGAAAACTATTCGTTGGAACTGCCGTGGTGATATATATCTCTCATATACGTCCGACGTTTAGCTTGCAGGTCGTTATAATTAATGAAAAAGCACTTGCAATTAGCCTCGGGCCTTGACCCGGGAATAGCAATCTCACTGTTCATATACAGAGGGTTTAGGCAAATGATAATTGGAATACATTGTTTTCATTTATGCTTGTAATCAAGCATCGTCACTAGATGACAAAAAGGAAAAATGCCATTCCATCTTCCCAGGAACTCTTCATCCAGGCCGCTCATCCGATGGCAAACTCACTCTCACACCAACCTGGCCATCGAACCTGCAATGCGAGTAACAAATCAATGCAGACTTCCTCCCATAATCCATCACCATAATTCCTCCACATATCTCTTAAAGAGACATTTATGCACCGTTACCGTTGTAAGCAATCAAGTTGGGGCTTCCACTGCCAGCGCTGGTGATCAGACCGGATGTGGCAAGAGCCTTGATTCTAGCAACGACAGCAGCTGGGGTAGACAGACCCTCAAGGGCAATGAGGTAAGCAGCCAAACCAGCGACGTGGGGAGTAGCCATGGAGGTACCGCTGATGGTGTTGGTAGCGGTGGTGCTTCCGATCCATGAGCTGAGAACATTGACACCTGGCGCGAAAACATCGAGAACGGATCCATAGTTGGAGAAGCTTGCTCGTGCATCGTTGGCGTCAATGGCACCGACAGTGATGGCGTTTGGTGTGGAGGCTGGGGAAACATTTGCGGCGTTTTGCTAGAGATGAAGATTAGCTAATGTGGAAGGACTGAACGGAGTGAATAACTTACGTTCTCGTTTCCGGCGGCGACAACAACGGTAACACCTGCGGCGACAGTGTTGGTAACAGCGGAGTTCAAACTGGTAGACAAGGATCCACCGAGAGACATGCTGAGAACAGAGCGTGCAACTGCGTTGCTAGCAACCCATTGGATACCAGAGATGACACCTGATGTGCTACCAGATCCAGAAGCGTCAAGAACCTTAACACCGACAATCTTGGCTGCCTTGGCGACTCCGTAAGTGCTGCCTGCGATGGTACCAGAGCAGTGGGTTCCGTGTCCATTCTCGTCAGTGTTCTGTTTCTTGTTAGATCTTTTTCTCAATCACGATGATTGCACACTTACGGCAGATCCAGAAATGAAGTTAGCACCCATAGAAGCACGGCCACCGAATTGGCTGTGAGCAGCGTAGACACCAGTGTCAACAACGTAGACAGTAACACCGCTACCGGCCTTGGAGTCGTAGATGTAAGTGGTAGTGTCTTGGGCATGGTGGGAGATACGACCAAGACCCCAAGTAGCTCCGGTTTGAGTGGTCAAAGCGGATGCGTAGACCTTGGTGTCCTTCTCAACGTATGCAACCTTTTGAAACCATTAGCATCTTAGAAAATAAAGGAGCTTGCTGGAAATACCTCAGGTGAGCTGGCAATTTCGTTGATGGTAGCTACATCAGCGGAAATCTGGTAACCAGCAAACTCGTGGATCTGATACTTCGCTCCAACTGAAGCGGCGTTATCACGCTTGGTAATGACGGAAGCAAGGAAGCTCTCGTGAGAAGCGGTCGATTCTGGGGTGACATCTTTGTTGTAGACAACAATGTAGCTGTCTTCGACGACATCTTTGGCAGCAGCTTGTGGTACCTTGATCTTTGAATGAAGGGCAAGGGCAGCTGGGGCACCAAAGACTGGAGCAATGGCAGCCGCGAAAGCGGTAAGAATGGTAAGATAGGCTGGCATTTTGAAGCTGGAGACAGATGATCGTTCGAGAGGTGGCCTGGGAGGATCAGAGAAGATGTTCCTTGGTGATGAGAAAATTTTCGAGGGGCACAAAGGTCATATTTAAATCATTTTGCCCACCACCTTGATCAAGCATACGCGCTCAACGATGGCTATTGCCGGCGACCTCTCACCTCACGAGATAGATAAGAATGCAGTGAGACCATAACGCCAAGATGTATTGCATTTCGTTCTCACCAATGTAAAACCCAGACTACCAGGCCACCTTCTGTAAAGGAATGTTCGCGTCTGATGATAACATTATTGGGATACCATTATGGAAGCTGATAAGCATTCGCCTTCAGACGACTCGTCTGGCGCCGGCTTGGCTGCCGGTACTGCTCAGGGGATATTGGATGCACGGCGATGTTATTCGGCAGCCAACACATCACGGACTGCAATAAAGGGGATGTGCCGCGATAGATCGAGCAAGCATCGTCAGTGGCGTGCTATGTTGCCTGCAGTCGCATGCCAGATAGACATTGATATCAGGCTGAAGCCGAATGGCGAGTATGAATGAACGTTCCTTGTGTTATAGGTCAAATCCAATATGGAAAGTGACAAGGCTTTCTTATCGAACTAGAAAAATGAGGAGTGTGATTGGTGCCAAGACGCCGTCTTTGGTTGCACTGCCAAGCGCTTATATTAGAGAGCAGAAGCTTGAAAAGTAGTTGCAGAAGTTAAGAGATGAACGAGCAAGCGCCAAGTGATGTGGGGGCAAGATTGTGAATTTCTTTCGAGAATGGCTTCATCCTGCGAATATCAACCTCCCCGTTCCAGAAAACCAACCATCGAATATCCATTAGTTGGGACCGTGTAATTGGCCTTGTGATTTTCGCGCCATCTTGGCGACAGACGAGATTGCGTGCTCTGCGATTTGTCTGGTCGCTCGACCAAATGAGGGGTATATCTCCTTCCATAATAAGGACGGAGTGCAGAGCTCCTCGGACTCGATGTTTTTTGGTGTGTTTTGACGGACACCATCTTTTTCCTAATCATCTTGGCGGATGAGTGCATTTGGATATCAGTCGTAGCCGCAGTACCCCAAAAATTACAGTCTGCACATAATCAATCTGGTCCATGTGTGAGGATAAGAGACCTGGGACGTTGAGGCATTTGACGCTGTGCGACTTCGTTTATGAGTTCGGTAACAATCTCCAAAGGTTTCGATTTGTTGATGTGTTTCTTGGCGACGTTGACAATTGATTGTCATTTGCAGTTGAAGAAGATTGTTGGAAATCTTTCACACGGCGGTAGTTGGGTGTAGTTCTGCATAAGAACAATACCCGAAGCCAAGATAGGAAGGAGTGAGGACTAGCCCCGGTAAAATTCACAGGGGGCTGTTATCACACGGATATCATGTGAAGTACCGACACAATTAGTGCAAAAGCATGAGTAATGTTATTCCTCACGACGCTAGAACAGCTGACCGGAAATAACCATCACCAGTATTTCGCACGGAATTGAAGATGGGGTTGTGGAGACGACCATACCGTGCTGTCTATACTTTTAGTAATGTGCGCGCGTGCGCCTTCTGACGTTCTCAAACTTACTCCTCGGCGCGTTCATTAGAAGAACCTTCCTATCTCAACAACCCCGCAGCATAAGATCACACTGTATCAGCCGAGAACAACAGCCAAGTCGCCTGTCTAAGACTGGAAGTCCAAATACTTCTACCAAGAGTTCGTCATCTGAGAACTTGCACGGTTCGATATATGAGGATCTCTGTAGTGCACCGAGGCACTCAGCTTCTACTGCCTATGGTTGATTCGCTGTTGAGATTGCTAGCCGTTGCCTCTCATTCCTATCCACGAATCGCAATGTATTCTAGATAGAGTTCTCTGAAGTTGGAGACTGGCAAGTTCATGGCTGAGAGTTAGCCTAGTGATGTCTCGTCAGTTTAGCCCATCTTCCTTCTTGTCGACTTTTGAGCACGCCTTCGACAGCTAATTCGTGTTGTAAGCCTAGGTATTCGAATCAAGAAGGCAAGAAGTATCAGCAATCCACCACTCTCCCTTTCCGAGAACCTACACCTACCCATTTGTTGAACGATGTTTCCCATTGGATATCATCCTGTTCTTGTGTGGTTGAGATCAGCATTTGACTGTCGAGATCTTTCGATCACTGCAGCCCCCAATGTTTTGATTGGAAATGAAGACAGCTCGCTCTTCCTGAGCTTCTCAGGCCTTTTCCAGATCCTATGATTCCTATCACTTCGTACGAAGTAGATATATCGACGGGCGAAGACGAAGGATCAGACGCGAAGAGCGAAGTCGGTCCTTACCAGTGTCTGAGATGATGCGAAGTCATTATACGTCCCTTCAATTGGAAGTCATCCTGGCTAGTGGCTCTTACATTGAATTTGTCTTTCAGACTTGGGCCCGATATATGGGCATCCTCCAATGCTTGGGTTAGGTCAATCGGCGAAATAGCAGCACTTCTATCGTTGAAGGCCAAGAATGCGGTCGTCTCTTGACGTAGGTACAAGTGGGTTCAATTGTATCAACGTCTCTGATAATATGCTCGAAAAACATCCTTTCTACTTACATTTCTCGGCGCATTCGAGTAACTAGTGTTTCTCGCTTTGAATGGATATTAAGTGAAGAGATACAATGGTACAACCGACTTCGTGCCGCCGCTCACCTCTTCGAAAATCTTGTAGTTGTGCAAATTCACGAGGATGATTAAGTTTCGCGCAGTGGCTGACAAAATTACCATTACCAAGTGAAGTTATATCCGCTTCACAAGAAATGTCTCCGCTTCAAATATCTCAGTTCCGACTCCCGTCGCATTTGACCGCCGGATGGCGGAGCTTTGTCTAAAGTTAACCAACGAATGCACGAGTTTCATTGGTCCCACTTGAGGCATGCGACTAGTCCATCGGTCTTAATGCACAACATACGTAATCCTTGCCGAATCATATGCTTGCTGTTGCAGTGTTGAGTGAACAAAGATGTTGAAAGCTTACCTATTCATGGCAAAAGCGGAACCTGAAATCTATCACTAATCAACGCTGACGAGAGAGGTCAAGCTGGTAGCAATAATTACATGAGCAAGTGCAATACGAATCATATATTAGTATTAGTGATCAGTTGAGAAGCAGGTGAAACAGGAGATATATAAATACACGGGAACTCGATTCTGATATATAAGTACACTCGAAGTAAAGAAGGGAGAATATATTCAGTATCAACATCACAATCAACGATGGCCTCAGTATCAACATCACCAACAGGATCAGTAACATCAACATCAACAATACCACCAAAATCACCCTTCTTAGTTAAGATGACTTCTAATCCTTCCGTTCTTCTCACCGGTGCTACCGGCAGCCTTGGAGCTTCCCTCCTTGAGCAACTACTCGCGGCCAACTACAAAGTATACACCGTCTTGCGCTCAGCCAAGAAATCCCAACAGTTCCTGGAGAAAAATTATCCGCAACACATCAAAAACAACACTCTAGAGTTCATCGAGATCCCTGACATGACTGTTGCTGGTTCCTTCGACGAAGGAGCTTCCAAAGCTACATACATCATCCATGTAGCCACACCTCTCGCGTTCTCCAATTTCCAGGATGAAATGATCACTCCGGCATCAATCGTCGACCACAACATTCTCACCGCCGCTCACAAGTCAACTACCGTGGAGCGGGTCGTGATCACCGGGAGTGTGGTGTCGGTGATGCATACCTCGAGGGATTTGATGGCGGGAAAGACGTTCACCGAAGAGGACTTCAATCCGATACCGCTGGAGGACGCGTTGCAGAGTGTTACTGGGGCATACTCCTACTCCAAAGTCACTTCTGAGAAGTTGGCTTGGGAGTTCATGAAGAATGAGAAGCCAAACTTCGATTTAGTGGTGCTTCTAGCCCCATTGATCACTGGCAGGTGTATTCAAGAAGGGTTTGTGCCGGATAAGAAGTCGTTTGGGGGAATGGGAGCGATCTACGCTCTATTTGATAATGAAGAGCTTGGGTTTATATACCCCTGGACTATGTGAGTTCTTTATCGGCAGCGTAATGGCGAACCGTACTGACAATTCTTAGGGACGTCGACGATGTCGCTGCTGTTCATGTGAAATCTTTGAAGGAAAGCACACCCGGCAATCAGCGCTACGTGTTTCATATTGGAGAACCACTTACCGCTGCTGCCGTGGCCCAAAAGATTCGTGAGGAGTATCCGCAATTGAGAGATCGAGTTCCAGCACCCAAGCCTGGAAGCGATGTAGTACCGGACTCACTGAGCCGCTTTGATACGTCCAAGTCAGATGCAGTGTTCGGTACTGAATGGAAAGATTGGTGGGAGAGCGCGAAGGCTACAGTCGATGATATTTTGAAGTATGAAAAGTAGAGTGGCAATCTGTCGATGGGGAACTGTGATTGCAGCGTTGGGTTATATTCCTGCTGCAACTATCAGATAGATCATAGAGGGGAAATATTGGCAACAATCCAATATTAATAATATCAAATTATGCGGTGAACTCCAGGATCCGTGAGATTTCCATGCTACCAGGACACATTGGCTCACGCCAGTGACAAAATTTGCAATGTAGACCGGCACCATCCCATGACCGCAGCTCAATCCGTGATAGAATCAGGAAGAGAGATCTCAAGAGACCGAAGCTCCCAGTAACTGTGCTGCTTACTCAGAATCATTTTGAAACAGTGCTGAAAGCAGCGCGGATGGCTAGCAATAGTTCCCAGCGGACTTGGCAGGAGAGGGACCGGAGATGATCTGAAGCGATGCCGCGCCAAAAATAATTTCAGCAAGACCGAAAAGACGCTCAATCTGACCATACAAGTTTCATTGACCATGTCTACGGCTTTGAGTTGATCACGAGAGAAAACTGTTCTCTCTGACACAGTCTCACCACTGGCAAGTCACTCCCAGAGCAACTCTTCTCGCTGGAGCTAGACGTTATCAATCCTCGTCTTGTGCTGCAAGAAGGTTACATCGTGTCCCAATAATACTGAAGTACCGATAAGCTATATGATCTACATACCCGGCATCATAAAAACTGAATAACAACCATGGACGTCTGGCCTCGTCTGCATGATATGGTCTGCGAGTGGGCCCCGGACGACAACTGAGAAAGGATTCATTGCGTGCAACTCAGATCACGAAGAATCCAGAGACTTGAGTACTGTTTTTATGAGCTCCATGAATCCGTAGTTATCAAGCATTTCATTGAATATATGGTAACTGGCAAGGTGGGATGAAGTCAGTTAAACACAGGGCATGACCGGGGTCCACCTGAATACAGTACAACCCTAGCGAACTTAGAGACCCGAATTGCGTCCGGCCGAGAAACAACGTCAAACGCCAACACTCCGGATCACAACATAACTCGTTCAGTTGTCTAATTGACGGCCGACTTGGATCGGTAAACACCCAACGACCTTCAGTTCTTATCTATTTAGATGCCGCCAGCCAGTGCGGCAGCAACGCGGATGGAGCCGCTTCGGCCCAATGCCGACCTACTGCGGCCGTTTCCATCACAGGCCAGCACCGCCAGGAACAGGATGATTCTGACAAACTCCTAATCGAGTAATCTGGATTTGCGCGGGCTATTTCAGGGAAAGAAGTTGTCCATGTCGTCGGGATGATGGCCGAGTCGAATCTGCCTTAAATACGGCAGCACTCGACAGAGAATCTGCAGTTATCCATTCTCTAAGTTTGGTATTCTCCTCATACGCGCATCATAATACTCAGTCTTCCACTATTTTGCATCTAGTTCAATTATCCGGCGTCTTGTTCTTCGACTCTGAGAGCTTTTCCGCCTACGACTTTGCAATTCTACTTCGCATTTACGAACTACCAAGACTCTCGAGATGTCCCTTTCGCAAACTAACCGAATCCCCAATGGGTATCACAAAGTTTTCATAGGCAATGCAAAAGTTACACAATCCGTCCCTAACCAAGCAGGAGGATTGGACTGGAGGTACGAAGAATCCGTCATGCTTGCATTTGACGCGAGCGTGGTTTACGGAAACAACGCAAAGAAAGGCGAGTACTATACGATTATACGATATCTCCTTCCGTAAACTGGCCAGTAGGTGCATCTCATGCGTCCTACCCCAACTTTGAAAGTTTGCCATGGAAAATGGAGGATGGAAAAAAAGCATGGGAGGGATTCGACTACTTTCGTTTCGGCATGATACTGGACGAAGTTTTGAAAGGAACCCATAATAATCGCTCAACCGTTCTGGAAGTGCAACTCAACAAGATCATTCGGAAATTGTGGGAGGTGAGGCATTGATTGATGACTCAATGATGAGTATTACTTGAAGCTCCCACTAATTCACCATTATAGGAAAACGATGAATATTCTCAAAACTATGCAACATACAAGATCAAGACATTCTACAATACTCTCCTCACCATTCTGTATGTGGAGGCTAAGAAGAGACCCATGATTGGTCTAGAAAGAGGTGCAAGTAGGCTACTCGGAAATGAATACGGAGTCAAAAACCATAACCTTAAAGAGCACGATACCAAGCAGAAGTCTACAAGCAACCGCAACAACAGAAAAGACTCGCCTAGTAGAAGAAAGCATACCAGCGACAGCAATTCCAACCATTACAAAGATGCGGACCGCCAACATATGCTCCGAGAACGTATGCTCCGGGAACGTGTAGGAACACTCGTAAGAAATATTAAGGACGACCTCAAACGAGAAGCCCTCGAAAAAGAAGCAGCCCTCGCAAAAAGAGATAAAAGTCCTGCGCGCTGGTGGCCGTAGAGGAACGACTTCGCGAGCACACCGAGAAAAAACCTCCAACTTCGCTTAGAGATCTCCGCTACGGATGGGAGACACGGTAATGGTATTCAAAGGGATTGGCATTTACCGAAAATATATCATTGTCGTTACGGAGTCGGGAGGGGTCGCGAGTTTTTTTGGCGCTACTATTATCGAGTCGGATTACATTTACAGGGTTTCGAATGTTGGGATGTATGCTGTCGTTGGTAAATTTGTACTTGTATCTTCCGGGGTATTGGAATTAGATAGTTATGTATATTTACAAGATCACAGGATTCATATCTTCCAATCTCTTTCCTACCACACTACCCAAGTTAGGCTTTTTTTATATGTTCAAATGCGGCCCTACATACACCCAGACTTCCAAATAACTGTATTTCATATATTGAAACCCATCATGACTTATCCACAACCCAATCAAAAAGTTCTCCTGGAGCTACCTCCACGCTCACTACACTACTTCAAAACCAGCAGCACCCCAAACAGACCCCTTCCCACCTCCTATTTGGCATCCGCTATAATTCATACCAACATGAAAGTTGCCCTAACTCCAAGCACTGCCTTGTTCTTGACTCAGAACCTCCCTCTTTACTCACATCACTAAGGTTATTTATTCCATTAAACATCAATAGCGAGCCCCATCACCGACGCTCTACACACAGCAATCACATTCAACGATGTATACTCTCATCTCTCTCTCAAACCTCTACAGAAACTAGCTTCATTCCCTCATCTAACCCCTTCTGTACCTCTCACTACCCTTACCCTTACGGTCCTTACCCGACTTCATCTCTAATGTTTTCTCAAGCAATAAGCAACAAGCCTCATTATCGACACTCTATCTAACAAAATCCTGTTTGAAAAGCATATACTCTCTCATCCTATTCACAACCTCTACAGGAATCATCTTCATTCCTTCATCTACCCCCCTCCATACTCCTCACCGCCCTCAGCCTTACCCGATTGCTCCTATTCCTCCTATTCCCCCTTTCCCAACCGACTCTGATTCTCCTCTTTCGCCCCCATAACCCCTACCAACCAACCCCATCACCCTTCTCATCCACCCCATATCCATCGTAACCTCATTCACACATTAAAACTTCACACCCAAACAGCACGCCCAAAAGCACGCTCAAACAAACAACCAAACAAACAAACAGACGCGTATTCAAATCATCCATTCCGTTCCATTTCATCATTCATCTATCATCCCATCCATCTTCCCCAGCCTATCCTATCCTATCTATATACCCCATAGAAAGAAGTCAAAGACAACGATTATTCCATCCGCATCTTATCCACAAACAACAAAAGTACCACCGTGGAATTTTCCCTAATATACGCCCAACACCGAGAAATGGACATAAAGACATTGTACATTAATACACAAAAGCATTTCACATAACTTCACTTCGCATCTTTAATTTTCATCCCACGCCGCCCCGCGCATTTCTCTACCCGCCATCATCTACTGATAATCCACACTCCCCAACACCGTCCCCGTCCCCTCCCCCTCCGCCATCCCATCCCTCCTCATCCTCTCCATCCTCCTCCTCCTCCTCCTATCCGCCGCATGATCCGTACTATCATCCCTACTCATCGCACTCCACGTACCATGCGTCTCCTCACTCACCAAACTCCCCGTCTTCGCCCCATCAAACGTACTTCCCGCCGCAGCAGGCCTCGCCCCCACAATCGTGCTCGGAGCCAAGGACTCCGGTTTCCCCGAGTAATACGCTGAATCCTTTGGTTTCCTCCCCTCCGCAAACGCCGGATTCGGCGGCGTCAGCGGCCCCATCGGCGGCGGAGGCAAACCCACCTCATCTCTCTTTTCGCTACGCGCGAGTGATTCCGCGCGACGTTCGGATGCAGCGCGACGATACCGTTGCGAGGATTCGGGTTCGCTGAAACTGCTTGCGGAGTCGGCGCGGGAGCGGCCTTGACGGCGACGAGAGGCGCGCTCGGCGGCTGCTTCTTGTTCGGTGAGGCGACGGAGGGTGACGTTGCGGTCTTTGTCGCCATGCATTTTGACTTTGACGCTGATGGGAGGACTGGCGACTGCGGAGCGGGAGTGCGAGCGTTGGCGACGGCGCTCTTCTTCGGCTGCGAGGGCGGCGGCACCGGCTGCGGCTGCGGCGGCGGCGTCTTCGCCTTCTTGGCGGCGGATGGATGAGCGACGGCGGGAGCGGCCTGGTGTTGGGGTTAGTTCGCTGTCGGTTTCATGGAGAATTCCGTGTGGATCAGGTGGTGCGGCTGGCATTGCGATTGGAGCGTTGATGTCTTGGTGAGGTCGCGGTGGAGGAATGCCTGCTGCTAGTGGTGGAGGAATTCCTGCTGCTACAGGAGGGACCGATGCTCGTGGTCCGGGAAGTGGCTCGACAATGGAGGAAAGATCGGATGATTCTGCTCGTGAGTTTCTGCGTACTTGGGTTCTTGATGGATATCCATCGCCTGTATATCTTGACCCTGTATCGGCCCTCCTGGCAGCTCTCTCCCGTTCGTATCTTTCATCCTCTTCGCGATCCAGACGCTCTTGTTCCTTTTTCTCTCTCCTATCTCTCATTCTCTTAGTGAACCAGCCTATTCCAAGTCCGGCAAGAAGTCCGTTTCGTAAACCATGGCTTTCTTCCTGAGGTCTCCTTGACGGGCTCATTCTTCTAGATGGGCTCATGGTACCAGAATCGTAAGAATAATAGTCAGAATCCCAACTGTGCGAGCGATGACTTCGTGTGGTTCTTGTTACTCGTGATGCCGAAGGTCGTGGAGTTGTTGGACGTGGTTCGGCCGCACTGATCGCAGCTGCTGCCGCCGCTGGAGCTCCAGGACCAGGAAGAATTGGACCACCCGTTCTACGTTCAGTTCGATGCATATCAATTGTCGTGTCACTAATCGAGCTAGAGTTACGTCTGTGACCTCGTCGACCAGGAGTATCGTGGGCAACCGAGGAATATTCGTCGTCGTTGTTTTTCCGTTTGCGCCCATCATACCAGCTCTTTGCAAGAGCACCGGCCCCTAAGATTGCTGCGCCTTTGAAAAGTTTGTCCATAAGTCCGCCACCTTCATTCTTCCTAGTTTCATATTTCTCTTCGTCAATGTAGCTCTCCGAGCCTCTCCTAGAGCCACGCCTAGAGCCACGCCTTGAAGATACGACTTCTTCAGTGCGGACCCTACTTCGGCTTCTGCTTCGACTTCGATTGCGATTTCGTCCAAGTAATGCAGCTGCTCCTGCACCAGCTGCCAATGGTCCGAGTATCCCTCCCCATGAAGTTTTTCTTCTTTCCGGAACCACAGACCCATGTCCTCCAGCTTCGCGTAGTACCTGTGGAAGAACTTGCAGTGCTCTATAAGAAAGAACAAAGTAGAGGAAGACCAAAAATGCCATCCAAATAGCGTAGAGAATGAACAAATATTCCGGGGATCCATAGAGAGTCAAACCAAGAGGTACTTGCGCAATCGCAAGGAGCGCAGTTGCGCGCCCAATCCATTGATGCAGCACCAACTTGAGAGGGATCCGCTTGATAACTCGACTTTTCTCCCGACTATGTGTCCACCACCCAGATAGAAATTGAAACCAAATCAAAACATAGATTGCCAATCCAATTCCATGGTGAGGATTCGTCAAGCTCCGCGAGCGACCAACTGCCATCCATCCAAGAGTAAATATAGCAGTCGACATGAGAAGAGTGAAGATTTGTAGATAGATGTGATATCGTAAGGCATTTCGTACATTTCGACCGTAAAACCTCGCTATCATTACAGCTGCCGGGACCACGATGAGGAATGTGATAGCAGCCAATATACCGTGAGCCGCGATTAGTCCCTTATAGCCGGGCATAGTCGCAAATCTATTTCCCATTCCTTATTGCTGTTAGCATTTTTCTCAATTCATGCCACCAGCGACAATCATGGACCGCGTCATCACAAAACACTCACCATTATATCTCATAGTAGCAAAGTTCAAACCCATTAAATTAGGTAGTAAGAAATCATTTTTTGTAGAATCCCAAGTCCCATCCCCTACATACATTGTGTCCGATGAGTATGTACTGCTCCCAGCCGGAGACAAATTATCAGTCGCCATGACGGCGAGTCTGCCGTCTAAGGGCCGATGACCTCAATGTTGTCCAAGTGTATCTTGATAACGGATGTCTTCAATTGCTCGGGACGGGTATCGATTAGGAGGTAATGTGGATAGATGAGATGTCCCTCGTGGTAAATTGTGGTTCTGGAATGAACAGATGGATTATGATGTGCCCGATATGGAATTTGTTGTGAAAGTTCTCGTGGCGGTGAAAATGGAAGCTCGGAGTGCTTATCGAGGTAAACAGTGGCAGATGGATATCGTTCGCTAGGTAACCGACGTCGATGTCAAAGGATTTTGGCTGGATACTGCGCGCCAGAAATCGCATCAATCAATCAATTCCTTCAATGATGAAGCTGTTGATAATTTCATCATCGCACGAAAACAATGAATTCGAGGATATATTTTGCGTTCGCGACGGACCTTGACAAGTCGGAAAGAGAAGGCTGGGGAAGGATCCACGCACCGTGAAATTCTTGGTTCGCGGGGCGATAGATGTTCCATTGTGTGGAGCTGGACAGCTACAGGCATTAGCTTTGCAGCAATAGCTCACCATACGACCAATCAGAAGGCTCACCGATATGTTCTAGTGGGCATAGAACCAACGCGGTGACTTACTACACCACGATGATGGCTGCGTGTGGCTCGGTTTCACGCATAGCAGCTGGTACTTGGAGACCCTTTTGTTTCCGGATAGCATAAACTTTTCACCTGCAGCAGGAGAATGGCATTGTGGTAGCACGGTGCTGCCATTGTTATCCCACCAAGTGGTAGTAAGACAGGAACACTCAGACCATTCACGTACTGTACCTGCATGTCGCCCATGCTTCGCGCTCGAGTCGTTATTGTGGATGGCTGTCGGTCCGTGTAGTGTAGTGTTGGGATGTCTCCGTCCGATTAACGTGATCAGCATCTATCAGCGCAATCATGTCGAGACATCGGCGCAAACACGAGAATATCTTCATCTAAAACCCAATAAAATGGGCCGAATAGTTCATTCCAGTATCTTCGTAACCCGCGAAATTATTGCTTCCTTGCAACTGGAATACGTCTTAAGAGGGCTGTTTTTCACAGTCCTATGCGACCTGAATAACGTGTTTCCCGTTTTTGCCTTTATTTAAATCTTCATTCGCCGGCAATGCCAATCAAGATGTACTCAGTGGACCATCTTTCGATGATATTTACCATAACGTGCGTTCCAAAGAATTAAATATTCGAAGTCCTATCATATCGAAGTCCCGTTATATCGAACCCCTATCATAGCGAAGTCGCAACTTACATACGCCGTCCCCCGCCAAATCTTGGAGATAGCCGTTTAAATCCGGGAATGCAACCTGCCTTGTCAGATATTCACCGTGGTGGGTTGTCAGCAGTAGGAAAGTATTTATTCTCTTGTACCACTCAGAAATGCCCAGATATGTTTTTTCCTTTCTTCCTATTATATTTTGCTATTTGAATTTTAATCTTTTTTTGCGCTTTTTGTAAGTCAGGAATCTGGAATGAATCATGGACAAGGATCGAGATGAGTCTCAAGCGAATCATTCCAGTCAGGAGAACGGCAATGCAATAGACTCTAAGGCCAAACAGCCTGATCTTTCTGAACCACGCGAACCAGAAGTCGTCAAGAATGAGCCTCACGTCGACCTAGAAACAGGGAAAAATACCGGTGATCATACAAATGTATCACTTGTACCCGTTTCTGAGACTGTCAGCCAAAAGCACGAAGCGGCAACAGACATCCCTTACAGCGTCTTCACTGTCTCCCAGAAAAAGATGATAATTGTCACCGGATCTCTTGCCAGTCTCTTCTCTCCCATGTCGTCCAGTATCTACTATCCATCTCTCAGTCAAATTGCCAAAGACCTCGATATTTCAGAAGCTAAAGTCAGCCTGACCATCACTATCTTTCTGGTATACATATCATCCATCCATTACCATTACCAATTCCAAACTGACACTTCCATAGGTCATCCAAGGAGTCGCACCAATGATGACTGCCGGATTCTCAGACAAAGCCGGCCGACGTCCCGCATATATAATCTGCTTCATCATCTACGCCTTCACAACCCTTGGTCTCGCCCTCCAAAACTCCTACCCAGCCCTCATGGTCCTGCGATGTCTACAGAGCGCAGGAAGCAGCGGGACAGTCGCTCTTGCAAATGGAATGGTAGGCGACATCATAACCTCCTCCGAGCGCGGCACCTACGTAGCATTCGCCTCACTAGGTAGTATCCTCGGTCCCATGATCGCACCCGTCATCGGAGGCGTCCTCGGGCAATACGCCGGCTGGCACTGGATCTTCTGGTTCCTGCTCATATTCGCCTGCGCCGTATTCATCCCACTCATCCTCTTCCTCCCCGAAACCTGCCGCAACGTCGTCGACGATGGATCGATCCCGCCTCCTTTCCTGAGCATGAACATCAGCGACCACATCCGACACTCCCGTCTCCGCAAAGCCGGCATCCCTATAAACGAAGAAAAACTCCTCACCCTGCGCAAAAACTATAAAATCCAAGTCCCCAACCCTCTCACCACACTCAAAGTCGCCACCGACAAAGAAGCCGGAATCCTCCTCTTCGCAGTCGGTCTATCCCTCGCCTGCTTCTACGCCATCTCCACCGGCGCCTCCTCGCAATTCGGCTCCCTCTACCACTTCTCCCAACTAAAAGTCGCCCTCATGTTCATGCCCGTCGGCGCGGGGTCCATTCTCTCCGCCTTCACAACCGGCAAACTAATCGACTATAACTACCGACGACACGCCCTTATGCACAACCTCCCGGTAACCAAAAACCGGCAACAAGACCTCACGCACTTCCCCATCGAGAGAGCTCGTCTCGAAATCGCACTTCCGCTATTCTATCTGGGGGCTGCGGCAATTATTGCTTATGGATGGGTTATGGGGCAAAGAGTTAGTGTTGCGGGTCCGGCGGTGCTGCTTTTTGTTATTGGGTATGCGCTTGTGGCGAGTTTTCAGATTCTGAATATTTTGATGGTGGATATTTATCCCGGAAGGCCGGCGACGGCGACGGCGGCGAATAATTTGGTGAGGTGTGAGATTGGAGCGGTGGCGACGGCGGTGATTGTTCCGATGGTTGATGCTATGGGAACGGGGGTAAGTGCTTTTTTCTAGCCGTGTGTAGCTTTCGGAGTCTTGCAGTTTCGTTGTTCTTTGGTGCATTGGCTGACATTTTCAAGTGGTCTTACACCATTCTCGCGCTGCTTTTCGTGGTATACAGTCCGGCGTTGCTCGTTATTATGAGATATGGGATGCGGTGGAGGAAAGTAAGGAAAGATAAAGAAGCTGAAGCTGCCAAGAGAAAGGAAGAAAAGAATGCGAAAGATACCCAATCTTAGTGATCTAGCATAGAGGTTGAATAAGCGTGGGAGTCATTTGGGAGGAGTTACCATTTCGTTGAACGAGTGTTGTGATAGATTGTTATCTTTTCGTTTCTGATGTTGCTCGTTCTATATAGAGGTTAACTTAACACATAGAAAATTTTAGTACATAGACTTTCGTCACCCTCATGCATTCTCCTAATCCGAATTCTCTCATCACATCTCAACTTCTCCTAATACCCCACTATCCCAGCCTACCCTTCTTTCCTCCCTTTACTATCCATCACCCACTCATCAACACCCACACGAACACCAATACCCCTCTGCCTTCATCCCAAACCTAGCCGAGCAATCCATATCCAGTGATCAAACCTAGGCTGCGAACAGGTCAGAGAACCCTCTCCTAGCTGTGGCGCAGGCGAAGAAGTCAAAGTTGAGAGTAGAATTAGTCCAAGCATGTGGCCTAAAGCTTTTCTTCAACTGAATTATTTAAGTGTCAGAGATTGATATGCAGATTCGACATGTCCTTATTCTTGTTGCTTTGGTCCTTGTGGTGAATAAAAGGGCGTTTGGTGGTATGGCCTATGCGGAGTTTTCTGGCCCGGAGAGAGTGGTCGAGCCCAGACTGTGGATTGAACCCACTGGGTGAGCGGGTGACCGCCGGGTTGTGGCACCTATGGGTGGGTTGTGGTGACTGGTATGTACCCATTTGGTAGGATGGAGGATATATTGACAACCCATTACCCGTGCCAGTGCTTCCCCTGCTTGAGTCGTTAGATAGGTTCCCGGTGTGCAGAAGGCACCCGTCGAGCTGCCCAATCAAGCCTCATTTCACACTCTCTTTTCTCCTCCATCTTTTTCTCCCCTCAAACCCGCCCGATATCCAAATGTGTACGTAGTGAATCTTCTAAACACAGCTCACTTGAGCCACCATCTTTCAGGATAGACCGACGAACTGGTGCCTAATGAAAGAAGTTACTACTCTGATACTGTGATCTAATACACACTTCGAACCCACCACAAGATAGCAAACAGTCTATTCTGCTTGTCTTTGCATGTGCTCTCTCAGTATATCAGCAACAGCGAAGTGACCGTATTTCTCCGCCACTTTCACCGCCTTCTCGAATCCCGTGTCAGGATCACCCACAGCCCCAGCTTCAAGCAGAAGCTTAACCATGTCGAGACGTCCGTGTTCCGCTGCCCCTTCAACAGCAGTTTGCCCATATTTGATTGCAGGAGGGTCATTTACCCTAGCATGTGCTTTTAGAAGAGCAAGCGCGACATTGACATGCCCTTGAATTGCTGCCCCTTGTATGGCCGTGAGCCCACCTTCCATCGCAGGCTCGGCATTGACTTCTGCCCCTTCTTCGAGAAGGATTTGGATAATATCAAGCGCTGGAGACTCACAGCAAGCAGCTGCTTGAAGTGCTGTTTTGCCAAATCTGGGAGCAGGCGGAGCGTTGACTTGTGCCCCGTGTTTAAGGAGCAATTTCACGATTTCGAGACGTCCTTTCTCTGCTGCAAGCTGTATGGGTGTTCGACATCCCGAACCGCTTGTCATGTAGTTAACATCTACCCCTTCAGAAATTGCAAGACAACATAACTCGTATTCGCCGGTAGAAGCAAGACCATGCAATGCCGTTGAGATTGTTGTTGCCCCGATGTCTTCTGGCCGTCGATTAAAAGCCGCACCTCTGCTGAGAAGAAGTTTGATAATGCGAGTCTTTTCTTCTCCGCCAAATCTATGTGTAGCGGCTACTAGTGGAGTCATTCCACCAAACTTTCTGGGCGCTGGATTAACATCTGCACCCATATCAAGTAAGTATTCCACGAGGTCGTAGCTTCCATATCCAGCCGCCGATTCCAGTGCTGTACACTCGTAGTTTATTCCACGAGGGATGTTCACTATGGCGCCGTGTTGAACTAGCATTTGAGCAATTTCTATAGAATCGCGCTCAGCTGCCGCCTCGAGTGGTGTTCTCCCCTCATACCGGGAGTTTACATTCACTCCCAAACGAAGAAGCAGAGCAACACACTTCAGACGATTATATCTTACAGCCTCATACAGTGCCGCACTTCCAGAAGTGTCGATATCTGCACCCGAATCAATGAGAATTTTCAGGAGCTTGAAGTTCCTGGAGGCAGCACACAAAACCCCAGGTGCGTTGACACTTGCTCCAGCACACAAGAGCAATTTAACCTTTCCTATGCTTCTGGCCATAGTAGCGATTTTCAAAGGATGTGCTGGACTCTGTGTTGGAGTATTAGGGTTCACTCCAAATTGTAGTAGAGTCTCGGTAATTTTGTAGCCACACTTCTCGTCAGTGCCATCACGATACCGAACTGCTTGCAAAAGCGCAGACTCCATATGCTTTCGGATTTTGTAGCTCAAAAAGCCGTCAGACTTATTCATATAGCTGGAGAGGGTTGACTGCTTTGCTGCATGAAGAACCCCGGCAACATGGACGACCTCTTCTGATAATGAACTTCTTTTTAATAGCATTTCGTAAATCGAGGAGCTTCGCATAGCTGCCCATTCCAAGGTAGAGACTTTTCCCACGTGAGATTTATCTACGTCTGCGCCTAGATCAAGGAGCATGTTTATCGAAGTTATGTCTTCCCTTTCAACAGCACAAGCCAATGCGGTGTTTGGAACGTTTGCTCCGAACTTTGAGAAAAGTTCCACCATTCTGAACTTTCTATTGCGAGCAGCGTACCAAATCGCGCTGGTGCCATCATAGTAGGTCACTGATAAGTCAGGATGAGCGCCAATGAGGAGGATAATCCGGACATGGTCGGAAAACGTTTCAGACTCTGTGTCTTTCTTATAAAGACGTTGACACCAATATTTAGCGAGACGTTCGTGGAGCAACATAGCGCCCCGAGGTCCACGAAAAACGCTGGAGTCTATTGAGGATTCTAGAAGTTGGCTCAGAACAGCAGGTTTGGCTATTCTGACAGCACTTTCAAGTATTCTAGCTGCGAAAGCAACAATAGTTGGCAACTTCTGCTCAAGAAGAGATATTAGTGGCCCAAGTAGTCTCTCTTCGATTATCCAAATTAAAAAGTTGTCTGTTTCGTCTTCAGACAATAGGTTGTTGGACGAGAGGTACAGGGCCCATTCGAAGATCTGAAAAGCTGGGAACTTATTCATGTGGTTGAACATGTGCTGGACCTTCATTTTGATTTCTCCACAATTCCTTTCTGGAATCAGCTGCCATAGCTGGTTCGTGAGCTTATCGACGGAAATTTGAATGGTGTCATTAAGCTGCGCATTAACCAACCCTGAGACAAGTTTGTATCTCATTTCGAGGGCTTGACAAATTTCTTCCCATCCAAAAGCATCTGAATGCCTAGGCGGCCTAGTCGACAATACCTCCACAGAATTGAGGGCACTGGCAAATGCATTATTTCCCTTGTTGAGACCTTTAAGTGAAGTTAGTAGTTTAGAAATAAGTTATAATAACATTTGAGTAATGTGGAACTGACCGTATCTGTCAACGAGGTCATCGAACTGAAACCAAGGCAAGCGTCGAACAAATGTATTCATTAACTTCGCATGTGGGAACGGTTCCTTCCCAAAAGAATCCGATGAAGCAACAGAGAGCTTTCTTCTGGTCTCACTGTTGCGTTGGAGTGAAGGCTCTGCATAAGCAGCGTCTAGTGTCCAACTGAACAGTTCATGGTAGTACTCCGAGTCAAAATCCTTGTCGAAAAGAGAGCCGCAATCAGAGGCAGACATTTGCGGAGTGGATAGAGATACATAGTTAAGAGAAGGCGATAATGCAAAAATGAAAGATGCTTCAGGACCGAAAACAATCGGCGAGCCTGTACCTATAGTGGTACCTAAAGTTTATGTTAGCCTTCCATGCCGGAACCCAACAGAGGTTATAAAATTCACTCAAGCCGTTTAGACCGTCACTTGGAGGTGTCCATCCCAGAGTATCGATGTCAACTAGATATTCAGTGCCACAATCTTGAGGCGCTGGACCAGGCTCCCGGGACACACCATCGCCCATAACAGAAAGGCGGGCGCTCTCACCTGGAAAGTCGTTAGATTGGATATCACTGGCGCCGATGAAACTCTCAGCAACTGTTTCGTCCTGTTCAAGGGTTGGCGAGTGTGAAAAGAGTTCAGGAGTTGAAGATGGCTGGTGAGCATCTGTCGATCCTGAGCCATTTGATACTGAAGCTTCATCAAATACCATTGTTTGAATGTAGTCCCTTACTTTTCTGTGTTCCTCGGAAACGTCGATTTCTAAATCGGGTTGGAGATTTGTGTCTTCCTCTAAGAGATTTTCTGTTGTATGGTATGTAATGGCATCTGGTGTACCTGTTCTTGCTGTTAGTATCTTTCCATGTGAAAGACAAGGGCTACTTACCAGCAGCCAAAGGCTCGCCATTGCATTCTTCCGAGATTCTCTGTCGCTTCAAGCGTTCTATCTTGTTCGTGTCAAGAAGGACGCCATTGTGATAGAAAATGATTTCCTTATCCTCCAAATGACGCTTCTGGGCTTTCGATAGAACGAATGCTTTCTCTTCTTGTGTCAATTTCTTATTGAAACGCCATTTGTCTAGGTGATACTTCCATGTTCGTTCCCTGTGACTCAGTTAAAGATAAGCAGCTGACCATAAGAGTACACCTACGATGCACTGAAATTGTAGATATCCTTGATTTCATTCCTTGTCTCCGAAAGCGTCTTGTGTTCGGTCAAGTATATCCTTCTAATATCTTCTTTCATAGCCTCCCATTTCGAATTAGTGCGTATCGAGGAAGTCGACGTTCTAGTATTAGTAGACATGGTAGTCTCGATAATGAAAGTAAATAACAATGACAGCTTGATAAATGTAAGATCAACTCATGATATATGTAGTTAGGAGCTCTCAAATTTAATTGTTGGGAGCCAGAGCCTTGTATGACAAAAGTGCAATGTAGAAAGTGCAATGTAGAAAGTGCAATGTAGAAAGTGCAATGTAGAAAGTGCAATGTAGAAAGTGCAATGTAGAAAGTGCAATGTAGAAAATGCAATGTTCCAGAATAATAATACGCTGCACTGTGCCGCATAGAAGCTGATGACAGAAGTGCAGAAATTGTCATTTTGTGTAACTATACATCAAAAGTGCACTTTTCAAGGCCGAGCCTGCGACTTACCTGAGCCTGAGCCTTTTGGATGTTGAAGATTCCAGACTAACAACGCTCGCAACCGCTGGTGACGAAGAAGTAGCGGAGGGAAAGCGGGAAGCCATTACCAGATGTCGTTGCCAGCATTTGGATTTTCCATGACCAGAAATATGGTGAATCCACCAAAGCAACTGTTGAAAGTGAAGCTAGAGCTTACATAATCATCCCAGTTTTCTTCCCGACTCCACTAAAAGTTTCCAAACCACGGCGCGTCATCCCGCCAATCTGCGCGACAAACCCTCCAACGCAAACACCAAAGTAAACAATCGCAACCAGCAAACCACCACCCAACAACCACGCAAACAATTCCCACCTCCCATATCCACGCCCACCAACATGCCCCCCTCACAAACCCATTCCCCCTCCCCCTCCCCTCCTCCCCACCCCCCCATCCCCCTCACCCCCGGCCCCCGCGCCCGCCGCCTCACCAAAATCTACCAAGACTCGATCTCCAGCTCCCTGCGCTCAATCTCCTACCCCGCCTTCTCCTCCTGTTTCCCGACCATCGCCGCCAACGCGCCGGAGGCGTTGAAAGCCGTGCACGCGCAGATGGTGCAGCGGCTGGAGCGCTTCGCACTCGATGAATTTGATCAGATATTGGAGGAGCGGAAAGTGGTGTTAAGACTGAATGAGTGGGAAGGTGTGCTGGAGGGGGCGAGGAGGAGGAGGGCGAGGGGGGTGGATGAGGAAGGGGGAGGAGGAGGGGGGGAAGTTGCGTAGGTTTTTGATTTTTGTTTTGTTTGAGAAGAGAAGCGAAGGGGATGAAGGGCTAATTGAGATATGAATAAAAACAGACCTCATACCCTCCCCGCCCCAGCAATTATATCCGCGCATCTCGCGCCCATCTACGCAACGCAGCAATCGCAGCTCAACGCCAAACTGCAGACAACGCAATCGCAGAACGCGATTCTGGCGGACGAGATCAAGAAGCAGAGGGAAGAAATCGAGAGACTGTTGAGGAGTGTGGAAGGGGTAGTTGAGGATCTGGATCGGGCGAATGAGAGTTTTGGGATGGAGGTTAATGGGCTGAGTAGGGAGGCTTTGGGGGCGGAGGGGATCTTGAGGGATGTTTAGGATGGGATAGGATAGGATGAGAATTTGTGGGTATTAGATGCGGTTTTCTGGATGGGGGTTTGCGATGGTGTTGTTTGTATTCGGGGTCGATTTTGCGGCGTTTATAGTGATACACTTGGAGCAAAGGAATGGGCTACAGGATGAATATATCTGGTCAGGAAGGTATCAATTATGATAATTCTAATGAAATGTCTAAGTTGATATGGTATTCCAGGCAATCCATAAAAGTACAAGCCAGTTATCTGGAAGCAAAAATCAAGCCAACAAAAGGCTCCCAAACACCCTGTAACCCATACTATGGTACTAGTTTTTCCCATTTTCCGTTCTTCTGACGCCGGTAATTTTGATATCCTGTAAACCAAAACTCCAAGTCCATGGTATCATTTACGCCTTCGTCAAAGTTCCGTAAGGCCCAATTTTCCACGTCCCCCAGTAATCATCCCCATAGTCCGGTGGTTCACATGTGGTTAATGTGCCTGTTTCCCAATCCACTTTCCATTGCTTGCCTTTTAGAATCATGTAGTTCGATTTTCGTGGTGCACGGCTTGTCAGGAGTGCCATGCATTTTCTGGCGTATAACATGTCATACGAAGAACACCATTGGTGTTCGGGTTGCCATTTCCCGGTCTCCGAGGATATTGATGAGGTCGGGCTTCCAGTGTTTGAGGTTCGACGTCGGAGGGCGCGACGTCTTCGTGGTGGATCAACGAGACCTAAATCACGAAGTGCTTCTTGGATTGCGGCTTGAGTTGAGCAAGTGTTGTTACTAGCTCTGGATATTGAAGCGGTAGACGGCCGGGTTTGTCTACTGTTAGGCTCTTCAGCAGCAGCTGAAGTAGCTAGTTGCGGGTAGTGTCGTCGAATTATTTCCTCTTGTTCTCGTACAAGTCCAGCACTTAATTCTACATTTGCCCGTCTTCGGCGTCGAGAGCGTGGAATGCTCTGATCGCGGGGAATTTGTCGTTCGTCCAGTGGAAGAGCGAGGTCGATAGCCGTGAATAATGATTGGAGCCAGTGGACAAAAGTCTCAATCTCGATGCAAGATAACAAGAACTGATCTGCCTCTGCTCGAACCCGAATTACGTAACGTTTCCTACAGAAATTAGCACATCATCGCAGAAGAAGCGCATTGGTAAGACCTACTTGACATAATCCGCAGCAATGCCGACATCAGCATGCTGTAGGTTGTAACTGCTAATCAAACTCCCACGCTTGGTTCCAGAAGGATAATCCGGTGTACCTTTACGCCCATCCGATCTCCCAAACACAGTCGAGGTTTTTATTTTATGAAAGCTCAAAGCTGTTCCCTGCAATGTCGCTATTACTCGGTACCAATTCCTGTCACCGGCTCTATGAACTGCGCCTTGTAACTCCATCTTCCGTAGAAACACACTTTGCAAGCTGATAGCAGTAGAATATCCGGGAAGCGCTTCGCGACCCTCGTCCTCTCGGGGCTGAATATTAAATCGGCTTTGCAATTGATGCGAACGTGTCGAAGCGTTGTAGGATGGAGGTGAGTCGAGTAATGGGTCGTCTATGTATTCCTTGCCTGCAGGTTTGTCCTCGACTTCCTCTTCCTGATCTGGTCCATCTTCACCCTCGCCCTCGCCCTCGCCCTCTCCGTCAACATCGGCCTCTTGATCCGACATATCATTTTGGGCTTTCCTATCCTCCTCCATGGAAGCTACACTCGAACTCGAATTGATGGGACTGAGAGGCGCGAAAGTGATTTCATCCATCGCTACATGGTTGCTGAAAACTCCGGCTGTAGTTGTACTCATTGCTTATATTGGTGATCCAACGTGTCCCCTTCAAGAATGCTGATTGCCGTCGTACGAGTAACCAGGACGCTCCACCATGATTCACTTCAGCTCGCTATTGTGCGGTACTTGTGACGCTCGTTTGTATTGTTGTGGTTTCAATTGGTTCCTAGGCTTAACTGAAAAGAGAGAAGATAAGAAAGACTGAAATACTTAGGGAAGAGAGAATATGGAATGGAACATTCGAACACGGGAAAAAGGTAACCTTATTCATATAAATCTCACTCATCTGTTCCTTCCCAAAAGGGGATGCGCAATCTGAAAAGCAACTTTTGGCGCAGCGCAGCGCAGTTTTGTCGCCAGCCGTCTGAGCCCGTCCACGCGCACAGGCTCACTCCAGCAACGTGCTCTGACAACCAGCATTCTTGGGTAAGGAAATCCCCGAAACATTCCCAAAGAAGGAAATATTGGTGTCGCCTTACGCTGATTCCTTCTGCTGCTTGATTACTGATTACTGCGTAGTACTCTAGTGCTGTGCGTAACTTACATCAACTTACGAGATGCATGCGACAAGGGGAGATATTACATCGTTTGCGAGAAAACGATAGATGTTATTGGTGCACCAGGTGCTTGCTGTGGGCTTACGGCACGAAATAGAAAGGAAGGATGCCGACTTGGTTCAGGCTAAATTTGATATTTTTGGGTGAGCAGCTCCACTCACGTGTGTGCCTGGCACATGTTCGGGCGCTTCCATGTCCATCTTCGCCGCGAACTCCAGGATCTTCAATTCCTTCCGCCTTGCTGCCCCTGACTCAAATTTTCTTGAAACACTGAAACCCAAACATCGACGATGCGACGACGAACACGGCTCGAACTTCTCGTTCGTGTCAATCCATTTCTGGCACGCTGTCGGATGCAGACGTGAGAACACGTCAATTGTGTCGGAGTTATGCTTGCTGTTGCTTACTCTGTATGGTCTTGCGGCTTACCCGTGCTGCACATGTCGTTGGATTGAAAGAATACGATTTGACTTTCTTGCTTCTCGCGGTTCCTTGTCTACAGCATGGCCTTACCACGATGGTTCCCTGTCGACAACGTGGCTCCGTGGTTTTACGCTGTTGGATTTTATCGAACGTTTTGTTGCATATCTTTAGTTACCATCCGAGGACCTCGGTGATGGATGGGAACGATTACAAAATCGTAGCCGCCACCAGCACTTTATTTGAACATCCCCACTATTTCGCTGCACATTCCCCTCACTTCTTCCACCATTGTCCAAGTGGGCAATGAGAGTTTGCTCTGAACCTCGGGAACAGATACGAATCAAGGGAGACAATTGGGAGAGCAGAGTTGGTGGCTGAGCTGAGCAGTATCACTGGAGGGGAGGATACACGGTTCCCTTACGAGACATGACCTCACTTAGGACATACTGAGGATGGCTGTATTCTACTCTAATGCTGCGTCACCTTGCGCGCAGCAGCTCCTCTCGAATAGTAGTCGCCGCTCTCACTTCTCGTGACCGGCTGTCTCATTTCTCAATTATCCCAACTCGAGACTGGCTATTTCTTACCAAGGGTGGAAGTCACAAGCACGTCACAACGAGACTCACACTCATCTACAAATGTATCAGACACGAGCCTTGCGCAAATGTCTGGGAGATCAAAACATTGCCTTGCCCGTATGTTCGCAAAAGACGCTGTTAAGCCACTTCCACTTACCGTCTTTGATTCCAAAGCGACACTTACTGACACTTCCTGTCTATGATTCCAAATCTACTTCCAGGAAACTGCTACATCCAGTCCGTAATGCTGATTGAGCTCATCGCCACCGCATCTTACACTGCCAGTCTTCAGCATCAGCCTTGTCAGAGGATTAGATAGGATAGGGTACGTGCTTATCTCAGCGTAGGCTACCAGTACTATACACCGTAGAGAATCACGTATGAAAAGCAGCAATTAATTCATCACACCCTTCAACACAGTATGAAGCTCACGCAATACTCGTACTTCGTTAAAATGATCCAGGCAACCACTGCGAGTCCTTCATGACAGATTCGATAACGTGTATGTACATCGCGGGGCTCGCTTCTAGCAACGAACGGTTCTCACCATACCCGCATCCCACTCTGCTTAACTATGTTTCCAAGCACTAACTTAACTTACTCCACGAGATCGCCAAAGTACCCAGAGTTTCAAGGATTAAATCTATAATTAACATCCGCGCAGTCAGTCATCCGAGCGCTTAACGTACAGGACTAGATAAAGACGTTGAGTTGACTCGGCTCCGATCTGTCATGACGGTGATTGCGACAGGCATCGCACACGCCTTGTATGTTGTCCAATAGCGTACTAGTCGGATTATTTCTACGAGTACGGGCGTGTTGTTCGGAAATATCTGCGTAACGGCGGGAGAATTTGGATTTATGGATTTTGAATATGTTCTTTTAGCTGTGGATTTGGATCTTGATGGGCGTATGCACATCATTTCAAGCTCTCTAACGTTAGATTACTGGGGACTCTGACCAAATCCATGCCGGGAATTTGTCAAAGTGTAGTAAGCTTTCATCATCTGCTATGTCAGTGTCAGTGTCAGTGTCAGTGATCAGAGTAATCATAAACTCCGCGCACTTCTTCCGTTCTCGGAGCACGGGGTTCATTTGCTGGTATGAGGAGGAGTAGTTGAAGTACTGGTCGCAGCAATGATCATGCGTGTCGAGTGATGCAGATAATGGTTCGTGTGCTTCGGGAAAGGGAGTGCCGG
Organism: Rutstroemia sp. NJR-2017a BBW; assembly: GCA_002946425.1. Classification (NCBI taxonomy): domain Eukaryota; kingdom Fungi; phylum Ascomycota; class Leotiomycetes; order Helotiales; family Rutstroemiaceae; genus Rutstroemia; species Rutstroemia sp. NJR-2017a BBW. The sequence goes on from NJPT01000039.1 coordinate 381,431, forward strand.
TTTATGGTTCAGAGCGGTGGGGTGTGGTGGGAAGTATTGAGAATGGTGTTGGATTTGAGAAGGTTGGAGAGGATAGAGATAGTTTTTGTGAGGGGGGGAGGGATGCGGGTCGAGGTTGAGGCGGGGACGGTTTGGTGGGATATATATCTTGTGACTGACCAATGCAGTTAAATCAGTGGTCGCGCTTCGGGGATTTGGGTTGGGGGTTGATACTAGGTGGTGGGATATTATTCTTCGCTGGTAGTCATCATATTGGACGTTCACTATCCGCACCAATGCGGCGACGATGAACCACCCCGTCAAAATCTTCGAAGAAGAACATCCGCACATCAAGAGCGCGGTGGGAGTGCTTCCAGGACTCATGTTCCGAGCAAATTATTTTTGCATTTGGGAAACGTGGAGGCAATGACTGAAGAAGACGGTCCTTTCATTTCATGGCATCTAGGAGTTTTGTCTATCGTTTATTCCATTACTCAATGTACCTCCAATCCTACGATATTCTTATCTAAAGTTTCTCATCATACCTGCCATCCAGCCATTTCTGCAAATCATGACATCCCTTCGGAACCCTTGCCCTCTCCATCAAATTACACGTCTTCCAAATCACATCCCTCAACTCCGTCCCTACTTTCTCAATAACATCACAACTCCAAACCACATCCAAATGTTCATAATCCTCCAAAACATTCACATGCACCACCCTCGCATGCGGTTCCCTCCCCCTCCAAAACCGATTCACCAACTTCCTCCCGTCCACCAAACAATCCTTCCCCGCAACCCAAAAAGCCATCGGCGGGCTCTGACTATCGTACCATGGATTCGGCAGAGTAGGATTATCCTCATGCTTCAATAACAACTCGTTTGCTTCGTTCGGAGATAATCTCGACTCTGGCGTCTGATTGTAGTAATCCTCCAGCGCATCCTCTTCGTCTTCCCGTCTCCATTGCTCTTCGGTCGAAAGAATACATCCATGCTGTGCGAATCCCTCAGATGACAACCACCATTTCATCGCCTCCGCGCTGATATACGTAGGCGCGAACATGAAATTCCGATCTCTTACTCCACGGTCCCATTTCTCGTCGCCCCAGCCAAAGAGATAGTTATACACCACATAACTTGGAGCACCGATCCAGTTTTGCGGGATGAGACCCTGGATCGCGTTGAAGGAACCTATGATGGGCATGAAGCCTTTGACGCCGAAGAATTTTCGGAATAGAGAAGGAGAGATGTCGCGGCAGAATTTAAAGTGCTTGGAATTCAGGAGAGGTCCGCCGTAGGCTGCTGGTGCGAGTGCACAAAATACGGAGATTTTGGCTCCCATGGATGGTCGCTGGTCTTTGGATAATGCTATCAGAGTCTGTGTTGTTCCTTGAGAGTGGCCTATGAGGGCAAGTTGGGGGAAGCCGGTCTCGGAAAGAACACGGGCGATTAATGCGGGGAGATCCAATTCACCCATATGTCTAACTGTGTGCTGGTTAGCAGTCTTATTCTAAGAATATGGCACGTCTGCATGGAATTATCATAGAACTTACTATTCCAAGCCCACATCGACGGATCATTCGGTTTCAGACTGACATGTTCCGGTTTGAATCCCGAACGATTATTCCCCAACCAGACATCATACCCCAACTTACACAGCCAAAAAGCAAGAGAATGCTCATCATTAGTTACATACACACCCGCACTCTGCAAAAGCCCATGGATCATCAAAACTGGGTATTTCTGCTTCCCAAATCTCGCTGACTTCCTCGCTCGAGTAGGTGGTCTAATGTTATCAATACACTCCGGTCCACGCACTGCCCGCTGCTCCAGTGTCATGGGAGTGTATTCTCGTGGATCGTAGATATGCCAGAGAACTATGATATGACCGTCTTCGGTCTGGACTTTGACTTCCTCGGAATCGAGGCCGACTCTTTTGGCGTAGTAGGCGGTGTCGACGATGAATTTATCGGGCCCGCCTTCTGTGGGTACGAATCCGTCGTTGATTTCGGCGTCTCTTTCAATATCAGGTGAGCCGGTGGAACTCTGCACTTTTCTCTGTTTCCATGCCTTCTCATCTTGCTTCCTGCCTTGCGCTCGACGGTTTTCCTCTTCTTGGAATGGTCGTTCTTGTTTGCAGCTTTTGGACTTGATGAGAGATCTTAATATTGCACCAAGCAGTACTATGATGCCGCCCATGTAGAGGAACGTGGACATTATTTGAATGGCTTTCCATTTAATTCTCCTCCTGATGGTAGGTAGTCCATAGGTCGGGATGGCAACGGATAATGGGTTGTTTGATGGCGGCGGATAGACCAGCTTCTCGGCCATTGAAGATTCCATTGCTTATTAAATAGAACGAAGACACACACAACGACTTACAGGAACAGCACATACATATCATTATTTAATATACATATTTGACAGTTCCAACCGCACCACTTGATGAAGAACAGACATTCCCATTCCAGTCGTATCGCAGGTCGAAACATCGCATGGCATGTGCCATTGCTGCGAGTGTAAATGTGCTTGGACCTCGGGCTAAAACATTGGTGATGTTGATGATGGAACTTGCTTGGTCTTTGGAGGTTGTTTTAACTCCAGCCTTGTCTTGACTCTTGATTATCACTTCAAACCTTGATTTTGAGGAAGGTCCGCAAGGAATTGTACGTATCTCGAACGATCTTGGCCTCTCCGTTGAAAAGCTAGATAAGCCTCCGCAATGCCCTAGCCACACCCTCTACGCCAAACACGTGGCTGAAGGGTTCCATGCTGGCATTGAGTTCGCCTATGCGTTCGTGCCGGAAGGCTGGTACGAATTGATGGAAGTCTCTAATTTCGAACGTACTCGTATTTTCCGGCAGAAGCTGATGTTTGCGACGCGGGGCACTCGCTTCTTTGGATATGCAAATGAAAGAAATGGATCGGATTAAACACCCACCCACAGAAGGAAGAACTCGTCAGTGACCCGCTTGATAGACCCCGAGATGCGGCCGGCCCAGGATTTATCGGATCAGATAAGATTGGTCTCTTGATCACCAACTCGGTGCAACGTCCTGTCTAGACTTAGTATTTTCTCGGACCCGAGAAAACTGCTCGATCCACTGTCCGTGGGCGGATACTTCGTCGGCGGTAGATCATATAGGAGGAAACTTTGGCGAGGTATGATGATAGTTCTGGACGCCGACTCCATGGTCCTGACCGCGAACAGAAAGCCACAAACCATGCGATTTCGGGCATTTTAAGCTTGTGGAGACGAGCTCGGAGATATTATCTTACCTAGGGTGAACTCATCTAGCTAGTCGAAATCAATTTGAGCATGTTTTTAACATCGTTGTGGGATATCGAAGTGCATCAAGGGCAAAGGGCATTTCCGGCTCATGGACGCCAAGGTTTCTTATCAGATCAAAACCCATGCCATCTGATAAAATCTCTGCTCCGCCAAGAAACTCTACGTGGGAACTTTCTCCACAACTGACAGCTTCGTTCGTACGCAGATGGGGACTTTCTTGTTGAATAGTGGGGTGTTCTTGGTCATAGAATGGTTTGCTCCGATGTCGTGGAAATACATAACACCATGGAGTCAACCGTGGTAGAGATGCTTTGGTGTCTCCTTTTTATCGCATCCTACCACCAAGTTTATTCCTCAGCTGCTTGCTTAGCTCAAGTCCGTGAAACCGGAAGTCATGGCAGGCACAGATAGCAGTCAGGTTGAGATTTCAAACCCGAAAAGTGTGGTATCATCAGAAACCATGGAGAAAGATGGAGCCACGGTCTCTGCCGAGTCAGCCAGCACGAGTAATCAAGAGGCGGCGCAGGTCAATGATGGTCCGCCAGGCCAAATCCCAGTCCCTTTGAAATGGAAGCTGGCTTCAATTCTCATGGTTTCTGCTATCGGGTTTGGTTCAAATTGGAGCAGTGGGATCACCAGTGCGATGAAATCAACCATCAAAAAGGAGATGAAAATCAACAACACCGAATATGCTTTACTAGATGCGAGTCAGGACTTCATGGTCACAGCTTTGATGCTGGTGAGCGGTGTAGTTACGGATAGAATCGGTGGCGCAGGTAAGGCCCTATATTGGACGCTTTTTTGCAAAACATTTTTATGCTCCCTGCTGATATGATATGCTCTAGGAGCAATATTCTACGGCAACATCATCTTCACGATAGGCTCCATCCTTATCGCTGCAGCTACTCACACGAGAAACTATCAATTTATGGTTGGTGGAACAGTGATCAAGGCTTTCGGAGATATAGCCACACAAATCGCACAGTATGGTGATTGATCCCTCCGGCTAAACATCGCTCACATACCAAATAGGTACAAGATCTTCTCATCATGGTTCCCACCAAACCACGGATTCGCATCAACTCTCGGCCTTGAACTAGGCATTGGAAAAATTGGAGCATTTGTCGGAAAATCCTCCGCCAACATCATCGCGAAGAACACTGGAGACTTCTCGAACGTGTATTGGGTATCTGTGGCCATGAATCTTTTCACGAATCTCATGACTGCTGGCTTCTACTTCTTCACTCGTTACGCGAATAAGAAGTTTAAGTCTACTGCCGATCCAGCTACCGGCGAAAAACTCACGGAAAGCAACAAGAAGCTTGAATGGCGGAAGATTATTGAGATGCCCTGGGTCTTCTGGTGTATTATGGCGTTTTCTTTGTTTGAAACATCGACGGCTGTGGTATTTACCAGTAATGCCACGGAAATGGCAGAGATGAGGTTGGGTGTTGATTCGGTGTCGGCTGGGTGGTACACTTCAGCTCTCCAATACGGAGGTATGTATTGAAACATCAACTTTGGCCAATATGTACGTGGCACTAACCTACCAGGATTCTTCTTGGTCCCGTTGCTAGGCATATTCATCGATCTCTTCGGCAACCGAATTTCTCTCAGTATGTGTACAATCCACCTTTAACATGCTGCACACATCACTTACATATACTAGTGGCATTCTGCGGCTGCGGTGTTTTCGTAGCTATGTGCATCGTCAACTGGGCACCTTCGATCAAAGCTACAGGTGCAGCATTCGGCATCTACGCTTTCGCATACTGTTTCGGTCCAACCACCATTATCGACAGCATTCGCACATCAATGTGGGATCAATCAGTATTCGGCTCCGCCTACGCAATCAAAATCACCATGAACAATGCGTCAGTCTTCCATTCTTCACCCCTTTAATTCCCATACTAACCGTCATCCAGCATGAACATCATCGTACGCATCCTCGCAGGTTCAATCCAAGACGCAGACAACAACTCCTACGGTAAAGTCACCATTCTCTACGTAGTAGACTCAGCCTGTTCGGCAGTTGTGTCATTCGCCTTAATCGCACTTTCGCTCAAATCGGTCGACTTGCGTCGTCTGCAATGGACGCGTAAGCAGAGAATTGCGAATGGTCAGTTGATTAATGACCGTAATGAGAAATTTCATAACGAGGATGGCGAGAAGAATAAGAAGATTTCGAAGATTTGTTTTGGAGCATTACTGCTGTTGGTGTTGGGTTCTTGGGTGGCTTTCTTTTGGGGTGTGGCGACTGGTCATAATGATTAAGGGAAGGTGTAGGAAATATTAATCAGATTGGAAATACAGAGGAAGGAATCCATTTAATTTTGAGAATCGCGAATTACTGAAGCTTCACGATATCTTTGGTGCAGAACTTTAATGATAGGTTACAAGTGTACCAACTGTTCTAGGTGGGATTGGGTATGAAATAGCCTTGATAATATCATTCTTAGCCGGTCCTGAATTCTCCACAGACCCCTCCATATCCTCTACTGAAGCCAAAATTTACTTTTATATCGCACCTACTGTACTTTATACGCTTCCAAAAAGTTTCAAACCATGTCCGGAGAGTAGGCTAGGCTGTTCTTAGGGCAGAACCGCTCAATTCCACAAAGTCATGTTATAAAAATTCTTACTGGATCTATTGGTTGATCTTTGGTGTCTGCCCCTAATTTTCCAAGCGAGAAACTGTACGAAACATGTCGAAATGAAATGTAAGCAGATATCATAGTATTGAATTATCTGATACAACCACTCTTTCATTAAGCATTCCCCGTGTGTATTGGACTTTATACACATCCACCAGAGGACTTATTTGTACCGCTGATACACTTGTTCCGAAATGAGCATTCTAGTTATCGCCTTCATCTCGTCCTATCTAGTCAAAAACTAGCAATACTTCCGTTCAACAGCCAACCCACCCAACAAAACCAAATCATTATTTTTCCTGGTACCGAAAAGCACCTCTGAATAGTCTCACGATTCAAACTTCATGTATCATGGTCCGCATTCTTCTAACCAAGAAATCTCTCCTCCGAAAAACGCACTTAAATTGACTAACAATTTCATCCTATATAGTTTCTCACACACCCTCGAATATTTTGAGAAATTTCCCTCTCTGAGAAATTCTTTCAGATTCACTTTCTTTTGTCATCACTCGTTACACGTTCACAAGATATTTCAATATGAAGCTCACCAAGATTGTTGTTGTCGCTGTCGTTGCACTCGCCAGCAGCGTTGAGGGCGTAAAGGTTTGGCATAGACCGTCTGGATGTCATATTAGAAGTATGTTACTGTCTCATCCTATTCAGCACCTCTCTTTCCAACTCTCAAACCATTCACACTCCACAATTCCTCCTCGTTTTCAACCTTTTTAACCGCCTCCGTCTAAAACACACCTTTCTCTCTCCTCACCATCCGCCTCTCAGTTAACCCTGTCCTTCTCCTTTCTTTCCACTCACCCCCTCTACCCTAGGAGATAAAGTCGGTAAAGCCTGCGTCCTCCACGGCAGCAGCTTCAAAGACGCCGCCTCCGACTTCTGCCGCACCTTCTTCAGCTACAAGAACGAAGAAGGAATGTTCATCACCACGGGCCAGTCCATCGGCGCCAAGATGCCGCACGTGCCAGATGGAAAGGGGGACGAGCAGGTTTTCTGGGGTGAGTTGATTTTCTTTACTTTTATGTTGTTTTTCGGGGGGTGATTTCCTGCGGATGAGAGTGGGTTTGGGGTTTGCAGAGAATAGATTTTGGTTGTAGAAGATGAACTTTCAGTTCAGAGAAGATGATGTTGGATTTGGAAGGATTGATTGGGAATTGAATAAAGAATCAGTTCATAACAGATTGAAACAGGCAACATCGAAGTCGACCGCGGCACCACCCGAGTCACAATCCCAAAGTGTGAGGACTGGATGGATAAGGTCTTTAAGACCTGTGGAGGATATGGTGGGTGGATTGAGACTTCATTCGGGACTGTAAGTTGGATGTTCTTACCTTGTTGAAATCTACTTAGTGGCTGATTGATTGTTTTCGCAGGTTTATGGAGAATGCATTGCGACTGCTTAGATTGGTGAGGAAGGAAGGATGGGGTGGATTTTGGAAAGCTAGGGAGGTTCCTGCTGGATTGAATGCACTGAATTTGCTTAATACGTCAATTGTTTGCTTCTCTTCTTCGTTCTTTCCTCGAGTGGAACAAGTGGACAAGTCTTTCATAATGTTTGCTTCCGAATCACTCCCCTTCATTCAATCCATCTTCACACATTCCATATCAAACATTCATCTTGAATATATTCCATATCACTCTTCGCTCACTTTCCATCGCTCGCTCAACTTTCTTCAACATTGATAACCCAGACTCACAAAATCAAAATATCTTTTACCTTTCTTACTTTACTATTACAACTCACTTCCGACGGCCATCTCTCTCCAAACTCTCACCATGTCTTCGCCTCCCATGAACATCCCCGTTACACCTCTCCGAACTTTCCATTTCAATCGCAACTCCAATCCAGACAACACCGATTCCGCCAGCACTAATCCTGCTAATACCAATTCCGGCGACATCAATCCCGCCGACACCAATCCCGCCGACACCAATCCCTCCAGCTCTATCCCTCCTACTAATCCCACCACCACCAATCCCATCACCTCCAATCCGTCCAACTCCAACCCTCCCACAAATCCCACCAACCCCTCCACCCTCCCTATCAATCCCGAGAACCCCCAAACCAGCAACACCCCCAGCCATGCCGCCAACCCACCCGCCAACGAAGAAGCCCTCTCAAGCAATACTCCTTCAAACACCACTCCCTTGCCCGGCTCCTCTTCCAACCCACCCTCCTCCTCCTCCCGCAACAACTCCGCCACCCTATCCATCCATACCGCGCTCCAAATTCCACCACCATCCCAAGCAACACCCTCCCAAGCAACACCCGCTCCCGCCCCCTCCGCCGATTCCGATGTTCCTCCTGTTCCTATCCTCGGAGATGTAAGCGCGGAAGCACGAGAAGCAATCCGTACACTCCATGAGCAGGAGGGTACTCGAATAGGTGTTCAAATGGAGGATATCGATAAAGATGGAAGGAAGCAGCGTCATTTGCAGGAGATGGAAGCACTGAATGCAGAACAAGGCAATCCACCTTCACAATCTCAGGAAAATCGAGCTCCGCCCCAGAATCAAACTCCACAACAACAACAAAACACTCAAGCTCCGAAACCGAGACGTCAATTCCGAGGTTTGTTTCCCAGCATGCAAAACAATCGAGCTTCAAACTCCGGCATTGAAAGCCGAAGTCCAAATCCCCCAGTGCAAAAACCTATCCTCAAAACGTCCAACCCTGCTTCCACTCGCCCCGCACCGCAAACTTCCCACTCAAACGTCAGCGAACAACTGCGTCTCGCGAATGAAAACAAACAGAAAAATGCCGGGGCGGCGAATTCTCAGAAGAGAGCGCAGACCGCGGGTTCTTTGGCTGAGAGTGACAGGGTAGAGCGGGTAGGTCAGGGGTTACTGGATGGTGCTTATGAGGAGTTACTGAATGGTGGCGATGAGGTGTTAGCGGAGGAGGACGAAAATGGACATGGAAATGAAAACAGGTGTATATGCAAAAGAGTTAAAGACTCGATGAAGAGAGGCATGCGTAAGATGGGCAAGAAAGCGAAGAAGTGTTGGAGGCATAAGATTCTAGGGAAGCCGAGGGCCGACGTGGAGTATGATGGGGGAGAGGAAGAAGAGAGGAAACGGCCTTTGTGGAAAAGATTCTGGAAGAGAAATCGAGACGGGAATGGGAATGGGAATGGAATTGTGGAGAGGAATGAGAGCCCGAGAAGACGTGCGGTGTCGGGACCGGCGGGGAAGAATGGGGCGCCGGATGAGATGGAAATGGATTCTCTACCAAAACCTCAACGTCAACAGCCAGATACAGTATCGAATCTACCAACTACTCAACCACAACGAGGACACGGACAAGCACAACAGCAACGAGGACCAAGCAGCAAAAAAAGTAGCATCCGGACCCCAGCGATGGAAGTAGCGGAGTCTAAGAATGGACCCTTGTTGCAGCGCAAACAGCTTGTGATTCCGGATGGATGTTAGGGTTGGGAGTTGCGGAGGGGTGACGGGGAAGGGGGTGATTTGTTGGAGGAGAACTGGGAGGGTTAGGAGACTAGAGGAGAGGGGAGGTTAGAAGAAAAGGTGGGGGGGGTTTAAGACAGGACATTAAAGAGCTAACTTGGATGATAACTGGAAGTATACTTACTGTAAATAGCAAGTAAGCAAGCGTAGCGAGTAAAAATAACCAGCGTATGTATAAATACAAAGTGTTTTTACACCACTTTATCAGTGACCATCTCAAATCCCCCCAATTGATCCAATACTGGCATACAATCCTTGTCACCACTTCACTAACTCAACCAATATCCACCGCATGAAAGCTACTGTCAGCAAATGGACCACAAGACTCAACCAATTGTACAGTGTGAGGGTATCCAGAGAATTACTGTAGCTAGATCCGTGAGAGCTGGTTTATTTAAGCAACCACCATTTTATACAATCGGACATTTATCAAGCTACCATCATAGGATATTTATACCACGGTTGAGCAGTGAGTAGTCAACCCACAGCTACCAATATAAACAAACCATCAAAACCTTCCCATCCTCACAATCCAGTTTACTAACCATCTCACCTTTATCCTACCCCCCTCTGCCCCTCTCAAACCACCATATCAACTCCAAACTCCAACTCTTCATCACCCATCCCCCATACCCACTCATTCCCAACCCCACTCCCACCCCCAGCATATAGCCCTCCACAACTCCGTCCTTAATCTCAATATCTATACCGAACATCACAGCACCGAAATGTCTTTCTTTCCCGCAAGCAAGTAAGCAAGCAAGCAAGTATCCATCTCGACCTCGTTCTCGTTGGGGGATTATTACCAGTGTTCATTACGAAGGAGGGGTATACCGTCTTGGTATGGTATGTTTGTGGAGGGGGTTATTACTGTTGTCTAGGGATATTCTTAGACAGACTGAAATTTCTATTTGCCTCCCTTCGAGTCTGACCTATCCTATTCCCGCCTGATTTCTATCATCTCACGCCTTTTTCTCCTCCTCTTATCATCACATTCAAAACCCCTTCCTTCAACCCCATCTTCCCCATCTTCCCCCTCGAACCCCCCCCATTTCTTTTCCCCCCACCAAACACACACAACCATAATTATTTCCTCAACTCTTCATTCAATTCTTCATTCATCCATTCATTCATTTCATTCATATTCTTTCCATATCCTCTCTCTCCATTCTTATTCTTATTCGCACACACATATATATACATACAACTTACACCCACAATCCTCCACCGAGTTAAGTCACCCCGTCCATCCACCTATTCAATCAATCGCCAAATCAATCGCCTGCTAGTTGCTAGAATACCTTTCTCCAATTATCGCTGTTTCCTATAAATATCCTTCTCACTTGCCCATGCACTTCGTGACCACCATATCCCTATACCATATGTCTGTGCCCCAACCAGCCAGCCAGCCGCGCATTTCAAAGTTCAAGTTCAAGTTCAACCAACCAAACCCCTCATCAACTTCTTCCATCCATCCATTCATCATCCAAAGCATGCATCTATCCCTACCAAATAAAGTGTATCTCTCAATCAAAAAAGTGCGATAAAGGCGCAGTAAAAAACCCCAAGCACCTGCCCGCCCCCCCCCCCATAGAAGCAAACCAAAATCCATCTCTTCCCCCTCTCCCCAAACTCCAACTCCTGTCCTAAAAATCCTCAAATCCCACCATCCCACCATCCTCCCAACCGCCTATTTCATACTCTTCAAAAACTCCTCCAAATCAAAGCTTTCCTCATACTCCTTCCCATCCCACAACTCGCCCAAATCATCCAACCAGCCTTTCTTCCCCTTCTCCCTAACCTCTCCCGTCGCATCAACCATATCCTCTTCTCTCTCTGCTGTGCCTCCCGAGTCCGCTGCTAGCGGAACTTCCGAAGTGTCGCCTAGGTTAAACAAGTCTAGGATTTGGTCTGTTTCCATGGTGCCGAGACCGGCATTCTGTTGATTTACGACGGTGGATGCTACGTCGATTTTGAAGCGTTGGAGACTGTGAGATGGTGTTAGTAATTTATAAATTCTGATGTGATGAATTGTGGTATTATGTGATGTCATGTGACAGATCAACCATAGTGGTTGGGAAAGGTAGGGGCAGAGATTAAGAAACGTAAGAAAAAGCGAAGAAAACTAACCTCAAAATCTTCTCCTCCAAAGTCCCCCTCGTAATCAACCGATAAACATTAACCACCTTCTTCTGACCAATTCTATGCGCGCGATCCATAGCTTGCAAATCTTTCTGCGGATTCCAATCATGTTCAACGAAAATAACGGTATCGGCACCAGTCAAATTCAGGCCTAAACCACCAACACTCGTTGTCAAGAGAAGGACATCGTACGAAGGGTCCGAGTTAAATTTGTTGACGATATCTTGACGTTTCGATGCATCAACTGAACCATCCATGCGGAGATACTGCACTGAAGGCAGCATTTTCTTTAGCACGTCGTTTTGCACCATATCGAGCATTTCTTTCATTTGACAGAACACAAGAGCGCGATGGGGAGAGACGTAGGAGGTTTCGGTAGTGATTTCGTTTTCGGATGAGGGTTCGGTTCCGATACCACAATCGACTAGCAGATCGCGTAGAGCGGTTAACTTGGGTGCATGGACGGGATCACGGAGACTGGTTCCTTGTTTGGCGAGGAGTCGTTGGGTGTCTTCGTATTGTTTATGACCTTCCTTCATGACGAGAGCAGGGGAGTTGCAAAGTTTGCGCATGTATTGAAGAGCTTGGAAGATATGTTGCTTGGCTTCCTTATCACCGGACGATGCCTTTTCTGCGAGTGTCTTGCCTTCTTTCTTCGTGAAATCTTCGAACAGTTTCTTCTGAAGATCACTGAGATCGCAGTAGTAGTTTTGCAATATCTTGGGTGGCAGATCGTCGAGCACCTCTTCTTTCAGACGACGGAGAAGGAAAGGTAGGACTTGTTTGTGAAGAGCCTCGATCGCGAGTGCACCAGCCTCTTGTTCTTTTGAAGATGATTTACTAAATCGACTCTGAGCGATTGGTTTGGCAAATCGATCAAGGAAGACCTTTTCGGCTCCGAGGAAACCAGGCATGAGGAAGTCAAAGAGAGACCAGAGTTCCAACACGTTATTCTGAATGGGAGTTCCGGATAAAATTAAGCGATGATTACTGAGAAGACGCTTCACTGCAATGGTGACTTTCGCTCGCGGATTCTTGATCAAATGACCTTCATCAAGAACGCAGTAATTCCAATTCAACGGAGCCAGAACGTCGATATCGTTACGGCAAATATCATAGGATGTGATGACGATATCAGTTTGTCCAAGTTGATCTCTGAATCTTGATCGATCGGCAGGTGGACCAACATAAGCTGTGCAGGTTAAGAATGGTGCGTAAGTTTTGATTTCTTGTTGCCAGTGGCCAGACAGAGTAGGGGGGCAAATGATAAGAGATGGCATCTTTCTGACATCGGGGGCACCAGTCTTCTTGTACTCTTCCGCTCTTAGATGATGATCACTAGCGACAATACATAACGTTTGCAATGTCTTTCCAAGACCCATATCATCGCAGAGGATGCCATGAAGATGGTACTTGTTGAGGAAATTGAGCCAGTTGACACCTTCTTGCTGGTATGAACGAAGTTCTGCCTTGATTGCCACGGGAATTGTGAACGGCTCGACTTTGTGAGGATCTAGAAGTTGACCAATGAACTTTCGCTCACGATCTCTACCTTGCAGCAATTCTTCCGACAGACCCGGTGGATCTGGAATACCTGCTTCAAGAGGAACAAGTTTGACAAGCGTAGCAAAGGCAGTTGTAGCAATCAATCGAACGTCGGTATCGGAATCGCTCATACGACCAAGGACGGGTACAATAAGGAAGATGACGTACGGGAGAATGTTGTCTCCCATGACATGAATTAAGTGGTAGACGGATTCTATAACTCCTTGGCGGTAGTTGAGGTCTAGTGGGTTGCTAATTGAAGGCAAGACCTTCTCAACGAGCATGGTCATGCCCTCTACCGTAATTACACTGCAGACTGTAGCCAGACATTTTGCAGCCATGTAGCGGAACACTGAAAGTTCGGAATGTAGTGCTTTGACAACAAGAGGAAGTAGTTCCATAACCAGAGGGTATAATGCTTTGTCCAAAGTAGGTGTCAAGGCACGGATTACAGACATGGCATCGATAGCTGCTTGTCCAGACTCGTTGGCAGGATCTCTGCAGTCTGCCGGAAGCGGGCCGGCGAATGCATAGCGTAATGGTTGTTCCATCAACGACTTCAAAGTTGGAACCCTGTCGAGTAGAGTGGCGCCAAAGATACCAGAAAGTTGCTCTAGAGCCTCTTTGGCACCTCTCCTGGTTATCCGAGCCTCCTTTGCTTCTCGCGCAAATTTTGCTGCATCGGGATGATCTCTGCGATCTTCTTCCTTGCGCAGCGAAAGAATATTGGCAGTGAATTGTGCATTCGGCGAAAACTCTGGAGTCTCCGAAGTTTCCATACACATGTACTTGACCAAATTGGACACAACCTTCTGTGCTGGCCCAGAGCGACCACCTTCAGCAAACAGCTCAATAAGTCGAGCAATAGCGGCAGCCGATCGCTGTTGCAATTCGATATTCTCTTCCTTCTTGACGCTGTCCATCATTGCCTTGATGATATGAGTCGGCTTCTTGGGTGAAACTTTCATAGCAACCAGAGCACTGGCAGCAGCAGCCTTGATTCGAGTATCTCGCTGTTCCTTGATGCTCTTTGCATTGTTAATGACTTCTATGGCATGGTCCCGCGCTTCGGACAAAGCTTGAGTAGCAATCATTCGCTGACCAGGAGCAAGTGCTTTCTTCAGCCTATCGAAATCTTCGTTGACACACTTGTCGGCGGTAACGATGGAGAAAGCATCGGGGCCAGCTTCAGCTTCCCCAGCTACCACGACAGCAAGCGTTGGTAAGCGACCCTGAGATACTTTCCCAATATCACGGAAAGTGGTCAATAATTGTGAGCACTGTGTACGAACCAGTTGGGTGAAAATGACCAAGTCGCGATAATGTAGTGGTCGATCAGTCTCCAAGATCTTCTGCAGAGGATCGACGAAACGTAGAGCATGGGTCTTGGAAATACAATTCTTAGCATATTCGTCGATGATGATGGAGGCTGTGAGCTGCGTAGACGAGAAGGCTGAAACCATTCCGGGAATAATACTAGCATCATACGCTTCCAATGCTGGCGCTGGCACGAGAGACATGATCAGACCCATAGCTTTTGCGGCAGAAACCCGCGATCGAATCAATATGTCCATACCCACCAAATCCACATCACCTTGCATCATTGGACCATCGACGTCATGGGATGATGAGGTAGGAGTGGGCTCCACAGCCTTGGTAGACTTGCGGCGCTTCTTCGTGGGCGGCTCGGGCCCCGAAGGAGTGGTTGGTCGCACGTTGCTAGAACCGATGCTGGGTAAAGAGTAAGAATTGCCGGATGGCCGTTGGAAGAGTGTAGCATTCATTGGTAGAGGGTGCCGTGAGACGCCAATAGGGTGTAATGTGAGTTGCATGAGAGGATCGATATGAGCAGAGAACTCCGCGGATAGATGATCTGGATTCTGTGCGAGGAAGGTTACCAGTGCCTTCCATACCTGGAGCGACAAGTTTAAGGTGTCCTGATTTCTCTCCACTAAGATATTTTGGTAGATTAAGCGAAGAATTTTACCGTCCATCCAATCTCGGGTTCCTTCGCCCTCGATACCGACAAAGGTCAGTAGCGCACGCAGAACCGCTGATCGCACAGACGTAATGGTATGTCGAAGGAATGGATATAGACGGGGTACTAGAAGTCCAAACGATTGCTCCGCATCGCGAGAGGCATTCTTCTTCATAGCTTCTAGCACTTCGGGGAAACTGCACAGCTTTGCCAGTAAATCCATGATCTGGCCCGTACTCGCGCTCAAGTCGTCACCCAGATTCGAAAGACACTCCCAGACAATATTGATCAAACCATCCAATGCCTGGGGCCGGAGATTGACGAATTCTTTGGCTATTGGAATGAGCGTCGCAGCACTGACCGATCGAACATCATCATCCCAGTCGCCTAATCCCTTCATGACAGCGCGGATGACACCATCAATCAAGTCATTGTCTTTCAGTAACAAATCGTTTCTTACTGCTACCAGATATCGGAGACCGATCATACCACCATGGCATACGGCCCACCCTGGCTTTTCGAGTTGGAGGTCATTTTGCATGACGAGGCGATATAATATGCGGTGGACGGAGTACACAGCCGGAGGAGGAAGATGGATCAATAAAGCACCAAGAGTCTGACCAACAGTCTCTCGAATTGGCGCAACTACGGTGTCTGATACGTAGTCTCCAAAACGATCTAACATGAAAACACAACACAATCGGCAAGCAAGGTCGTCCAACCATCTTTGATTGAGCATGTCGTTTTCTGCGCGAGTTTTCCCACGCTGTCGGCCTGCGCCGCCTCCATGAACACGTATAATCTCTCGAAGGCCCATAGCGGCACCGTGACGAGTTTCCCACTGGGGATCGAAGAGATCGACGATGAGAAATTCGCATAGACGCTCAAATGGCCATTCACGACCTTCTTCTTCGCCTTCTGCCTCGAGCTCCGATTTTATAGGCATGATGGGACCTTTGAACTCAGAGACAACTTTCGAGTCTTCGTCAACCTCGGACGATCTTTCTAGTGAGAAATAGTCGGCCATGCCATTTTTGCTGTCCTCTCCTGCATCTGTCATCGCAACGTCGCTGCCGCTCTCATTCGTGGTATTCGACCGTCGGACCGACAGATCTACAAGTCTGTTCTTATTTCCTGCATGTTGAGCTTCTCGTTTCCGCTTGCGTTTCAACTGATTAAGTTGCCTCGCACTCAAACCACTCTCCTCACTAGGCATTGATGGGGCGTTGAGACTGTCTTGGCGGACCAGGCCATTAGAATTCTCTCGTGCTAGTGGCGTGCCTGATCCATTCGGTTTTGTGCTGACTGGAAGCTCATATTCAATCTCCTCTTCGAAATATTCACCTTGTAGACCTAACCGTCCAGCCAGGGTTTTCTTTTGGTGAGCAAGGCGTTGAGCTGGGTCTAGAGCAGCCAGTGCATAATCATGACCCTTTTCACCGCCACGAACCAGCTCCTTTCCATATTTCAGAATTGAGACAATGTCAAGTGTATGCAGACTCAGCTGCCCTTCAGCAAGAGGAACGGGTTCGACAGGCTCCTCTTTCTTCACACCAATCTCCTCCTCCTTTGATTCATCCTTCACCAATTCTTCGCCAGCATTGGGATCATACTTCTCTGCATTGTCAACAATGCCAGCTAAGGCCTTGGAAGCAGCTGTTCTTGTATCCCAGGTCTTGTGACGAAGATACGGTACTACTCTTGTTAATAAATTGAAGAGCTCTTCCGGATGTGCTTTTTGTACATCAGCTAATTGTTGAGCTGCTGTATTTCGAATTAAGGGTGTACTGCCTGTTTCCAGGAGCCTAGATAAGAAGTGGTTAGCATGCGCACTCGTGGAAGGGGGAAGCCATGGTTGGAGATCTGGAGGCTGATACTCACGTGACAAGCCGGTCTAATCTATATGCACGATAAAGTCAGCTAATGGTGTTCCGAGAAGCCGATGCGGCCGCACAGATAATTTTGGTAGGGGCGGCAAAGCGAGCTGTAAAAGTGAAACATACCTCGAAGCCATTTTGGACACGCGTGTTCATTATCTGGGTAAAATGGGAGATGTTTAGAAGAAAAACGCCATGAAGACGACAAGAACGTTTGTGAACGGTTAAAGAGCAGAAACCATCCGTTGTGGAGATGAAAAGAAAAGGCTAATTAGAGTAAAGTGATGGCAAAAGCGTCGCAAAGCAAGAATAAAGAAGAGAACGATTAGGCGCTGGCAGAAAATGAGGGCAAAGCAATTTTTATATCTTCAGCCTTGGCCGTTAATGCGAGGTGAGCAACAGAGGCGGCGAGGTTGAGGATATAATAAATGTTGCAATGCACAATGCAGCACCGGCAATAGTAGTGCTTAGTACGCGTTATTTCGTGAGGTCGTGGTTCGTGGTTCGTGGTTCGTGGTTCGTGGTTCGTGGTTGTGTTCGTGATGTCGTTGATTGGCTGGTTGAATTGAGTACCGGATTTCCTTTGTGGATTCCTCTTTGCCTTCACTTTTTCGCTCGTTTTGCTTTTTGGGAGTGGTACCGCCTTGGATGTATGGTGGGTGGTTGGTGGTTGGTGGTTGGTGTGTGGTGCGTGTGGTGTGGTGTGCGTGTAGTGCGGTGCGGTGCGGTACGGTGCGCTGGGTGCGGTGAAGCAAGCAAGGTTGGGCGAGACTCTGGACTCTGGATCGGAGACTTTGGTGGGCATACGGCCGTCCTTTAAGGTCCTTTAAGTATTCCACGCAAACTCACTTGAGCAATGAATTTTCGACTTCGCTTAGCCCTTAGCGCCTAAACATCCCTGCAAGTCCCTGCTCATCCCTGCAGTCTGTTGCTTCACTAACTGAAAATTGGGAGATCAAGATCGACTTTTGCCCTTTTGCACCAGAGATGGATAATATGAGGCTATGAGCTCGAGGCTATGGAATCTATGGAATCATACTGTATCTTCCCCAAACTTCGTTCTTCATCTCGTTGGTCTCAATGAATACAAATTTATATCACCATGGTCATCGTTACCGTTATCGTCATCGTCATCGTCATCTACGCCTTCAGCTGCATTGCTCATTCTTCATTCTTCGTCTCTGTACCTGTGCCTTCCTGTCTCTTCGTGCTCGTGATACGCCCTCCGCGTCGCTATAACACCCAGGCAGAACCAGCACCAGATAACCACTGCAATCCATCTCTGCTCTTCCCTGCAGCCGGACATTAATCTCCATCCTTGGGCCGGCTTACCACATCGCCATCGTAGCATCATAGCAAACAGAGTACCATACTCGGCATGGCCTTGCTGGTTATTGTTACAAAAAGGTAAAGAGGCATTTGCTGAAGGGAAAGAACAGATATCAATCGCGCAATATCTACCTGCCAGGCGCCAGCTACAACTTTGGACCAAGGGAGACGCGCATTGCACAAGAATTGGGAATCACACAGAAATAGAAGTCGGACATCCGGCATTTCATTAACGAGAACGCCATTCGTATCCTGTCATCTATAGATAGAGTATATAAAGTACCGTCGGCATTCATGCGACCTCACATTCGACCTCGACTCGACTCCCACCTCGCTGGTTTGGATATTCGCATTCGCGTTCACATTCAAGTTTGCTACCCCAGTCTGCAAGGCACCAAATGCTTCCTACAAGCCAACCCCCGACATGCATATCGTACTGCCGTCTACCGTACCGGTCTACACAAATC
Source organism: Rutstroemia sp. NJR-2017a BBW (assembly GCA_002946425.1). Taxonomy (NCBI): domain Eukaryota; kingdom Fungi; phylum Ascomycota; class Leotiomycetes; order Helotiales; family Rutstroemiaceae; genus Rutstroemia; species Rutstroemia sp. NJR-2017a BBW. Next base: position 400,177 of record NJPT01000039.1, read on the forward strand.
CTAGCATCACGCAGTATGTATCATATATGTATGCCTGATCCGGTGAGATCTGTGACAACAACCATTTCACCTCTAGCACCAAGAGATGGACAAGACTACCCTACTTGCCTACCCTATGAATCCTGCTTACCCGGATCGCCCTACCATGATTCACAGACAAGGCTGTAAAACACCACCATAATACACCTCCATACTGGTGTGCGACGCGACTTGGAATCGTTGAAGGGCAATGACAAATGACGAGTCAGTCTTGACGCAATCCAGTGCCTATCTTCTGCCCGGAATAGATATAACCTCTCACTTCTATTCTCCTAGACTGTCCGACGTGTAAAAGACGTGCTCATATTTTGGCGATAGAATAATCCTCACTCTTACTAATTTATATCTTCAAACATATAACAACTTTCGGACCCCAGTCCCAATCAACTCACCCATTTCTTACCGCACTGTTGAAATCAGTCAAATGATATCCACTTGCCAGGTGATCGACCTTCACTAATTCAGAGACACGTTCCACCTCGCTTCTCATTGGTCGGATTACTGGGTGACATGGGCAGAATCACTCCCACCGCCCGTACCTATCTGCGCTAAACCATCGAGTATCAATTGCCAGCCTGGATATGCCCCGTTCAACATTCGACAAAGTCTATGCAGCCGGATAGTTCAAATAGACGTTGACCACTGACCGTTGACCGTTGCGTTTGTCACTTCACAATCAACCTTTTATTCAAAGGCTTCTGGGAAGCTTCATTTTTGTCTTTTTCGATCCCATCTCCACGATCCGACGCAAAGCCCCCCCCCCCCTTACATTACTCTCGATGCGGTGACAACTCGCAATTCTAGTCCTACAAACTTCCAGATTTCCTGTCCAAGTCCGCCACACACATTATGGCTTCTTACAACATGCCTGCGGCCGTTCCCCGACCTGCGGTTTACGGCAGTCCAGTACCTATTGCTGACCCTAATGCACCACCTGGAACTTTTGCACCGGGAACGAAGATCCAAGTCGGCAGCCATAAGGTTGTCATACAAAAGTACTTCTCCGAGGGAGGCTTTGCCCATGTCTACCTGGTCAAAATGCAGAAGCCCATCGATGGCACAGATATCGCAATCTTGAAGAGGGTCGCTGTGCCCGATAAAGAGCACTTGGCAAATATGAGGACCGAGGTAGAAACGATGAAGAAGCTGAAGGGACACCGCCCGATTGTTACATATTACGATTCACATGCGTCTCAGCTAAAGGGGGGTGGATATGAGGTGTTCTTGCTCATGGAGTTTTGTAATGGCGGTGGTTTAATTGATTTCATGAACACTCGATTGCAGAACCGATTGACAGAACCAGAAATCCTCAAGATCTTCTCCGACGTGGCGGAAGGAGTAGCATGCATGCACTACCTCAAACCTCCTCTTCTACACCGAGATCTGAAAGTCGAAAACGTCCTCATAACCTCCACCACCGCCTCTCGAAGATTCAAACTCTGCGACTTTGGATCCACGGCACCTCCTCGACCGGCTGCAACAACAGCTGCGGAATGCAGACTGATCGAAGACGATGTGCAGAAACATACGACATTACAATACAGAAGTCCGGAGATGATTGATGTATACAGGAAACAACCGATTGATGAGAAGTCGGACATTTGGGCGCTGGGTGTACTGTTATATAAGCTATGCTATTATACGACTCCATTTGAAGCTCAGGGGCAACTTGCTATATTGAACGCAAGCTTCAAGTTTCCAAGCTACCCCATCTTTTCCGATCCCCTTAAGAACTTAATAGGTAAACTCTATCTTCTTTTGTTAGATGCGACGGCACTAATCAAATCACAGCATCGATGTTGAAGGAGAAACCAACGTCCCGTCCCAACATATATCAGGTCTTACGAGAAGCATGTCTCATGCAGGGAATCGAGGTACCAATCAAAGACGTATGTTCCTATATACCTCCCGCCAAACAAAAGCTCACCGTATCAGATTTATGCTGGCAGGACGCAGTTAGAATCACGTCGACACCAACAATTGCCAGCTACGGAAAGTCCCGTCTCACCACCAGTCGTAGGTGCTGTCTTTGCGCCGCCCACGCAGCATCAAACAATTATTCCAGATGTAGTTCCAATGCGAAGAGGGAGGCCTACGGCCAATTCACAGCCACAGCCCGCTAAACCCAACCCTTCGCCAATGCGGGGTACGATTAGTGATCCTTTTGCCGCTTTAGACTCAAAGAGTCCTGTTCCAGTAGTCGATGAAATCTCAAACCGATTTCCCAGTTTAGATCAATTCTCCCTGTTACATGACGGGGGCAAATTCGATTTCGGCTCGTCATCTCCTCCGAAGACAACAGCACCCATAAGCCAACGTGTCACAGAAAGGTTAGCCGACGATGCTTTTGCGTTACCGTCTCGCCCGGGAACAGCTACTAAATCTTCTGCTCCCATGTCACGTGCTCAACAGATACTGGCCAGTAATCCTTTGGAACTTCAGACATCAGATGTTCCAGCAAGTATCGTGTATCAACCTACGCCAACGCACCCCACTGCGAATGCCTCTTCATACGTCTCACAAGGCACAATGACATCACCCACCCCTCCCCCTGTCATCAACCAGGCTCCTATATATTCTGCTTCCCCTCGCCTCATGCCTACGGATCACCATCGCTCAGCTAGTCTCCCGCGGAACCAAATTCCCACCCCCTCTAGAACGCCCACACTACAATCACAAGACTTCCAGCCGGTACATCCTGGGCTGCCTCCTCGAAATGCGTCATACAATGCGCAGTCGAGCCACGCAAGGCATCCATCATCTTCTAGGCCATCGTTAGAGATGAGTCGACCAAGTAATGAGGCTCTCGAAAGTACGATACATAGAACAAAGTCAAGTTTAGGCCGACCACGCCCATCCAGTCAATACTTGGAATCAAACATGGACTTTCTTCGGGAGAAAGAGGGGCGACCATCACTTGATCAACGGAATCCATCCTATTCTAAAGAAACCGCAGTCGCAGACACCAGCTCTGACGATGACAACAACATACAGTCGAATGTCGATTTCCTAAAATCAATGGAAGAAACAGACAACACCAAAAAGGATCGACGCCGTAGCAGCGCATCCAAGCAATCCAAGCGATCGAGCATGCCCACCATGTCCTTATCCGGCACCAAAAATCTCCTAGCAGGAAAATTCGGCGATGCATTTAAACGCTTCGAACACAACGCCAGCGCCCCACCCGGCCCCCGCACACCCAGTCCACTGCAAGATCTCGAGCGCCGCGATCTCACACCAATCGCAGGATCCGAAGCCACAGACGGCAGAAGCGACGACGGGAACGTCCCCGATGATAATAACCTGACACCGGAACAGCGCCGCGAACAGGAACGCCGCAGGCTGTCGTTGGAGGAAAAAAGAGTGGCGGATGCAGCGGCTGAGTATCGGAAGCGGATTGCGGATCGCGCCCCGAGAAGTATTGGGGGGGTTACGAGAGCGGCTAGTATTCAGCATAAGGTTAAGAGTTTGTTGGATGAGAATAGGGATCAGCAGGGATTGAAGAAGACAGCGGAGGGGTATGGGAGGTATACGGATGCGGCGCCTGTGACGCAGAGTCAGGGAGTACCTGGGAATCCGTATACGCTGAGGAAGGCCCCAGTGGTGGGGAATAATGATCTTGCTTATGCGAAACCGAGGATGCAGCAAGTTACGCCGTCGCTGCCGGCGACGAAGACGGGGCCGAGACCGAGTGCTCCGCCTAAGCCGACGCATTTGAATAGTTCGAATACTGGGGCGGGAGCGGGGTTTGCGTATTCGCCGCCGAAGGGGGGGTTTTTGGCGGGGAGGCAGGGTGGGTTCGGGGTAGGAGGGAATGGGGGGCAGGGAGGGCAGGGGTTGGGATTGAGGCAGGATATGACGCAACAAGAAAAGGAGGAGTATTTGGAGGATTTTAGTAGGAGGTTTCCGAGTTTGAGCAGTATTGAGATGGTGGAGAGGGAGATTGGTGGGGGGGAGGGGGAAAGTGGGATTGGGGGTGGTGGGGGCAGGGATGCAGGAGGGAGGGTGGTGAAGGAGTTGTGATGAGGGGGGTTACTAGAGTTGTGAATTTTCGGGGGAGGGGGGACATGCGGTGGAGATTAGATGAGCTAGATTTGAGCGATCATTGCATTGCATGGCATTTTGTTCTAGGAGTAGGTGTAAAAGATGTTACTTTTAATTAAGGGATACGTATGTGTATGTATGTATGGAAGGGTGGACCGGATAAAGGAGGGGTATAAATAAATAGAAAGGAAGAGAAATGTGATTGAGAAAGAAAGAAAGAAAGAAAGAAAGAGAGAAAGAAAATGAGAGAATGTGAGAGAATATATGGATGTGTATGTATGTGTATGTGTATGTGTATGTGGTGTGGGTAGATTGATGGGTAGCTAGAGATGCTAGGGATGGTAAAGATGGGTGTGTGATGGGATATGTGATCAGGTGTGGATGTGTGATGTGTGTGATGTAGGCGGTGTAATGGGATGTGGATATGTTATGGATGTTTGATGGGTCATAAAATATATAAATCACCCGCCCAAGCCCTCTATACACACTACAATTGCCACTCCTCAAGAGCAGCATCTCTTCTACTAGTAGGTTTACGGTTTTGAGTCCTCGGGCTTATTCCTCGCTCATGCCTCACTACACCTTACTCCCGGGCCATCATCACGAAACAGAAATATTTCCCAGAGAGTACTAGATAGACTAGCTCTTCATTGGTTGCCATAAACACACAAACGGCTTCGGAGTAATGCATGAATCAATAGGCAAAGTTGGCCCGGGGAACAACATTGCTGGGTGATCGGTACGTAGACTAGGAGTAGTAGTAAATCTAATACTTCGTTAACTTGTTTATGATGCTAAATCCATTATGTTTTGGTCAACTTATGACTATATTGAGAAAGAACACTGGTTCTGGGCGATATGAAATGTATATTGTAGGTAATCGAGGTGGGTAGGTAGGTAGGTTAGGTATTGCTCTTGGTCTGGTCTGCTCTGCTGGAATACTTCTCAATGGACGTCGGGACGAATCTATGAGATGGTGTAAAAGTATGTGTAATTTTGTGGTTGTGTGATGGATGGGGATGAGGTATGTATGTAAAGATTATTGTGTCATTCACTTCTATGAATGTCCTCATTTCCACAGGTTTCATAAATGTAAGATTACTGAAGGGCTTTAGCGTAAGGCGCAATGTGCTTCGCCTACTAAACGGACCGATTGATGGGATATATATGATGCTGCTAGGTATAGGATAATGATCACTATCTCTTTTTACTTGTTACTTTTACCGTTATGCTAGTGGGATGTGGAATGAGATGTGTTAGGGAATAAGAAATAGTGACGGAGGGGGTTGTAAGTGGGAACTGGGGAGAGGGATGGTTTGGGGTGGAATGGGACGGGGATGGTTTGGGGGAAGGAGTGGTATGCTTGCTGATTTGTGATCTGTGATGTGAGATTAAGGTGCTGGTGTACGAGAGGGAGATCGGGGTGGTGTGTAGAGGGGCGAGAGGAGGGGAAAAAGGGAAGAGAAAGAGATGGATTTGTGTGGATGGTGATGATTTGGGTTGATCGTTTACGGAACGGGGGAGGTTGAATGAGTGGGTACTAGGGAGAGGGACTGGGATGGCTTGGGGAGAGGAGTGGTATACTGATCTGTGATATAGGATTACAGTTGCGGGTGAGAGAGGAACGGTGGTGGGAAGAGGCCCGGGAACAAATTCGGAGATGGATAAATAAGGATTAGGTGTGAATTTGGGTTGATTGATTTGGATTGATTGATCATTTACCCAACGGAGGAAGGCTCAACAGGGTACATATACACTAGCACGTTATCAAGATATTGCATGAACGGTTTGGTGAGTATAATTAAGTGAGTAAGGAAGTTTATATCATTTAATTCATCGACCAACACAAAAACACATGATACATGGACTATCGATCTCCATCCCGGCTAAAACCCATCCAGCTGAGCACCGGGTTGAGCATCTCACTTCTAATTACATAACAGTATTCCCATCCTTATCAACAAGGTTCTTCTGGACCAACACCCATCCACTATCGCAAGGGGGGATGCGGAGACCGGACTTTTCGGTGCGGCGCTTACGGCGGGGGGGAGAGGGGGTGTTGGGGTTGAGTGTGTTGAGGGGGTGGGAGGGGCCCGGGAGTTGCTGCCAGGAGAAGGCGAGGGGGTCAGCTGCCTGGGAGTGGGATGAGCTGGAGAGGGAGGGCGAGGGGGAGGAGGCGGGAGAGGGCGAAGGGGGCTGGAAGACGGGGGCGGCGGCGGGGACGCCGGTTAGAGCAGAGAGACCTAAGGGGGTGTTAACTTGGTGGTTGGGAGGTTGGGGAGAGGTGTTGTGGAGAGTGATTAGCATAGAGTGGGCTGGGATGGAATAGGGTGGAAAGTGTAGGGGTCAGTGTAGGACTTAGTATACGATCAGTGAAACGGTGGCTGATATTGAGGGTCACATATATACGTACGTACGTAGGAATTCGATATCATATACAGATGTAGGTATTAGCCAAGATCAGTGATATTGAGGATATACTGAAATATTGAGTCAAAATCAAGCCACTATTACCTAAAAGAGCTCCCCATTCCTCTACATTACCTAACTGGGTAAGGGCAGTGTAGCATTCCTCAAACAAACTCCCATTCCGGCACATCGTCGTCGACCTATTGGCTCATATTCATCCATAACTTCAAGCATTCCAGCTTCTCAATCGTCGCCGGCACTAGTCGATTACATCGATCTGTGAGAGTTATCCCAACACTAGAAAAGAGATGCTCGCAACTTGCAGAGGTGCTAGGAATAGAGAGTAAATCCAAAGCTATCTTAGAGAGGTTAGGAAAGAGCATCTACTGGCTTGATTCTCTCCACTATGTACAAATGTCTTTAATTGGGCCTACAGAAGGAGTCGCTAGGTAGGTTGTATACTCATCTATTAGCTGCCTGCTTGCCTTCTTGGCTTGAAGATAAGCAATATAGATATTCGTTGACGCTGCTAGCTCTTCTGCAGCCTCAGCTATAGCCTGTAATCCAACTGATTTGTAGCGATCCGTCCAATATATCTCAATTCTCTACTTCCACAAGGGAATCCAATATATATACGAATCCTTCCATTGAGCCTCAAAGTGCGACCACTTCATTATTGGATCCATAATGACTGCTGCTATGTACAATACCGTCGTATCCGTCAAAGTGTAGTATTTCTCGAGCTTCTCCTATACACTATTGCAGCATAGTCCTATGTAGGGGTCGTCGGCGTAAACAACCTGTAATTGATTGGATATTAGATCGTGTAAGAATACGGATTGAGGAATGTAGCTTACCTTTCCATTCTCGAAGTGCTCCAAGAGGTATTCTATTATAGGAAGTATACGCTTAAGAGTTGCTCCATTACCTTCTGTAAACTCTGTCGTATCCCTCAAAGCAACCAGTATATTATGGATCTTCGTTAAAGCGTTCTAGTCGTTGTCGTTCAGCTTCAAGTATAATAGGAGCTCATCAGGGTAAAGCGACCAGAATTTTGTATAGCTATTGCGAACTTGAGGGTTGAGAAAGAGACTGATTATAGTATCCATCGAGTTCCAACGTGTAGAGTTATCTCGAGCGATACGCCGACCTGCAAGCCGTACAAAGAGCTGTTGCAGCTGTGGACTGTTGGAGATCTTGACTTGGAATATATGACATTTTCCAATAGCGCCCTCCTTCTTCTACCTGAGAAACTCGGGTTTGTCAACAGTATCAACACTAGCGAAAAGCATCTCGAGATTCATATCGTCGGCGAAAGGATTATCAGGTATGTTATCGATCTTGCGATTGCTGAAGAGGAATGCTTATACAGCCAGATTAATTGTATGCGCAAGGCAGCAGATTCGACTCTCAATTGGATCCCACTCAATGTCGAACTTATCGAAAAGACGCGAAGAGAGAAAGCGTGTAAGCGTGTTGTTATTACTACTATTATCTATCACCAAGCAGCCAAGTTTAGTCGCAAATCTATACCTTTCTACTTCCTTAATGACAATATCAGTGAGGTTCTCACCAGTATACCTCCTAAGCACCTCCTTCAAAGCTAATATAACCGTTTTTAGGATGCCATTCTCGTCGACGAATTGCAATTGAATACCTAGCATTGATATATTGGTGGTGGAGGTCTAGTAATCGATTATAAGATAGATCTTGCTCTGCGCTGAATACAGCTACTAACGGATGCGAGGTAAGTGCTCGTCGTATGTTCAAGAGATCCATCTGGAGATAGTCTTTGCGCAGCCTGGCACCTATAAATCGGTCTGCTTATTGAGGAAATTGAGGAGTGCGTGGAATTCGTTATATTCGATCAGATGGAAGGAGAGCGAGTAGTGTGTAAAGAGGCGAACGAAGAGCACTTCTAGTATATACGGATCCAGTATATATGTATCTGGGAGTTGGTTGAGATCTTCCTCGTCTCCTAGTATATGTCGGTGCTTAAATCCTGCAGATTGATATATATTCTCTATTACCTGCTCGATAGTCGCTTATACTCGCTCGTGCTGCTCTTCTCTTAGAGATACTTGACTGATATAGTGCATGGCACGTAGATGGGTGGCGATGATGCGTATTCCACCGGACTCTAGGTATTTCGTCTTACAGTAGTTGCAACGCTATTGGACTCTCCTCTTGCTGTCAAGGTAGACAGTTTGAGGATCCTTATCGGGTATATACTTCCAGACCTAAGCCTATCGGTGTCGAGCAGCTGCAGGGGGTTCTTCGCTATTGTCGGCAGCTTCAAGAGTGATAGGATTGTCTTCAGATCCAGGAGAAGGAGGTGTATCAGAAGCTATATCAGGAGCTTGGAAGGAAGTAGAGGCAGAGGAAGGAGGAGGAGGTTCGTTCGATAAGTTACTAGTTGATAGCGGGTCAGCAGATTGAATATAAGGAGTAGGAAGTAAAGCAGATCTAGATGTATCTGGTAGAAAGAGGTCTGAATCCAATTCAGACAAAAGGTCGGATATATATGTAGAAGCTATATTGATATCGCTATCGCTGTCGCTAATGGAACTGTAACGATAATTATAGTAGGGGTGAACTGTGTTAAATAAAGCGGATAGTGCCTTACTGACCTTGGGGTTGTATAAGCACTTTAGGATAAAAAATGTATTGAGTATATCCCCTATATACAAATTTATATGGAAAGCGATAGAAATCAATGGTATTGATACCGGCAATAATACTAAGAAATATAAAAGTAAGGTGAAATTCACTGATTTATATATATTCTTTCACAGGCCGACCCTACGTACGTACCATCATCCCTACCATTTTCGTCTATGAGGCATTCCGTATTTCAATATATAGGCAATAAAAGTGATATCAGGATCTATATTGAGTACGATCAGTGATATGGAATCCAATACTACATACGAGGAATATATCTTCAATAAATCATATGTATCACTATAGTGGGGCGTATGCAAAATACTGAAAATACTATGTCCTACACTGGTAGGGGTAAGAATGGTCGTAATATGTACGAGTTTGCAATGCCTCCATTTTGTTTCGATATCCTTCGATGATGTCACGGTTGGGGGTATCGAGGATCATACGGGCGGAGAATTCCTTGGCTGTGAATTTGGAGTTAGTTAGTTAGATGTTCTTGTATGCATGAGTTGAGTGTAGGGGAGGGGATGGAAGAGGGGAGCTGAGGGGGAGAGGGGAGTTGAGGGGAGAGTCAAGGTCTATTATCAAGATAAATTGATCCGTACGAAGATATGTGATGGGGAAGGCTCAGTGCTGGGGTTAAAAGTCGCAGCAAGGTAAGGTACGACTCGGCTTGGGTAGGGCAAGGGAGTAACGCCAATAAAAGAGATGTGAAGAACATACCGTACTTCTCCATCTTCCACTGAATAAACTCAATCTCATCACGGATAGAAAGAGAGGGCGGCTTATAGTTAAGCGGCTTGTGGATCTTGGGTGGGGACGAGGAGTCCTCGTAGGGGTTACGTCGCTTGGCGGAGGGGACTCGGGTGGGAGTTGGCCTCACAGTTGGAGTTTGGATGAGCGTGGGGGTGGATCTGGATAGTGGTGTTACAGGCGGGTTGGGAGGGGACATTTTGCCAGTGAGTGGTTGGTTTGGGTGGTTTGGGCTTTCCATTTTGGCTTAAAGGTAATGGTTGAGAAAAAAGTAGTTGTGGAAGTGAAAGGTTTGCAAGGGGGAAGGAAGAACCATGGTCTATTTATGCTCAAAATGGGTGGCCAAAGCGCACAGCTACTGGCCGTTTCAAGTGATGCGGGCGTGACATGCAGAGATTGAAGGAGGGATGTTGTACGGAGCTGTTCAAATTGGATTATTGAATTAACAGTTTCGACTGCCTGTTGAAGTAACACGGCAGTGATACGTGTCCGCTAAGAGGACACTCTTGTATCTTTTAATTTGCAAACTATAAAATGAGCTAACTTGTTTTGGCATGACAGCTTTTAGTGAATTTAGGATGCGGCGTTGTATACGGGGGTTGTATTGAATTGATACGTCTCGGCTAGTGTGGGGTATATGTCACGGTAGTTGAAAGTAACGCGAGGACTACTAGACTAGTAGACTACCTGTATCATGTATTCACGGATGGAAACAGCAAGAGTCGTGCTTTTCGAACTTTTTCAAAGAAGAAGCTCACGGGATAATTTAGACCAACTATATTCTCATGAAGAATAATGCAATAATGAAAGCGGTAGTTCTAGATAATTCCCAAGTGTCACAGAGATATTGCACCCATTGACAGCTCTCCGGAAGTAGTTAGTTTCGAAGCCTCTCTTGGATTCTTCACCGATAATTGGAGACCATATGTAACATTCAGCAATTTTCAATTTTAGGCATACTCAGTGATATATTTCTTTAATTTATGCTAACTAACAGGCAACAACAAACAGGCTTCAAAAGTCCAGGCTCCCAAAATACGAATCTCCACCAAATGAAAAAGTATCATTCAACACAGTTTCGGTATAGATAGCCTAATCCCCACCGATAAACCATCATACATGACCGGTTTCCGTTTTGCAATCACGTAACCACCTCAATTGAATAGATTACGTCTCTACTAATCATAATCTGGCGTTACTATCTCCTCCTGTCTTTGCTTTTCGGAAAGCATGGTCCAATCCTGCTCAACATTATCCTCCACGGTAATGCATTTCTTCCGAACGCTCAAATCAGCCTCATGCACAATTTCCCCCTTGGGAGTCTCTCTCCATACATGGATGATGGGCGGACCTTCAGATGAAGGCTGATCATCGGTCCCAAGAGTAATAATAGACCAAGGTTCTCTACCGCACTCTTCGTTTGGGAGTTGACTGACAATTGATCCAGGGCCCATGTCGGAAGAATAGACGAATTCGCGGACTCCATCTGGAATAACCAAAGTAGGGCAGTTATGGGGTATTGGTACTACAGGAGGGGTTGGAGGAACTATTTTTCGATTAGTAACTCGTTTCTTGAGGTCAAGGAATGAGAGATAGAAAGAGTTTATCGTACCATAACGCTTCTTGACACTTCCCTTTTCGCCTTTTTGGACACCTCCTTTCTCCGACAACCACCTCTCAACAATCAGACAAAGAAGGAACGCGTCCCAGTTCCAATTCAGACTCGGCACCTCGGCACCGACGAGGATGAAATTGAGAAAGACCTCACGGCGGAGAACTTTGAGTATACAAAGAAGGCGGACAAATGCTCGTCTCATATAGAGCTCAATTTTACGCTCTAGATAGTTCATTTTGTGACGGACTTCGGATTGAACCAGAGCGTGGGGGTTATCTTCAGGCCGGGTAGGTTGAACCAGAGGGAGGGGATTAGATCCAGGCCGGTATAAGGCATTGAATCTGTCCGGTACCCACAGAAAGTAATAGCCATCGGGGGCAGGAGCGCCTCCAATATGGATCCAAGGAGTGACCTTCTTTAAGTACGGTGATGGTTGGTTTTTCTGGCGACGGAATCTGAGATGCAACATAGAGTCTCTGTGTTGCATCTCAATGTTGAAATTACCCTTTGGATGGTTTTCTTTCTGGCAGGCTCTGTTTAGGAGCTCGGCGTGAAGCTTTCCTCTTAGCTGGTAACTATCACGTCGCTCCAGCCATGCTTCAGTGAAGGCGTCAGAGTCTGTATAGAAAACACGTCCAGGCGGGCGCCAAGGGGTGTTCGTTGAGGATTTAGTTGGATCCTGGATTACGACCTTAGTTGCAACTGGAGTTGCGACCTGAGTTGAAAACCACAACGAAGGTAGGTAGTGAGCAATGGACCCAGCGAATTTAGACCGAGCTTTTGAGCCTTTGGGTTCAGAGACAGGTGTTGGGCTTGGTGGAGACATTTTGTGTTTGTTGATCTTGATCTCGAGGTAGGTAATTGTGAAATACGTCCGAGATTTATGTCAAGTTATTTCTCTCTGGTGCGGAAATTGATGTCTGTAGTAGAGAAGAAGAAAAGTACAAGTTTGATGGGATGAGAGACCTTTTTATAGGAGGAATTTAAAGTAAATGTCATGGATTGTCTTCTTCATTGTACGGGAGCTGAACAAGTCCTGTATTGTAACAGACTGCAAATATTCACTAAATTCTGTTGTATGCACGAATTATCATCTAATTTTGCAAGTGCGCCAAAGTTACGTGCGAATGACCTCTCGCCGCTCTACTGGTCCTCAATTCACCTCACCTCACCCATCCTTATCTGTTCTCCCCGTTCTCATCAACCTTATCGTGCTAACTTAATTACCTTCTTTCCGCTCGATGGTCTTGCTTATATATGCTGAAATTCAGTTGCGCGGCTCTTGGGAGTGGCGGCTGCTGGCGAACAATAATTAGGGGAGTGGAAGCGAGCTCTTTTATCATGTGACTGGGCTCATCGTGTGATTGGTCTCTGGGTCACTGACTAGCGTCAACCCCCTGACTGCGGCTGAGCCACAGCCCCCAATTCCCCCAACTACGGGCCGTTGCGCTGGGATCCAGAATGTAAGCATTACAGTATCAGTGCTATTTAGCATAAACGCTTATCATAGAACCTGGCACAGCATTCCTATAAAGCCATCGATTTTCCCCAGCTTTGGTCAAGAGAGTGGACGAACTTCAAGGCGCCGATGTACGTAAACACAATGTCCGAGCTTTCATATTGTTGAACAGGGTTATGCAGTGCAGCAGGTTGGTACTAAAAGAGTGCCTATAGGCTTAAAGGGATTTAAAAGTAGTGCGTAACTTAGGCTTGATTCAACTGTTCTACAGGCCTATCTACAGTGAGAAGGACTCTTTATATAGGTGGGCAACTTAGGGTAATCCTTAACGCCTACGGGCCCCGCATTTAGCGCCGAAGGCCGATA